>JAGFNQ010003017.1:32460-66252 GCA_024364735.1 Boesenbergia rotunda | reverse complement strand
CTCCTTGTAACCTCAGAAATCCACAGGAACTGAAATTTTTACAATCGGAGCTCTCTAGGTCAATCAGTGGCCTTTTGGAGTCATTGAGGCCTGAAATTTTTCCATTTCAGGCCCAACGTGGGCCTGAAATGGAAACATTTCAGGCCCACGTTGGGCCTGAAATTTTTCCATTTCAGCCCGAATGACTCCAAAAGGCCACTGATTGACCTAAAGAGCTCCGATTGTAAAAATTTCAGTTCCTGTGGATTTCTGAGGTTACAAGGAGTTCAAATTTGCTATCCATTGTTTATTTGGACTTCTCAGGTTTCTGTGGATTTCAGTTCCATTTCGGGCCCAACGTGCCCATTTCAGGCCCAACGTGATGTTTTCTCGGTTCTTCATTATTACATTTTAACACCTCGGAGAAGTCCAAATAAATAATGGATAGCAAATTTGAACTCCTTGTAACCTCAGAAATCCACAGGAACTGAAATTTTTACAATCGGAGCTCTCTAGGTCAATCAGTGGCCTTTTGGAGTCATTCGGGCCTGAAATGGAAATATTTCAGGCCCACGTTGGGCCTGAAATGTTTTCATTTGAATGGAAACATTTCAGGCCCAACGTGGGCCTGAAATATTTCCATTTCAGGCCCGAATGACTCCAAAAGGCCACTGATGACCTAGAGAGCTCCGATTGTAAAAATTTCAGTTCCTGTGGATTTCTGAGGTTACAAGGAGTTCAAATTTGCTATCCATTGTTTATTTGGACTTCTCCGAGATGTTAAAATGTAATAACAAAGAATCGAGAAAAGAATTGGGCACGTTGGGCCTGAAATGGAAACATTTCAGGCCCACGTTGGGCCTGAAATGGAACCATTTCAGGCCCAACGTGTCCGGCTGAAATATTCTTTTAGTTTTAATTTAATAAAAATATTTTAATTAATTTCAATATTATTTTGTTTTGAAAAAGGTTCCATAATAATATTATCAAAATATAAAGGAACATCTTTTTATGGTCCATCTCGAAATTCGTTACTGACAAAGAGAAAGAGAAAGAGAAAGGGAAAGAGAATTGCATGCAGTACTTGACGGTAGGGGTATAAAAGGAAGATTACTAAAATATGTGCGCCCTTTGGTAACATTGAAACCATGGTACACCTTTTGATAAATACCAATTCTTAGGTACGCCCTTTGGTAAATTGCCCAGGATTTTTGTTTTTTTAAATTAATGATTCATATTGTTTAATCGATTTTTGATCTCTTATGATTTATAATCTATGATTTTTTAAATTTTATAAGTAAAAAGTTTATTTCATCAATTTCATATTATATCCTTTATGCTCATTGTTCAATTCTAAAATCTCAATCATTGTGACTTCTAACTCTAATTATAATGAAAGGAAAAAGTTCATCATCACGATAAAATTCAAATGATGATCACAATATTCAATTTACTAATGTTAAACCCAAGCAAATTTTAACATCTGAAAAAAAAAAGTACCAATACGATACTTTTAAAATTAAGGATACTCCTTAAAAATCGTAAGGGATAAATAGGAAATTTAAATAAGCGCAACTCATTTCTTAATTTTATATATATATATTTTTAAAATAATAATTATCTGAACTGTGATCATTTTAAATGGTTAAAATTAAGAGTCAACTAAATACCGTTAAATTGACGATTTCTGAACCATCAAATTATCAATCATGGTCGAATCTATATACAATCTTAATTTATAAAACTTAATCTTAATTTATAAAACTTTATGCCCCCGGGACTATGGTACAGCGATAAGATAACTAATTATTAACCTAGACATCCGTGATTTGATCCCCAACTACGGTGTATTTTATAAGAATTTTTCCTCTCCCACCGCGAGCGCTTTCCGATTTACCCTGGTGACCGGTGGAAAACTTCCGTGGGACCGGATCGATCACCTCAAGTTTAATTTATCTGCTGCCTGGTTCATAAAATAAAATAAAAATTAATTTATAAAACTTTATGAATAATTAGTTCAAAATTAGAATTTATAAAAAATAATAGTTTGAATTTTGTAAAATTCAAATTCACAAAACCTGAACTTGTATAATTTGGTACAAAGGCTGCAATTTAATACAAATAAATATTAAATTCGAATTACATAAAATTAGTTACAATTATAAAGGCATAACAATATACATTTAAAAATGTTACTACGTAAATATAATACCACCTTTAATATTATTTTTTTTTCAATACCGTTTGAGCTAGATTTATTAATTCGTAAATTTTGTTAAACCTAGTACAAGCAATATAACGTATATTGAATTTAGCATCGTGAATAAAAATGTTTTCAAATTTAGCAACCAATATGAGTTTTAGGGGCTGCTTGGTTGGGGAATTTAGAGTTAAGTAATGGGAATGAGAATCAAAATTATTTCATTCCCATATATGAAGCCCAGCGAACCTTGGGACGCTGAGCTTTTAGACCGTCCACTGCAAGCACTTCTTGATTTACCCTGACGGCCAGTGGGAAACTTCCGTGAGGCCGGGCCGGTCGCCCGAGGTTGGAAAAACCTCGTTAATCATTTTTTTTATAGGTGTTTGAAAGGGCTCAATGGGAATCAAAATAAGGATATCATATCCTAGTTTTGATTCCTCTCTCCCCCTTGGATATCAACTTTCCATTCCCCCGTCGCCTAAGCACGCGTGGGCGAGCCTCGTCACACCGCAACCCTCTTCTCTCCTCATTGCTTAAGAGAAAAATTTCTCATTTCCTTCACAAGTTTCTGCACACGCCGAAACCCGCCTGTGGTTTCCGTCCTCGTGCGAGTGAGCCCGACGCCGACTCCCTCTCCCTCGTCGATTGCCCTCTTCTCTCCTCATCGCTCGACGCCTAACCTTTCTCTTTCCCTCTTCCCGCGCAACTTTCCTCTCTTGGTTTGAGCATTGCCGACCCTCCTTCCCTACAAAGGTGATCTCTTCCAACGCATCACAAAGGTGAGCGTCCCTTTTGATTTAGGATTTTTTCTCTTGGTTAGGTAACATTTTTTTCTCTGTTTTCTATAAAATCCATGTTTAGTATTTAATCTAGTTAGAATCTTTAAGATTGAGATGTTCTATTAGTTTTTCAACTAGATAAAATTTAACATGGTAATATATTTTTCAACTTCCTAAAAAATTTAGCATGGATGAAATTTGCAACTTAACTCTGTGTTCAAATAAGGATGTTATGACTTGTGCTTATGTCCCTGCTGTAATTTTTATGAACAAATTAGTACTTTAGTATTTCAACTACGTTAGTGAATCAGATTAATTGTTTAATACAATCTGAAATTTCACCCACCACCAAGGAAAAAGATGGGTAAGAGGTCATTCTTTCGATTAATCTGGAATACATAAGTATTGAATTAAAATAGCATTGAATCCAATATAATTATCACCAAAAATATTCATTATATTATGTATTTTTAAAATAAAATAATTTTGTTCATCAGTATGTAATTATTTTTATATTTTTACTCATAAAGATAAAATGAAAATTTTAGTTGATATTCATTCCCTAATCTAAGCTAAATCAAACAGCCCCTAATGGTAATAATACACATTCCAATATCTATACCAAGCACCAACAATCCAATCATCATTCTCATTCCTATTAACCCCTCAATCAAATTCATTTCTATTCTCATACTCAAATATATACCAAGCGCCCCAATATAACACAATATTGCAAATGCAAACTCATGCAACTATAAAATTAATTTAAAACTAGTACGGTCTAACCTAAGATTACATAACTAAAGTATGTTTAAAAAAAAAAGAAAAAAACACTATAAATATTAGATCAGACATTAAGTTCTAGTTTCTCCTGCAAAGAATCATTTAGACGACAAGTTTCAATCTTTTAGATGTGAAAAAAAATAAGCTTTTGGTGGCTGGTGCATACTGCTATTACAAAAAAAATTTATTGAAAATACAAATTCATTTTCTTTAATTTTTAAATTCAATATTATAAAATTCAGTTATGAATGAAGGGGAATTACAAAAAAAAATATATCCTGAGGGTTCCTTCGATGATTTTAAATAATAATGATAATAATAATAATAATAATATTTTAGTATTCTAATAAAAAAAGATATTTTTTTCAATATTTACCCAAATTGTATGCTCCAAATTGTGCACTCCGTGGGCAAAATTTCGACTCTCCACCTACCCCTTGCCACTTAATCACCGTGATTTACCTCCTTCGTGTTAGCTGTGGGGCCAGCTAGCGAGGGCCCTGAGGACGAGGGTAATCGTCTTTCATTAAGGGAATTGCGACCAAGGTGAGCCTAGCACTTCAAGCATGGCTTAAAATTGGCTATGATCCCGACAGACAAATCAATTCAGTCTAGGCGAACCATTCAGTCGAAATAGGCTGAGCAATTCAAATGGATTCGAAGGTCCAAATAGATCCAGGCATACCCATGAGAGACTAGCCAACCTGTTCAAGTGCGGATCAATCACTCAAGGTGGGTTGGATGAGTTAACTGAATTGGTTTCTCGAGCTACTACTACTCTCCCTCAACAAAGACTAGGTGCCCATGGATGGAGTCCCCAATCCACAAACAGAATTGTCAAGCTAACTATCATCACAAGTTGCTAGTAGGATAGTACTCCAAAGTAAAAAAAGAAAAGTAGAAACACGACTTCCAATGCTAAAAAAAACTCATGAGAAAACAAAGTCAACCGTAGCAAAAGAATATCAAATGACCTTTCAGGATGATCAGGCAGAAGGTTTATGGAGGTTAAACTTTCATTTCTAGCAATGAAAAAGAATGATTCTCCAAATATTTCCTGAGCTCTGAATTGCAGAATCCGGCTGAGACACTCATGCATCGTCACTGTCAACTGATTTAAATACAATAAATTAGTAACCAAATTAAATGACAATATATCAAGCTTAGAAATAAAGATTGGCTAAAAAATTACAATCATACACACACACCATCAAACGCCTATTAAGATCCTATAATCGATTATAAATGTGCACAATGACTGTTACTTGACAAATATATCCTGTCAGAAGCATATATATATATATATATATATATATATATATATATATATATATATATATATATATATATATATATATATATATATAGTGTGTGTGTGTGTTTTCAGAAGAAAAAATTGCCTCGCATCATCCTAATCAGTTGCTTTTATGCTAAATTCCTATTAGACATGGATACTGTCCGCCATAACATTTCCATCCTTCATACAAAAGTACTAGGTTAGTCTTTCACATACAACCAAGCATTTAAATTCGTTCAGGAAAGAATATGCTTATGGCAAACACAACAAAAACCTTTCACCATAAGTTCATCTAACACATACTAAAAAACTTATTATATATATATATATATATATATATATATATATATATATATATATATATATATATAATCATCTTCATTTTGAAAAAGAATCACAACAACACAGATGCGTATTTATATTAGTATATGCATAAAAGTCCAATACTTAGCATTGTAGATAACATGGTGTGTGGTGACACACAGAAGATCATGTTATTAGTTCCTTGCCTAGTATAAGTAGAGGCTCACAGCCGAGATGGAGTTGGACAAACCATCGGGATGGTTGTAGTGTAATTAGGTATGGTTTGTCTTGACCATAGAATTACACTAGTGTGCTTTGTGTGCATTAAGCAAGACCAAAAACAGAGATCATCCAATTTGTACTGACTTGATAATTGGATTCGACCTCGGATTATTATGGAGTACAATCCCTAAATCCCGATACAACAACGGGCACGTATAGTTAATATTTATTTCTTTGATTTACCAATGGACGAGATTTATTCTGCTAAATTGATATGCCTGGTAAGTTGAAAAATAATATTAATTATATGGTGTGTCGTTGATTATTGACGGAATCCGTATCCTGGTGAGTCGGGATAATGATGCCCCCTTGATGAGCTCATAAGATTCATTATGTTAAATCCGACATGAGGATTTGATCCAACATGATGATAAGGTTGAGTAGTACTGGTCAAGGAGTTAGAAGTTGATTAATTAAAATTGTTAGTAATTTAAACGGACATTCGATATCTTAAACACGAGGGGATGGATGTGCTCGTAATAGGTGGAGCTCATATGAAAATATGGGGGTTAGTGAGGAAGTTCAATGAAGATCCTTTAGTGGAATGGATCTTCATTAATGGATTGGTTTTAGATCCATTAGTGGGCCAAGACCCAACTCCTCCTCTTAGCTCCTACCTTAGCCCTATATATACGCCATGGGATCAAGAAACCAAGGCTAATTAATCAATCCAATTGATCAACCACCAAGGCTTCTCTCCTCTCCTCTCTCTCCCTTCTCTCTCCTAGGGCAACTGGCCGATGCAAGATAAGGGGAGAACTCTTTCCTCTTTTCTTCCTCCTTCCTTCACCTTCACTTGGCCGAGGCTTACATAGACAAGGAGGAGTCATCCTCTTCCTTTTGTGGTGCTCGGCGGCGAGGGAGGTGTGGCCGACGGCCGGCGGGAGGCGGCGCAAGGTGAGGTGCGGCGACGCCGCAAGTTTGAGGGAGGTGGAATTGTTTCGGTTGTTTGGGTCAGGGAGAGGATTGTTTCTCTCCTCCTTCTTCTTCTTCAACTTCCCCTCGGAGCTACCCTTGTGGTCGGCGAGTTTGGCAGCCAAAGAAGGCCGGCGACGCGCGGGTTGGAGGTGGTTTGGCCGGCGGTAGCAAACCCTAGGATTAGGGTTTGGCTTGGTGCGAAGAAGTGATTAATTGGACGCCTTGGTGATCCCGGTTCTCGGTAGCTCGTCGCCCACACGACGTCCGGGAGGGAAGGGACATAAGGTAGAAGGCTACGAGGTAAAGGAAGATATAATTCTCTTCCTTGGCTCCTTTGTTTTAGTTTCGTCATTTCATGTTGATATTAATTAATTATTATCGTTTTGAGTATTTGTTAATCATATTTAATAATTAATTAATTGGATCCCGATAATAAACACAAAAATCGGCGATCCACTCGTCGTCTTTTCCGCAGTCGGACGGTTAGGCAAATTACAAGGCTCGATCTTTGAGATTGGCCAAGTTGTAATTTGAACCGTTCGATACGATGACGAAATGGTCGTTGGGAGACGAGTCTTCATTCGGATTAATTTTTAATCTGTAGACATGGAGAGGTCTCTCAAGGACGACCAAGTATTCGCTTAGGAAACCCGCCAAGCCATACGCATAACATTCATCAATTCACCAGAATTGATAACAAAAATTGTGACCGAATAAACAATCATAAAAAAATATGTAACAGTTTCAGTATTGTGACATCGTACATGATGAAACAATCTTGGCTGCAGCTAGCTTTGCTATATATGGTTTTTTTCTAGCCACCAATACCCCACCCCCACCCACACAACATAAGCTGACCTATATTTGAAGCCAAACATAAATAACATGTTTATCTTGAATAGGATGACTTATATGTTGATAAGAAATTGAAACAATATGTAATTTTTTCAAATCAAATTCCACAGTCAAAATGTGTTCGTCATAAATCTATTAGCAAACCAATCATCAAGAATAATCACACCTAAATTATGCCAAACAAAAGTTAGATTGGATGTTATTAAACTTCAAAATCCAAAATAGATTTGAATAACTAGCTAGATGGATATGATGCAGGTAGCATAAAATTTGAGTGTCCCACCTGTTTATTGTGGAGAACAGAAAATTTTGCAAGATTCCACCTAACGATTATCACACGTCATCACAAGCAGCTGGTTGAATGACATAAAATCAGTGCACTATTTCTTTATTTATTTGTTTCATGCATCATGTATTTAAATTGCAGAAATAAAAGTGTCATGTAATATAATTAACCATGAGATATTCCACAATTCTTGAGGTAACAACGCAGATTCCATATTGTTTTTATGAGCACTAAAATTGATGAAAAACAATAACTTGATTGTGATAACTTTTATGCATATAATATACCATTTGGTATTCAAAAAGGTGTGCTAGTGCACATAGGTACACGAGAGCTCTGTGAGGTGCATCCTAAGTATGCATTGGTATAATTCAAATGTAATAGATACTTATTTTATGCTAATCACCTTTTGATATGTGGCCTTCATCTAGTTTCATCTTGTCCTACAAAAACGAAAAGGAGAAAAAGATATGCCCTTGCATTAATAGTAAAACAAAAAAACAGGAAACCAAATAAGAGTTTAATCATAATAAGAATGTATGTGTACTTCGCTCTGTACCATCATATTCATAATGATAGCTAGAGCTATTTATAATTTAAACTAACAATTAATAACCAAGCTACAGGATAGACTTCAAATAGTCCAAATGATGCAATTTTCCAAAACTCTAGGCTAGAATTACATACTAATGCAGATATCAGTAGCATATGATCAAGCAAGTAAACAGGTAAAAGAATCCTGAGCATTTGCCTACACCAACATGATACTTCAATGCATTTATGAAACTGAGATAGTTCTAAATGCTAGTTTTAAAATAAACTGCTGACGTGAAAGTTTGACCTTTTAGGTGATTACTCATGTAACATTCAGTCCGTTCTTAGGAAATCTTGAATAGCAATTATTTAATACTTATATATGTGGTAGCCCAAAATCAGATGAAGTAATCCCTTGAGAATGCTCTGAGTCAAGCCAGTAGATGTCTCTAAGGCTATACCAAGACAAGTTCTTGAGACTTCATAAGTGTGTTAGCCACATTCTTTTGATTACTCATACAGTCCAACTAAAAGCATCGAATTCCTATAAAACTTAGCTTCTATGATTAAAGGATGGAAAACAAAACACAGTCACACTACTAAATGTATTGCTGAAATGGTTTACAAATTGTATGATATAATCCAATGCTCAGCCCATGTGCTCCACCAATAAATGACAAAAAACCAAAAAGGGAAGAATACAACTTCATATAAAAAACAGAATATAGAATGTACCTTCACAGAACCCTCCATATCTCTTGCGAGAAACACTGAGCATCGATGTCATAAGCGCCGAAGCTGTTGCGCTGTGCATCGGCATCAACGATTCCAAGCAGAAGCTCGCCACGACAGCGGACCTGCCAAAATTTCCAGATTAGAACAGGAAAAAAGAAGAAAAAGAAACGAAATTCTGAAGGGAAAAGGATCAATTTTGAATCGAAGCTGTAAATGGAGTGTAACTGCCCTCTACTTGTTCTGGTTGCTACCTGAGGTAACGGGCGGCGACGGCGGGCCTCAAGTTGGGGGCGGGCCTAAGCGTAGGGCGCGAAGCGGTTGTAGCCACAGCGACGACGCGGGATGCAGGGGTCCGGAGCGAAAGCGAGCGAAGCACCGACCTAGAGGCGGCGGCGGCCATGGCGAATAGGGACTCGTCTTGGGAGGCTAATACGAGGGTTTACTAGGGAGTGGACTTACCCATATTGACCGCTTTTCTTTCCTTTGGTTCATCAAAATTATTTCGGTAAATTACTCAAATGTAGGACTGTTTTTGAAATATTAACGAAAGTTTTCTTGCGGTGGCTGCGGGACCAACGGGTGGCATGTCCGGATCAAACGTATAATTTTGTATAGAAATTGAAATATTCAACTAATCTAATTTTAAATTTATTAAATTATATACTCAATTTTATTTTTACCCCTGCGAATTGATGATTATAATATAGTAATCGATTCAAAATATTTCAGTAACTTTAATGGATTAGTATATTATAACAATTGATTAATTTTTTTAAAATGATTAAAAGATTTTTTATGATAAAAAATTTACTACTTTCAACACGGTTTAACGAATTGATATTTGTGGATATGAATATAATAAAAAGAATGATATAATTTGAAAAATAAAATGAATGCATAAGACTCAGTCCTATATCATTTCGAGGTATTTAGGTCTATCAGTCGATTTTAATCAACATTGATTGATGGACCTAAAGAATTTAGAATGACATTGAAGAAGATCTTATATGCTCGTATAATTCTGAAAATTATATTCATGCACATAAACATCAATTTGATACACAATATTGAGAGAAGTATTTTTTTTAACATAAATTAGATTTTTCACACATTTATATTTAAATAATTGTTGCTCTTAATATGACGTATGATTTGAGGACATTTATATAATCGGGAGAACTAGATAAATAAATAAGATGTTTTATGTCATTCTAATCTTTCTAGGTGTGTCAACGGATTTTGGTTGAAATCGACTAATGTACTTAGAGAGCTCGAAATTACATACAATGAGTTCTTATGTGCTCGTCTAGTTCTCTCAATTATATCCATGATTTCAAATATCATTTTCATACGTCATATTGAGAGCAATAATTTTTGAACATAAATTAGATTTTTAATCGATTGCAACAGTGTAGCAATCTATTCGGAATGTTTACGTGATTATGAATAGTAACTTTAATCGATTATTATAAGGTAGCAATTGATCAAAAACTTTTTTTAAACGATTATAAAACCTTCTATGACCAAAAAGTTATTACTCTCAATACGATATATATATCGAATTGATATTTGAGGACGTAAATATAATCAGAAAAACGTTGACGAACACATAAGACTTGATTCTATATCATTTCGAGCTCTCTAGGTTAATCAATTAGTTTTGGCTAAAATTGAGCCAAAACCGACTGATTAACTTAAGAGCTCGAAATGTTATGGAATCAGGTTTTATGTGTTCATCTAGTTCTCTGGATTATATTCATACCTTCAAAAAAAATCATTTTCATACGTCATATCGAGAGCAATAATTTTTTTAACATGAATAAATTTTTTAAATATATGCATGTTAAAAAATCACTGCTTTTAATATTGTGTGCCAAATTTATATTTGAGAGTATAGATATAATTATGAGAACTAGAAAAACACATATGATGACAAGGTTCCATATGATTTTGAGCTCTCTAGGTCTATCAGTCGATTTCGACTGAAACCGACTGATGGACCTAAAGAGCTTAGAATGATATGAAATTTTATCTTGTGTGTTTGTTTATTTTTTCCAATTACGACTGATGGAACTAGAGAACTTAGAATAATATAGAATCTTGTCCAATGTGTTCATCTATTTTTTCTGATTATAATTATACTTTCAAATATCAATTTGACATACTATATTGACAACAATGATTTTTTTGAACATGAATCAAATTTTTTTAATTAATTACGATGTTAAATACTGAATTTTTTAAGGGTTGAAAAGGGTAAATTCCGAAAATAGGGATCTAGTTGGAATTTACTGAAGTTGTTGGGTTTATTTGCAAAAAGCCAAAATTAAATTATAAAAACCCTCAAGCCCTAACTTCCTCCCCGTGCCGTTTTCTTCTGCCCCGACTCGGATCTCTTGCGGTTTCTCTGCCGACGCCCGCAGCCCGCACGCGCCGCGACCAGCGATGCCGCCGTCGCGCCTCAGTTCTCCCTTTCATTTCTTCTTCTCCACTTCCTTTCTTCTTCGCTGGTTTCGACGCCGAGCCGAGCCCTAGTCGTCGCCTCTGCTTTGACGCCGAACCCTAGCCCCCGCCGTAGCACTTTTCCTCCCTTCATCGAAGAGCAGAGGCGACACAGAGAGGCAGGAGAGAAGTTATCCATCGCGTCTTCGGATCGCGAGCAGTTGCTGTTGTGCCGGTCATTCATCGTCGAAGCGCGTCTTCCTCTGCATTTCTGAGTTGCTGGTTGTTGTGTAAACGTAGGTAAAGGATTTGGTTCTAATGTAATGCCCTAATTTGGGGTTGAGATTATTTTCCTGCGTTGAATAACAGTTTTGGTACTGATTCCTTGGATGAGAATTGCTTCGGTTTTGTTTCTATTAAATCCTATAGAATTGTTGTGGGAAGGGGTGAGATCTGATCAATCTAGTTGAGATAGGTATTGTGTTTGTGTAGTTCGTGTTCTTGTCTGTTTTGGATTAGTCTTCTAGTGGTGATGCACTGTCATGAGTAAACTGTGGGAAGAGTTGATGGTTTCTATTGTTCTGAAATCAAATTTCGTAAATTGTATGCGTGAGGGAAATGTTGTTTTGACTCTGTGATCGTGGCCGTGAGTTGGGATTTTAGAGGAAGATAACCCGAATGTTTGTTTCTTTGAACTGTGATTTCGGTTAAGATCATATTGGGAGGTTGATTTTGCCTTTCGTATACTGTGCCATATACATTAGACCATGATTTGGATTTAAATGGGAAATAACTGCTAATTAAGATTTATTAGTGATCAATATCTTAGCAGGATTTATTTTATGCTCGTAGTAAGTTGTTGCTAAATGTTTCTTTGTTGCGATAGCTTAAACTACGTCATTGGTACAGGACCTTAACTTTGGACTCACGTTGTCGATCGCGGGAGGTTCTGTTCGTATACGCTCTTCAATAAAAGGCGGGTATTTCTCCTTTGTACTCGAGTAGTCTTCTTTATCTTAAAAGCATGGCTTGTTATGTCTGATAGGTTGCTTGACCTTGTTCTTTGTCGTTTGTTATTTAAACATCGCTGTTGAGACTTACTCTTCGTTGATCTTCGAGTATTCCAAATTCGTTTCTATACAGTCCTCTGTTGATTTTCTGTTCTGTAAAGTACCGCTTGTACGCGAGTACTTAGAAGTCCATTAAATACAGATATGTTTATTTGGCATTAGAAATATCCTACCTAGTAGTGTAGGCGCATAACCGTTGGTTTTCGATTTCCGGTTGGTTGTATCGATGCATGTTTTACTCGTTGGATTTTATTGCATCGTTGTTTCTTCAGTTGTTTGTGCATCGTATAGCATGCACCATACTTGCACGTTGCATACTAACGACTGTTAGGCTTAAATTTGGTTAAGCCGTCGTTAGTCATATTGTTGCTCGATTCACTCAACCACTTGTTATCGTGGTAGTTATTAGAGTGCGAGCACCTGTCCTGTTATGCCAAACAATGACACCCTCACCGTTGTTTTTAGAGGGATGAGCTGTTGGTGGCTCACCCTCACTGTTGTTTTTTTAGAGGGATATTGCAGCTGTATAGCTCCCCCTATGTATCGGGGTTGGAGTGTAGACTCCCCAGCATCCTGCCCACTCAACCACGCCTTATGTGGTATTTGTTGTTGGAGTGGTACAGTTGTCACAGCCCTACCCACTCGGTCACACAGATAGGATGTGTTGGCGGCTTGACTGGCGTCAGGGGTGACACATGTCATTGCATCATGTGCATACGTATTTCTTTTATGCATTTGCTTGTGTTTGATGCACTTATATGAGCTATGATTGTTGCACATGATTGACATGCATCTATATCTTGGATTTATTGTTGTTGCGTTATTTTACACATGTTTAGTTATTATCCGATTTTATACCATGTCGTATTATATTGGTTATGCATAATTAGGTAAATTCTATAATTCTTATGGACTGTACACTGTTGATTTCTCTACTCCGTTATCCTTATTATGCCATGCTTATTTGTCTACTCATATACCCGCAGAGTCCGCCCGAACTCACCAACCCTGCTTTCCTTTTTGTTGTTTTCAGATAGCAAGTAGAAGTATTTCTTGGAGCCAGGAGAGGATCCAGTTGCCAGTCCCCAGTGTCGAGTTGAGTTAGTCTTCCGTATTTGGTTTAGTTATTTGTTTCAGTACTTGGAGTTGCATTTTATTCGTTATTGGGTTTTTGTCGTTATCAGAGACATTTGAGTTCTCTTCTGGATTGTAGTTTCATTTTATGTTTAAGGTGGCTGAGCCATCTGTTGTTTATTTTGTTTCGATATAAAACTGCGTGATTGTGATTTCTATATATTACTGTGATGCCAGCCGCTTGTGGCTGAGCTATATTGAGGAGATATGATGTATAATTGTCCCATATTGTCCGCCGTACAGGGGAGATGTTGCTCGATTTTCGAGGAAGTATGTGCCTCTGGGGGCGTGACATGATGTCTTGCAATCGATTTGATCATGACATTATTGTTTTGTTGAAAAGTGTCTCAATCAATTGCTACATTGTAGCAATCGATTTGGAGGGGTAAATATAAAATTAGGTACATAATTTATTAATTTTGAAATTAGGTACGTGATTTGGTATTTCGAAAACTTTCCTACATGGTTCAGTAATTTACCGAAATTATTTCGGCGACATTTTACTTAACAACGTGAAAGTTTCAATATTATCAATTTCAAGTATTTAACTTTCATAATTTTAAAAACACATATCCCGCCCCAAGGCTACGGTGTAGCAATTAGACCCTCTAAATAATAACCAGACATCTATTAATTAGCATAGCAGAAGCGGTTCAGAACGCTAGAGAGGAGGGGTAAATGACGACCTGCAAATTAATTAGATTTCGAATTTCTCTTACTAACAACTTAGCAATGACATACACATTAATTAATCAAAAGCACACACATAAAAGTTAGCGACTCTATGTCTTAGTGTACAATCTACGGATTGCTAGTTGAAGAACTATTAATGTCCATTTGGTTCTCTTCTTCGGAAACAAGATGCAGGAACAGTAAAGGACACTTCACGAGTAAATAACAAAAACTCAACAAATTAGAAGAAAAATCCGAGAAAAAAAGAAGACATTCAAGGCAATATGAGATGTTCCCGTATCCTCAAAATCATCTAAAGACGAGAAGGACAGATTTATTTGCATGGGACAATCATCTAACATTGATTGCAAATCAATGCAGTGCATTCAACAAGTGAGGATGAAGATTCAAGTGACGATGAAGGCAAAGATGAAGCAACAAGCGATGACAAAAGAAAAAACAACGAGAGAGAATGAGCAATAATGAAGGGGGCATGCCAAATAAAGAGGTAAATTTTTCTATCACTCAGTCCACGGTATAGTTGAGTTAATCATCACATATGTTAGGTTTACAGAAATTGAGTTGGAAAACCCATCAATTTGGGTGAAGTATTTTTAGCTTGTATAGGCCTTATCCATAATTTGTAGACCTTGTCTCATTTAAAGGGAGGTTTGGTGGAATTTGAGGGTGCATAGGTAGGATTGGATCTCTGAACGATGTTATATATTATTTTGGTAATGCATGTTTCTTTTTGTTTATTGTTTCTATTTCATTACAACTGATATGTATTACACAACTTACACATTATTTAATAATGTATTTGAGTTGTCTTTGTGGAAAAAAATAGAAAATAATATGCATTGTCTATTCACTCCCTTACACTTATTATTGTCAAATAGTTATAATTAATAGCTACATAACATACACGGATTGACTACTCATCATGGTCAAACCTGATCTGATCCATTTATTGATTCAACCCTTCGTGCTCACAAAGACACATGTTGGAGTTTGAGGATTTCATGATGGATGGACGGTGAACAAAGACACGTGTGCGAAATAAAGAGAAATATATATATATATATATATATTGATCATATATTAATTAATTAGCAAACCACAGTGTGATAGACAATAACCATAAATTAAGTATATTAATTAGCAAACAACAGTACTTTGCCAACAATATTTATAAGAGTAGTCATGGGTAGAAACTTATAGATCTAAACAACTTTAAAATGTTATTATAGTACAAATAAATAAATTAAACGACATATTTTTGTCAAAGAACATATACATTAATGAAAATGTAAGCTTTGATTTTGTACAAATTCAAATCTCATATTCCACTAAGAGAGGTGAATCTAGAGAAATTCATATCCACTATAGTTTGTTGAGAATTGACACTCTTTTTCTATTAGTAGATGATTCGCTATATATTCAAATGCTTAATTAATTATAGCATAGAAATATATAGTCAAATTTATGTATGAGATCTATGATGAACAACAACCGCCTCCTTTGATAGCAGAAACATCGTTGTTGCTCATGCTGATTGTTTGCCCCCTGGGCAAAGATGTTGAATGAGAGGCTGTCTCGAGGGCCTTCTTGCTGACAACTTGATAGATTTGGTTGAGAACCTCAATGAATGCTTGCTCTACATTTGTTGCTTCTAAAGCAGATGTCTCCATGAAACAAATGTTCTCTTTCTCAGCAAAAGCGGCAGCATCCTCAGTGTTAACAGCCCGAAGATGTCGAACATCTGCCTTATTCCCGGCAAGCATGATTACAATACTAGGATCAGTGTGATCCCTTAGTTCCTTCAACCATCTTTCAATATTATCAAATGTCACATTGCGAGTTATGTCATACACCACAAGAGCACCCACTGCTCCTCGATAGTAAGCACTTGTGATTGCTCGATATCTAGTATATATATATATATAGTTTGTCAAAAGAAATACATATATATATCAACTACTATTAAAGCAAAGATATATATAATTGCCGTAGAATTAATGAGCTAATTAATTCATTATTAAACCTAAAATTTCATGAGTAGATAATAACAAAATGAGTTAGTTATTAAATGCAAAGTCTCTTACTAGATAACAATAAAATGATCATATTTCTATAAGCCACATATATAAGGTCAATTAATTAATGTTATTTCATACAACAAGACTTAATTCAATTGCTTGGTGCACAACAACCTTTTGGTTTCTTCGTTTTCCAAATAGTAAAAAATAGTTTAAAATTAATTTTGAAAGGAAAAAATTAATCTTTGAAGGGAAAAAAATGTACATTATATATCATTTCTATATATATCAAACTAGCTAATTATTTTTCCTTACATTAATCTATATGCCATAATTAGTTGCCTGGTTAGTGGATCTTATAGATTGTTGTTTCAAATGATATGATTGAGTTTAGCACCATATAGCTCTGTACAAAGGAAAATCAGACAAATATAAATTATATATTAAGCATTTGATACAACGATGAAAACCAAAAAAGACTTACTTGCCTACAAAGAAAAAAAACAATTATTGTCTAAGATCTCCCATAATATATCTTCTAGAACATGCATAAGGAGATCAACAACTTAAGATTAAGTTGTGTTTTGATTTATATTGCCATGAATATGTTTATCAATTTCAGATTAGGTAAAATGAACAATCAAATTTAAATGATTAGAATAAAAAAAAAGTCTTTTTTTGATAAACTTTTTGGTCTGCATCTAAACAAAACATGAGAAAAGAGAGCAGGAAGAAAATATTATCAGAACCTTTCTTGGCCTGCAGTGTCCCATATCTGAGCTTTGACAACCTTTTCATTGACTTGAATGCTTCGTGTGGCAAATTCAACACCAATGGTCGCCTTTGATTCGAGGCTAAACTCGTTGCGAGTGAATCGCGAGAGGAGGTTTGATTTTCCCACTCCAGAATCACCTATCAATACTACCTTGAAAAGGTAATCATAATCATCATCTTTTCTATAAGCCATTTCTCCAACGCCCTTGAAAACTTGCTATTTCTATAATGCCACAATTATCAAACCTACGCTAACAAATTGCTTGATCAAAGCATTGTGGAAAGAAGTTTTAGGAATCATCAAGGAGAATAACAACCAAAAATAAGAAGTGAAAGTTTCTATAGAGGGAGAGAAGCTAAAATGGAAGGTGTATGCGTGAAGATGACGAAAAACTAGTGGTGACAATGTGAAAGTAACTATTTGTAAAAATAGTAATAAAAATTAGAATGCTTTTAAGTGTCTTATATAAAATCTATGGAAAGTCTAAAATTATTCTTGTAAATAATGTGTGGTTCTTACTACTTAATTTAACGTAGAAAAGTGGGGACGATTGATCAAATATAAGGTGGGGAAGATTTGATGATAGCTAATAAAATATTATGTACAAGTCAAAATGTGAGTTCATTTTTATATATACTATTTTGCTCCAGAGTTAGAAACATACTGATGATTTATTTAGTGATTCAAATTCATATTCCATTCTATGTTGGGTTTTGGGTTCTAAATTCTGTCTAGTTTATTTTTTTAATACAATTCACACATAAACCAAGATCGATAAAATCTATATTATGTAGAATTTCATTCTTTACCAATTTTTCTATTCTATTTTTAGATATGTGATCCAAATGGTTACCACAAAAAGCAAAACATTCATATTACATTTAATTTTAATATTTTGATATACAATATAATTAAGTAAGGATTCATCAAATTTATTATCTAGTTTTAATTTCAAACCAATAAGTCTTGAATTTTTATATAAATTAAAACAATCTTTTCCAAAATAAAATTAAAACCACAAATACCATGTTGAAAGAGAAATAAGTGTTGGTGCAATCATAGCCATAAAATATAATTTTGACGTTTGATAGCATTTAAGTTAAGGCGAATAAAGTGAGGGGGTGGTTGGTATATATTCGGCAATGAGAATGGTAATGAGTTTTGATTGAGGGGTATATGGGTTTAGTGATAACCTAGTGGGGGTTGGGTTATCAAATGAAGGGTATCATATCCATATTTTGATTCTGATTCTCGTATACCAAGCATCATCATCAATGGGAATGAAATATATTTCATTCCCATTCCCGCCTTCTAAACCCGCTTACCAAGCGCCCCCTGAGATCTCACCTTCATATTAAGCATGCAAGACTCCTCGTTGGTCAGGTGACCGAATGCAAGGTAGTAAAGTCCTCGCAAGTCAGGTGACCGAATGCATGGCGGTGAAGTCCAAGAAGGTTAGAGGTCAGATTCTTAGCAAAAAAAAACGGCAATTTACCAAAGGGCGTATCCAACTATTCGTAATTACCGAAAAGAGTACCATGGTTTCTATTATACCAAAGGGCGCATCCCATATAATGAAGTTACTTTTATACCCCTCCCGCCAATGAATGGCTTTATCAAATACATTTTCGAGACAACCGAACCACTTTATCAATAAAATATTAATTTGTGGTTCGGATGGGTAGCAGTCGAATTTTTCTCAGCCAATATATATATTACTACTTTGCACAAGTCGAATGATCACGAAGGTACGTATATATTGCTTCCTTGCACAACTCGATTCATCACCAAAGCACCTGAGGAAAATAGGTTGTCGTAGGAGAAAAAGGAAACAACAGATTGGTAACTAAAAGAAATAGGAATGTACGTATGATTGTCATCTTTGATATGGTATCAGATATAGTTTTAATCAAGATAAACTCTTTCTACTATTTTTATGTTTGGAGGAGGCTTAGGGTGATATGCATTACATGATATCAGGCCCTGGGAGTGCATGATCTCATTAGATTTCAGGCAATAGGAGAGGTTGAAAAATTTTGTTTCAGGCCCTCGGAAATAATTTGTTTCAGGCCCTCGGAGGGACTGAAATAAAAGGAATTCAGGCCCTCCCAGGGTCTGGCCTAAATTTCTTTTATTTCAGGGCCAGGGAGGGGCTGAAATCAAATGATTTCAAGCCCGACCTGGGCCTGAAATGTAATGATTCAGGCCCGGAGTGGGCCTGAAATCAAATGATTTCAGGCCCTGCCTGGGCCTGAAATAATTTGATTTCAGGCCCGACCTGGGTCTGAAATAAAATTATTTCAGGCCCTGATAGGGCCTGAAATTAAATCCCTGGGCCTGAAATCAAATGATTTCAGGCCCTCAGGGGCTCCTAGGGCCTTTATTATCAATTTCAAAGTTTGATAAAGTTAATTGTAATTTTTTTTTTCAAGGATGATAATGTTGTTGACGAAATTCTCTCTGAGATATGGAATACTCTTGATGATAATGTGGTCACGGGGAAAGGATTAGAAATAGCTAGTAATAATATTCCATTATCTTCTCAGTATGGTGATAATAGCATTACAAGGAATTTGGCAATTGATCTAAATGAAGAAGCAAATAATATAGTAGATGAGGGTTTGAATTCTTCTACAAGAGTAGTTGAAATCTTTCAGCCAACCTGGAGTGGGGAGGAAGAAATTGAAATCTGAAATGCAGAAGAATTTGTACCCAGTACAAGTGTACTAGAATTCCAAGCTGATGATATGCAGATTGAGCAATATGAATTCCCCCCAGATCAGTACAGTGACTTAGAGGAGGACTTTCCATTAGCTGAAGATCCATATATTTTGAATTCTCGATTGCTTTCTGGGCCAATTCGAGAGCTAGAGGCAAGAGATGAGCATGAATTTTTTGTGGGGTAGATATTTCCATCTAGAGAAGAATTCAAGAATGCACTTGTTAAACATGCGATGGTTAAGCATATGAGATATAACCCAGTTGACACCCGGAAAAACAGAGTTAAAGCAGTGTATTTTAACCAACCATGTATATGGAGAGTAGTAGGAAGGGGGGAAGTAGAGTTCACTGTTACAAAATATATAAAGGAACACCAATGTCGAAGTGTTAGGAAAAGTGCTGATCATCATGCATGCTCTTCATCATTTGTTGCTTCTTTTGTTGAAGAGCAATTTCTTCATAATGAACAATACAAACCAAGTATGATTATTTCAGATATTAAAGCTAGATTTGGAGTGACGATATCATACAGAAAAGCATACATAGCTAAGGAGAAAGCATTGAAAAAGGTTGTTAGAGATTATGATGAGGCATACAGAGATCTCCCACAATATCTGCGTGAGTTAAGAGCTAGAGATCCTGAAACTTATGTGGCACTATGCACGAATGGTGACAATCAGTTCCAGAGGTGTTTTTGGGCTTTTGGTGCTTGCCGAAGGGTGTTCAGGTCTTATTTGCGTAGACTTATCAGAATTGATGCGACACACCTAAGAGGAAAGTATCCAGGAGTATTGTTGATTGCTACGGCGATTGATGGTAATGACAATGTTCTCCCAGTTGCCTTTGCAATAGCTGAAGTAGAATGTGGGTCTGCTTGGGAGTGGTTTTTGGAGCATACAAAGAGGTTCTTTGCTGTTGATGATCACTCACTCACCATAGTATCAGATAGACATCGGGGAATTATATCAGCAGTCAGAAAAGTATTCACAAACGCGCATCATGCTTTTTGTTGCCACCACATATCTTGTAATATGGTAACTGATACTGGAAGTAGAGCTGGTGTAGGTTTGTTTTGGGCAGTAGCACGAGCCAACACAACACTCCAATATGATATGATAATGCAGACAATGCTTGAAAAACATCCAGATGCTCATAAGTGGCTTCAGAACATTGACCCTAAAAGGTGGGCAAATGCACACTTTACTGGGAGAAGGTACAGAATGCTTACCACGAATTGTGTGGAGAGCTTGAATGCTTTGTTTAAGCCTACACGTGAGCTTCCCATAAATATGTTAATTGATAATACAAGAAGAAAGGTAGCTCAATGGTTCTATAACCGTAGAGAGGAAGTCTCCAAATGACATGTTGCTTTGACACCTCATGCTACAAAAGAAATGGAATCAAGGAGAGAGAAAGCTAGAGCTTATAAGGTTCACCCTTACTCTCAATCAGAAATGGAGGTAAAAACATGGGGCACTTCATACATTGTTGATTTGGAAAAAAGTTTTGTCATTGTGGGGAGTTTCAAATTTCAGGACTCCCTTGCTCACATGCTATAGCTGTAATAATTCACAGGAACATTGATACACTCCGATATTGTGAGCATTATTTTTATTCTGAAACTTGGAAGTGGGTTTACATGGATCGTATTTACCCTTGTAGAAGCAAGCAGTTTTGGCCTAGTGGAGTAAACAACATTACAGTTCGATGTCCCCGTAGCCTTGTGCAACCCGGTAGACGAAAGAAGGCACGGATTGAGTCAAGACACAATGGCAAGGTGAAACTTAAATGCAGCCGGTGCAATCAACTTGGCCATAATAAAAGGACATGTAGAATGCCGCCAGCCCCAAGGTCTTGAGTTAATTGGTTTATGTATTGTAGAAATTTTCTGATGGAAGTGTTTATTTTGTAAGGAGGATAACTGAATGTATAGTATTCTTTAAAAAAACTAGTTGTTAATGTTGTGACTTATAGAAGTATTTCAATATTATGATACATTTGACCTTGTGTCCAATCAATATAAGCAGAATATATCAGAATTGAAGTCGTATCAATTGTAAACCCAAAATAATGTTATTTCAGGAACTTGAAGTCCTGAAGTCCTATGTTTTCTGAATATCTGTTGTTTAACCCCCTCTGATTTTTGCTTTGTTGAATCATTGTTGTGTGCCAACTGATACTGTATCAACACAGTTTTAGATAATCATTAGGACTATGTTTGGAGACTCAAAATAGCATATCCTAGCTAAAATATCAATAATTAGGTAAAGTCTGACTACTGAAAATGAGGTTTGAAAAATCCAAATATGCTAGGTCCATCATACAAACCTCCTTGTTGGAACCCGGATGGCTATAGAGGGGGGGGTGAATATAGCCAGACACCCACAAGTTGCTCTTTTGAAATCTTTCTCTGCACTTAAGTTAGCAGCAGCGGAAACAAAGCATACGCAGAGAAACAATCTTAACAGAAATGCAGAAATAAAGAATAAAAACCAAGGATCGCTAACAAGGATCGTTTACAAGGTTCGGGGATAACTTGCCCCTACTCCTTGGGGTGCCCGTAAGGTGGGCGATCCCTTGATCGTCGGCAGATCAAGCCCCGGTGAACACCGGATATAAAACAGCGCCTCCTTCTCGGTGGGGAAACCTCTCCACAAGTGATCTCAAGAAGATACAAGTTAAGCACAGAGACACTCGAGAAGACAAGCTCACAAAGATGTAACAAGATCGCTCAAGCACAAAGCAACAGAGAGCACGAACACAGCCCAGCCAAACTTCCCAAGTTTCTGTCTTGTTCTTCCGTTGTCGCTCCTCTGCTTCCAGCCTCGTCTTAAGCATCTGCTCCCATCACCAGGCTCTCCATCAGCATCCACTGAAGCCACAGCCTGACCCCCTGACTCCCTGAGCACTCAGTCCACTGAAGACCCTCTCCAACTGAGCCTCCGTCAGTTGCCAGCTGCTCTCTAGACGCCGTTGAGACCTGAAACAAGGAAACAGCCAAACCTGCTCCAAGGAAAGCCTCCCATTGACTCTCCTCCAATGTTTGAATCATCCCTGTAAAGCCTGCACACTCCAATAGAAGCTTAGCAACTCATATCAACATATATCAGCAGTGTATCAGAGAATCGGCAGAGAAAACAGACGCGATCAGAGCTTCTGATAACGTATTTGAATTAAAGTTCTGCGCCTGATCGGTCACCTGATCGATCAGAGAGACTCTTGATCGGTCACCAGACCGATCAGGCTAGGTCCAGACCGATCAGGCTCCGTCCTGATCGGTCCCCAACGCTCAATCAGAAATCGCGATTTCTTTGTGACTTCACCTGGATCGATCACCGGACCGATCCCAGGTTGTGGATCGATCACCCGAACGATCCACCCCTTTCTTGGGCGATTTCTGAGCTTCGCAGTCCAGACCTCCTGATCGGTCATCAGACCGATCAGGCAGCCTCCTGATCGGTCACCAGACCGATCAGATCATGACCAGACCGATCAGGCTAGAGCCTGATCGATCATAGTGAGGAACCTGCGATGCTGGATCGTTCTCCGGAACGGTCTGTACAGTGATCCTGATCGGTCTCCAGACCGATCAGGTTCAGATCAGCAAGGGAACTCAACCTCAACTGTTCGCTCCCTGATCGGTCACCCGACCGATCAGGAGCCAAGCAGTAGGTGAAACACACACTCCCTGATCGGTCACCGGATCGATCAGGAGCAGTACAGTAGGTTCCCAACCTCACTGTGTGTTCCCTGATCGGTCACCAGACCGATCAGTCGTTTCTGGATCGGTCACCAGACCGATCCACGAAGGAGCAGCGTGCCAGAATCCCTGACCGATCACCAAACCGATCCAGGGACGTAAACTTAGCCCTCCAAGCTAAGTTCTCTTCCACCTTAGCCCTCCAAGCCAAGGATTTTTCATCTAACTCTCCAAGTTGGGAATTTACACCCAACCCTCCAAGTTAGGACTTTTCACCTAGCCCTCCAAGCTAAAACATTTCACCCAACCCTTCTGAGTTAGAACTTCATCCAACCTAGCCCTCCAAGCTAGGCACCTGACTCTTCAAGCCAGGACTTTTTCACCTAATTCTCCAGGATGGGAATTTGCACCTAACCCTCCAAGTTAGGACTTTTCACCTAGCCCTCCAAGCTAGGACTTTTCACCTAGCCCTCCAAGAGACTTTTCACCCACCTCTTCCGAATTAGGACTTTTCAACACCTGGCTTCACTCACCGGGATTTCCAACACCTGGCTTCACTCACCAGGACCCGACTTCACTCACCGGGATTTCCAACACCTGGCTTCACTCACCAGGACCCGGCTTCACTCACCGGGATTTCCAACACCTAGCTTCACTCACCAGGACCCGGCTTCACTCACCGGGATTTCCAACACCTGGCTTCACTCACCAGGACCCGGCTTCACTCACCGGGATTTCCATCACCTGGCTTCACTCACCAGGACCCGGCTTCACTCACCGGGATTTCCAACACCTAGCTTCACTCACCAGGACCCGGCTTCACTCACCGGGATTTCCAACACCTGGCTTCACTCACCAGGACCCGGCTTCACTCACCGGGATTTCCATCACCTGGCTTCACTCACCAGGACCCGGCTTCACTCACCGGGATTTCAACCTAGCTTCACAAGCTAGGACCTGGCTTCACTCACCAGGGTTTCATGCCCAGTCCCCGACCAGGACTTTAACCCAAATTCGCTCAACCAAACTTAAATCATTGTCAAACACCAAAACAACAACCGGGCCAGACTGCATCAACAATCTCCCCCTTTTTATTGTTTGACAACTCGATTTAAGTTTAGGTATCAATCAATTGAAGTCCGTTCAATTCTCATAAGGGAATCATGATCCTCCCCCTATAATAACCATAAACTTAATCAGTCATTTTCTCCCCCTTTGTCAAACATCGAAAAGGGTATGGTTATTAAGTTTTAGACATAACTCCCCCTCAAACACGGGTCTCTCCCCAAACCCAAAATAATCAAAGTTAAGTTTTGAATTGCACATGAAAACATATACAGAATAATATTATGGTCAAGCATGTATATGTTTCATATGACAAGTAAGTCAAAGGATGATTCTGGAATTGCATATGAGAGGCATATACCATAAATGTATCATGGCAACAATGTATATGCATCATATGACAACAATTATCGCAGTTCCATCAGACTGATGATCGATACAGAAAAATTTTTGATTTATCTATGAACGATCAATTTTCAGAAAAATTTCTGTAATTCTGATTCGTTTAAGATCGGACTGCATTAACACTTGGACTTCCATGTGAAGACATATACAGAAGTATATCATGGTCAAATACGTATATGCTTCATAGGACGAGTAAGGAATGCAACTGTATCTGAAACATAGTCCTGATTGGTCTCCGTGACCAACCAGGTCTGTTGATTACATGATACAGAAGGATATCTGATTAGTCTGGGGAGCGTTCAGATTTCAAAAAAATTTCAAAAACTCTGATACGTTCCTGATCAGACTGCATTAACAATTTGCATCCCATAACAGGAGAGAGGACTCTATTGATATTCGTTATTTCAGAAAAATTTCTGAAACACGACATTAAGAACAAGAGTCATGACTCAACAAACCCTTTCTTAAGAATTTGAACATTCCAACATAGGTTTGTATCAAATCAGTATTTAGGT
This sequence comes from Boesenbergia rotunda, assembly GCA_024364735.1. NCBI lineage: Eukaryota > Viridiplantae > Streptophyta > Magnoliopsida > Zingiberales > Zingiberaceae > Boesenbergia > Boesenbergia rotunda. The sequence continues at coordinate 40,760 of JAGFNQ010003017.1, read as the reverse complement.
TTTGTTTCAAGTACCACTTGAACAAATTTGTACTTCCTTAGTACCAGGATTGTACCAATGGAGGATCAAATATGTTTCAATTGTAATTGGTTTGTATCATGTTTGTTTGTATCAGTATGATCATTAAACTGATACAATTCGACGAGAAGTGATTGGTCTGAGAAATTTTTGGATCATTTTGGAACGATCTGGGGGTTCCTTGATCAGAGTTATTCTGATCGGTCACCAGACCGATCAGAGTAATCCCTGATCGGTCTCCAAACCGATCAGGGTGAGTCCTGATCGGTCAGTGGACCGATCAGGTCTGATACAGACGACAGTTCAAAAACTCTTAAATCAGATTTGTTTCATTGTACAGTTTCAGAAATGAGATTTCAGAAACCCTAATTCAATTAGATTCAATCCCATTGATCCTAAAGTGTTTCCTTCAACTAAAATCCATTTCTCAAAATGATCAACATGATTTGTGTCAAAGCATAGAGGTAATCCATTTGATTCTAAGGGTTCCCTTAATCAAAATATATGTCATGATTTGTGTTAGAACATGATCAGTATTTTCTAAGCATGAAATTGAATATCAAAACATGTTTGTATCAAAATATGATCAGGTTCCCAAAATCTAAGTTGGATACTTCAAAACAAATTTGTATTAAGTCGATATTAAATTTGTATCAAAGTCAATGGATGCTCAAGTTTGTTCAACATAGTTATCAATTTCATAATCCCCAACTCTGTCCAGCATGTTTGTATCAAGATAATATCAAAATATAATCGATTTTCCAAACATACCTATATAACATGAGTATCAAGGTATGATCAGATTTCATGATACAAACAAAAATATGATAAACCTTTCAAAAACATGCTTGTATCAAAATTCCAAGGTTTACATACAACCATTTGAACATAAAATTCATAATGGAAAAACAGGGTTGCATCAATTTTCATGAATGATCACATCTCCAAATTTTGCTTAGTTTGTAAGTTTGATGTATGGTGAAATTTCCAAGGTGATTTTTGAATCAATACTAATTGATGTGTCCATACTTGTTCTTTAGCATGCATTCATGTTCTATAATTCATATAAGAAATTAGACACCTTGGGCTTGACATAAGGCATATCATAAACCATAAATTGCAATAAATTATAAATAGCAATAATAAAACTAATTGTCCTAAGCAATCCATGACAAGGACAAGTTATGTGCTTCTCTAAACCATCCATGTAATATCATTTTCCATAACCAACCATGTGAATGACATTTTTTTTTTGGTCATGGGTTTGGAGCACCCATTATCAACAACCCATGTTGATAGATGCTCCCCCTCAATCCAAGCTATACAATTCTAAAGATAGAGGTTTTAGGTACCCAAATTTTGGGACCTAATGAATCTACAATGAAAGACTTAGGCACCCATGCCTTAGTCTTTTTCTTTCTAACCTTTTGAACCCTAGAATCATTAGGCGATCTAAATTTGGTTCTTGACATCAAGGACACAAAAGTGGGTTCTTTAGGTCGGTAACCTATACCGGCCTTGTTATAAACCGCCTTTTGTGAGTTTAAGATCATATCTAGGGTTTTGGAGCTTGTTGAAAATTTCTCAAGAATATTCTTGAGGTTTTTAATTTCACCCTTCAAGCCCTTATTTTCATCCTCAAGATTTTTAACATGCAAATTATCAAGATTCTCATCCATTGAGGATTTTTCATGAAAACATTAATATCCTCCACCTTAGAGGATTTCAATTCTTCTACTTCCAATTTCAACAATTTAACTTTGTTCTTGGATTTTTTAAGCAATCTAGCTAGACATGCAATGGTTCTATAGCACTTATCTAGCTCGGGAGAAATTACCTCTTCATCATCCGAAGATGATGAAGGCGTGGTTGAGGAGCTTGATTCATCTCCACTCTCCTCTTCATTTGAATCCTCTATGGCCATGAGAGCACGGTGATGAGTATACTTCTCCTCCTTCTCTTCTTCGGATGAACTAGAGGACGATTCATCCCATGTGGCCCTCAAGGCCTTCCTTTTCTTCTTTAATTTATCATTCTTCTTCTTTAACTTCGGACATTCATCCTTGTAATGTCCTTTCTTGCTACACTCATAACAAGTAACATTAGACTTATCAAATTTAACTTCACTTGGGTTACCTTTACCCTTGAGGCGCCGACTCTTCCTCATCATCCTTCTAACAAAGTTGGATATCTCGGAGGAAGAAGACCAGCTGCCCTCCTCCTCGGACTCGGATGAGGATGAAGATGAAGAGACTTCCTTCTCCTTCTTCTTCCCCTTCTTCTTCTTCTTGTTGTCACCTGCCACTAAAGCAATACCTTTCTCTTTTGAACTTTTGTTAGAGATCTCATGTAGTTCCATTTCACAAAATAGATCTTCTAACTTAACAAAAGATAAATCCTTGGACACCTTGTAAGCATCCACCATGGATGACCACAAGGCATTCCTAGGAAAAGCTTTGAGGACATACCTTATAAGATCTCGGTTTTCTACCTTCTCATTAATGGAGTGGAGACCGTTGAGGATTTCTTTGAATCGTCCATGGAGTGTACTTACGGTTTCATTCTCTTCCATGGACAAATTTTGAAGTTGGGTGAGAAGAAGGTCCTTCTTGGCAGTCCGGGTGTCTTGAGTGCCTTCATGGAGCTCAATGATCTTGCTCCATAGGTCTTTAGCACTTGTGAAGGGACCAACCTTGATTATTTGGTCCTTGGTCAACCCGCATTGCAAAGTTACCACCGCTTTCGCATCGGCTTCACCTTTCCGGATTTGATCTGCCGACCAACTTGAGAAGTTCATCTCTTTTCCCTTAGCATCTTTAGGAGTGGAAAAACCTTCCTTGACAGCAAACCACATGCTGAGGTTGGTTTTGAGGTAAAACTCCATCTTCGACCTCCAATATGAAAAATCAGTGCCGTCGAAGAGTGGAGGTCGGTTGGTGCTAAACCCTTCTCTTCCCATGGCCATCTTTGTTAGCTCTCGGATGTTAAGCCGTTGAAGTAGAGCCCCAAGCTCTGATATCACTTGTTGGAACCCGGATGGCTATAGAGGGGGGGTGAATATAGCCAGACACCCACAAGTTGCTCTTTTGAAATCTTTATCTGCACTTAAGTTAGCAGCAGCGGAAACAAAGCATACGCAGAGAAACAATCTTAACAGAAATGCAGAAACAAAGAATACAAACCAAGGATCGCTAACAAGTATTGTTTACAAGGTTCGGGGATAACTTGCCCCTACTCCTTGGCGTGCCCGTAAGGTGGGCGATCCCTTGATCGTCGGCAGATCAAGCCCCGGTGAACACCGGATATAAAACAGCGCCTCCTTCTCGGTGGAGAAACCTCTCCACAAGTGATCTCAAGAAGATACAAGTTAAGCACAGAGACACTCGAGAAGACAAGCTCACAAAGATGTAACAAGATCGCTCAAGCACAAAGCAACAGAGAGCACGAACACAGCCCAGCCAAACTTCCCAAGTTTCTGTCTTGTTCTTCCGTTGTCGCTCCTCTGCTTCCAGCCTCGTCTTAAGCATCTGCTCCCATCACTAGGCTCTCCATCAGCATCCACTGAAGCCACAGCCTGACCCCCTGACTCCCTGAGCACTCAGTCCACTGAAGACCCTCTCCAGCTGAGCCTCCGTCAGTTGCCAGCTGCTCTCCAGACGCCGTTGAGACCTGAAACAAGGAAACAACCAAACCTGCTCCAAGGAAAGCCTCCCATTGACTCTCCTCCAATGTTTGAATCATCCCTGTAAAGCCTGCACACTCCAATAGAAGCTTAGCAACTTATATCAACATATATCAGCAGTGTATCAGAGAATCGGCAGAGAAAACAGACGCGATCAGAGCTTCTGACAACGTATTTGAATTAAAGTTCTGCGCCTGATCGGTCACCCGACCGATCAGAGAGACTCTTGATCGGTCACCAGACCGATCAGGCTAGGTCCAGACCGATCAGGCTCCGTCCTGATCGGTCCCCAACGCTTAATCAGAAATCGCGATTTCTTTGTGACTTCACCTGGATCGATCACCGGACCGATCCCAGGTTGTGGATCGATCACCCGAACGATCCACCCCTTTCTTGGGCGTTTTCTGAGCTTCGCAGTTCAGACCTCCTGATCGGTCATCAGACCGATCAGGCAGCCTCCTGATCGGTCACCAGACCGATCAGATCATGACCAGACCGATCAGGCTAGAGCCTGATCGATCATAGTGAGGAACCTGCGATGCTGGATCGTTCTCCGGAACGATCTGTACAGTGATCCTGATCGGTCTCCAGACCGATCAGGTTCAGATCAGCAAGGGAACTCAACCTCAACTGTTCGCTCCCTGATCGGTCACCCGACCGATCAGGAGCCAAGCAGTAGGTGAAACACACACTCCCTGATCGGTCACCGGATCGATCAGGGGCAGTACAGTAGGTTCCCAACCTCACAGTGTGCTCCCTGATCGGTCACCAGACCGATCAGTCATTTCTGGATCGGTCACCAGACCGATCCACAAAGGAGCAGCGTGCCAGAATCCTTGACCGATCACCAGACCGATCCAGGGACGTAAACTTAGCCCTCCATGCTAAGTTCTCTTCCACCTTAGCCCTCCAAGCCAAGGATTTTTAATCTAACACTCCAAGTTGGGAATTTGCACCTAACCCTCCAAGTTAGGACTTTTCACCTAGCCCTCCAAGCTAGGAATTTTCACCCAACCCTTCCGAGTTAGAACTTCATCCAACCTAGCCCTCCAAGCTAGGCACCTGACCCTCAAAGCCAGGACTTTTTCACCTAATTCTCCAGGATGGGAATTTGCACCTAACCCTCCAAGTTAGGACTTTTCACCTAGCCCTCCAAGCTAGGACTTTTGACCTAGCCCTCCAAGCTAGGACTTTTCACCCACCTCTTCCGAATTAGGACTTTTCAACACCTGGCTTCACTCACCAGGACCCGGCTTCACTCACCGGGATTTCCAACACCTGGCTTCACTCACCAGGACCCGACTTCACTCACCGGGATTTCCAACACCTGGCTTCACTCACCAGGACCCGGCTTCACTCTCCGAGATTTCCAACACCTAGCTTCACTCACCAGGACCCGGCTTCACTCACCGGGATTTCCAACACCTGGCTTCACTCACCAGGACCCGGCTTCACTCACCGGGATTTCCAACACCTGGCTTCACTCACCAAGACCCGGCTTCACTCACCGGGATTTCCATCACCTGGCTTCACTCACCAGGACCCGGCTTCACTCACCGGGATTTCAACCTAGCTTCACAAGCTAGGACCTGGCTTCACTCACCAGGGTTTCATGCCCAGTCCCCGACCAGGACTTTAACCCAAATTCGCTCAACCAAACTTAAATCATTGTCAAACACCAAAACAACAATCGGGCCAGACTGCATCAACACTCCTGATGTGCCAAATTCTGATAATATGAGGTCTTGATGTGAATGGAATTCAATTGTGGTATGCAATGTGTATTTAGGTACTCTCCTTCTTGTTTATCTTTTAAAAATGTGGTCACAACATGTTCATTTATTTAAAAGTTTGGCGTATAAATATTTAATGATACTGTAAATAATTTTTTTGCAACCAGAGGCGTGGGCCTGGAACAATATGTTTCAGGCCCACCTTGGGCCTGAAATGATATCATTTCAGGCCCAGTGTGGGCCTGAAATAAAGCATTTCAGGCCCAGTGTGGGCCTGAAATAAATCATTTCAGGCCCAAGCTGGGCCTGAATTAATGTCATTTCAGTCCCAGATAGGGCCTGAAATAATATCATTTCAGGCCCATCTTGGGCCTGAAATACTAGCATTTCAGGCCCAGTGTGGGCCTGAAATAAATCATTTCAGGCCCACCGTGGGCCTGAAATCAAAATAGGTCTCTAAAAAATTACTGATATTATCGACAACAAATACAGTTTAAAGATTAGAGATTACAAAAAAATAAGGATCGAAAGAAATGCTCCATTGATTTCATTATCAATTACATACATTATAACTATAAATATACAATGTTTGTCATTACACTTACATATATGGATTGTAGCAACTAAAAAAAAATTACAGATTTTGCTTCCAGAACTTGTCTCTCATTATTTTGTATCCCACCTGAAAACGATAAGGTTTCATTTGTTTTTGGCTAAAATTGGTAGATCTTTGAAAGACCATACTTTCAGCAAACCGCATGATGAAGAAAGCACAATCCAATCTGAAACAAGCATTATGAGTCAGTGTTGTTAGCATATAAATTCAAGATGTGACAGAATATTCTATATTTACCTACAAGATATGACAGAATAGATCATTTGACACACAACAAGGCAGCAATTGGCACACAACAGTGCATTATCAGTTATTATATCTGACCATATCACTTGGCACACAACAGTACAGCAACTGGATTTGAATAAACATCACCCAATTATTTTGTTTTTGTTGACAATATATTATATAGAATAGCAACATCTACATAATCATAACAACATCCACATAATGAGATTTTTCCATACAAATGGAGGTCAATCGACAGCAATGGATTTTTACATCACCAATACAGTATTCACATTATCTCAAGTTTTACAAAATATGTCCCTCATAATATTAACTGTCAGCTCAAATCTGATTCTACTCATGTCTCCTTGTTTGAAATCCATCTTCACATCGATCTAGTTGTTAATGTTGTGACTTATAGAAGTATTTCAATATTATGATACATTTGACCTTGTGTCCAATCAATATTAGCAGAATATATCAGAATTGAAGTCGTATCATTTGTAAACCCAAAATAATGTTATTTCAGGAACTTCAAGTCTTGAATTCCTATGTTTTCTGAATATCTGTTGTTTAACCCCCTCTGATTTTTGCTTTGTTGAATCATTGTTGTGTGCTAACTGATACTGTATTAACACAGTTTTAGATAATCATTAGGACTATGTTTGGAGACTCAAAATAGCATATCCTAGCTAAAATACCAATAATTAGGTAAAGTCTGACTACTGAAAATGAGGTTTGAAAAATCCAAATATGCTAGGTCCATCATACAAACCTCCTGATGTGCCAAATTCTGATAATATGAGGTCTTAATGTGAATGAAATTCAATTGTGGTATGCAATGTGTATTTAGGTACTCTCCTTCTTGTTTATCTTTTAAAAATGTGGTCACAACATGTTCATTTATTTAAAAGCTTGGCGTATAAAAATTTAATGATACTTTAAATAATTTTTTTGCAACCAGAGGCGTGGGCCTGAAACAATATGTTTCAGGCCCAGTGTGGGCCTGAAATAAATCATTTCAGGCCCACTCTGGGCCTGAAATAAATCATTTCAGGCCCACGCTGGGCCTGAAATAAATCATTTCAGGCCCAAGCTGGGCCTGAAATAATGTCATTTCAGTCCCAGATAGGGCCTGAAATAATATCATTTCAGGCCCATCTTGGGCCTGAAATACTAGCATTTCAGGCCCAGTGTGGGCCTGAAATAAATCATTTCAGGCCCACCGTGGGCCTGAAATCAAAATAGGTCCCTAAAAAATTACTGATATTATCGACAACAAATACAGTTTAAAGATTAGAGATTACAAAAAAATAAGGATCGAAAGAAATGCTCCATTGATTTCAATATCAATTACATACATTATAACTACAAATATACAATGTTTGTCATTACACTTACATATATGGATTGTAGCAACTAAAAAAAATTATAGATTTTGCTTCCAGAACTTGTCTCTCATTATTTTGTATCCCACCTGAAAACGATAAGGTTTCATTTGTTTTTGACTAAAATTGGTAGATCGTTGAAAGACCATACTTTCAGCAAACCGCATGATGAAGAAAGCACAATCCAACCTGAAACAAGCATTATGAGTCAGTGTTGTTAGCATATAAATTCAAGCATGAAAGATTAGGTAGTGTTAAACCAAAAACAAAAAACATTAGCTTACGATCTGCTTTGGGTGGGTCCTTGTACTACAATTTGACTAAACTCTTTCCCTGATATTTCTGGCAAACCTTTATTCCAATTCAAATAATATGACCAGTTCAAATTTTTGAAAAACGCCACCTACATAGAAATTACATTAGTCAAAATTCTAGCTCATCACATAGTTTTTGTAAAGGTTTATATATCAAATAGAAAACTTACAATTTTTTCATATTTGGCTGTGTACCCTTCTGTGGCGCCGAGAGAATTATAATGAAGGAAACTACTTTCCTCCAAGTCAATAATCAATAGATGCCAATAATCATTTGAATTATTTAGAGGACAGAAGATATATCTAATTGGCTTATTTGTA
>JAGFNQ010003017.1:0-32449 GCA_024364735.1 Boesenbergia rotunda | reverse complement strand
TGTATCAGTAGCAATTGTTTGTTCAAATGCTGCAGCATGTATCACCTCAAACAATTCCTATGTTTATTAAAAAGGAAGTGTTAGTTGACTCAATCCTAAAAAATAAACATAAACCAAGTTGCTAATTTACTTACCTCAAAACCCACCCCACAGACTATGGAGGGGTGGTAAGGTGAGTTACAGGATTTGGCTTCATTTACAATAATGGTCCAGTAAGTATTTATGCAATCCCCGGAGGTGTATTCATTCCAATCAAATATTGTCAAAAATGATTGCATATCTAATGTAAAGGTCCCATTGGACCATACTGGTTGCAATTGATACCTACATCAACATAATGTGAGCACCTTATTTAAAAGTGAATGAATAAATTTTATTAATGAATGACAATAACCATCATTGTTTTACAAATAGATGCAACCGCAATAGCAACTAACTCACTTTAATTTACTAAGCTTTAATAATGTTTTTGCAATCTCCGCATCTTTATTCTTCTTAAAAATTGCCTTGGCTTTCTTCAAGATGTTGCTTTTGACCTTTTGGAGTTCTTTCCCTTTAGCAACTTGTTGATCAGATAAATTTGTTTGAGTAGAGGTTACAGATTGTGTTGTTTGCGATGTAGATTGTGACATTGATGGGGCAGAAGCCTCCTCATCTTCAGCTTCATCCGCTCCCTCATCTTCATCCTCATCCTGAACATTTTGTTTTTCTTTGCCTTTGTCCTCGTTGGGTGGTCTTACCTGAGTTAATTTTATTTTTTTTTGAAGTGGCTGAGGGTCATCTGAGCCTTTGCTTTCCAATTGTATACTCAGTTGTCGGATTGTCTCGTCAGGCTTATCTTTGATTCTATCTTGATCAACTATCATTCTTTTGAACTGATCATCTTTCTCCTTAAGCTGGGAATCCTTATCAGCAATTATTGTCTCATTCTGAGCAATTATTTCATCTTTTTCTTTGAGCAGGGAATCCTTTTCAGCAAGTAGTCTATGGCTCTGAGCATTTATTTGATCCTTGTCTCTGACGGCTGTTGCCAACTCAATTTTCACATCCTCCAAACTTTTAAGAGCTACATTTAATTGTTGCTGTAAGGTATCAATATGTTCTTGCTTTTCTATACATTCATTGCAGCTTTCCTTCTCAAAGGCCTGTAGTCTATCTTCTGCAGCTTGGCTTCCTTCGGCTGCCTGCTTTAATACCTCACTGTGTACCTCAAGTGCTTCAGTTGGAGGAGAGTAGTGAGGTACTAAATCCAGTTCTATATCAAATGGGATTATATCAACCAGAATTAAATTTGTGGGCACACGGTCGATCATCCTTTTGATACTCTCTACATGAGCATTAGGCCAATTCCAGCGAAGAATTCTTGGCAATCTATGAGGATAATGAGGAGCAACAATACTAATATGTTCAGTAACCCAAACCTGCAACATGATTATATTCAGTAATTAGTATCCATCATATCATATATTAGCAGGCAGATGTACTCTAACTTACAGCTAAAATATTTGAAAAACCCTTGAGCAAGGGAGCCTTGGCCGGTTGGCTTGTATCACCTACATGTGTTGTACGCCTCAATGTGACCTCCTTTCCAATGGCTTCCAACTGAGGAGCCATGAAATTGTACAGAGCATTGCACCAATTATAGTTTGGTAGATTGTCAAAATCATCAACGCAATCAATGAGTGACATTGCTGGAATGGCAAGTGTGCTGCTTGTACCACAAAAAAGAACTGTGGAAAAAAATACAGTATATACATCTGACAGTACAGCTTGTCATTGGATGTAGACTTCGTTATCAGTTTCTCCAAATGCTTTGCAGAACAACTGGAATCTTCAAAATATTCCTTGTACAGTGGGCTAGAGGCCTCATTAAAATCAAGTTGGATTACCTCTCCATTGTCAGGTAGCCCTAGAATAAGTGATAGGTCAACCTTTGTGAAATTGAGTTTTTTCCCATGGAACACAAAGCTCTTTTCTTCTTCATCCCAATTATCAAACATATTTTGAACCTGAGGTCTTACACAAGAACTAGTGGGGAGGTCGAGGACCCATGAAAAGGGTGTTTGTCGAAGCAATTGTTCTTGTGCTGGTGTGGGTGGAACAGAATCTATAAAATTTTTGAAATGGCAAAGGCTACTTTTCCAGTTCATTCGTTTAGTTCGACCTCTGTTGGCAAAACTCATATACTCGCTTGGCAATTTGATTTGTCGTTGTGGTTGTTATTTTTTCCCATGACTTCTCCCAGGACCTTGATGTTTCTTTGAATTTTTAGGAGCAGCTTGCTTTGAAGATGATCTTTTCGGAACCATCCCGAACTTAGGAACAATCAAACAAAAATTATTCGAAACTGATGGAAAAATGACACTTAGATTTCATTCTCAAGGGTATCCTCATATTCGGTCATTGAGTTGCAACAATCGCTAACCCTAGGTCAGAAGCAAAAACTACACTGAAATAAAAAAAACAAAAAATTTGGTTACGTACCTTTCGACTAGTCCGATGAAGAGGATGTCGGCCACCACAACTCCAATGGAGGTAAGCACGCTAACTTCAAATGGCAACAAATCAGGATCTACGAGACGATTGCTTACCACTAGGGACCCAAGGACCCTATTGTAGGACCGATGCACGTGAGAGGGGGGGGTGAATCACGTGACTTTTAAAATCTTCGTTATAAAATCAGAGTCGATAGAAAATTGTACGATGCTTTTTATAACGTGCGCAGCGGAAAAATTAAAACGAAATGCGAAAGCGAAGAATAAAAAAATTACACGAGGAGTTTTACTTCGTTCGGAGCCTTCGCCGACTCCTACTCGAAGGCCCAGGTTCCTTGAACTTTTCCTGTGGGCAATCCACTAAAAACCTCTATCGACAAACTCCCGATAGAGTGATTCGTATACAAGATTGGGCGGAAGTGTAACAGCCCTACACTTCCCCCTTAAATAATTTAAGTGCAGACAGAATGAAAAATTCGTTACCCAACACTTAGATTTATCTGAAGCAGCTTGGGTGTTGGGAACGATCTTCCAGCAGCGGTCGGACAACGTCGAGTCAAAGCACAAACCGCAGCAGAGGAGCGTGGAAGCAAGAGAGCGCCAAAGCTTGAACCAGAATCAAATTTTCTTATCTGTTAGAGGGCTTGCTTGCTTCTATTTATAGTGCCTCGATGCATGATCTTCTCAGCTCAAATTTTATCCATCAACAAGATAAAATAATTAAATAAAAGATAATGTTTCTATCCTTTGCTTCAATTAAGAAAATAATTTAAATAAAATATAAATACAAAATATTGAAAAGTTAACCGAGAGGTTTTATCCTCTTACAATTTTATTAATAATTTAAAAGGAGATTTTATCCTTCCAGCTAAGCTTTACGTGAGAATTTTAAGCATTAGTAGGGATAATTTTATTCTCTAAAAAGAAGGAAATATGAATAATTTAAATGATAATTTATCCTCCACCAAGGCTTTAGATAAGGAATAATTTTATAAAATTCAACTACAAAATCTAATTAAATAAATTCTGTAAAATAGAGTTAATGCATTTAGAATCTAATTAAATAAATTCTGTAAAATAGAGTTAATGCATTTAGAGTTAATTAGACCCCGTCCAAACCTAGATAAGGATCTAACCAGGACTCAACCGAGGTCACCAAAATGGGCCTAAGTTGGACCGCGCCTACAGTCCTAAAATAGGACCCATCCTCACTGGTTCGCTCCTCCAGTGACTTACCTCACTTACCTCGTGCAGCTCTACTCAACTTCTTAACCCACCAGGTCTTTCTGCCAGGACTCAACCACCCTGGTCTTTTTGCCAAGTTTCAACCAACATGGGCTTCAGCCAGTTGTCAGGCCCCGTGAACCCAACTGGACTTCTCGCCAGGACTCAACCACCCTGGACTTCCCGCCAGGACTCAACCACCCTGGACTTCAGCCTGGTGTCAGGTCCTAAGTCTTTCAACCCTGCACACTTAGTAAAGAGGTCAAAACCAAAAGCAAGTCTAACTTTAACCTATTTGTCATTTATCAAAACTCAGGTTTAACTATTAGTGCAAATTGCACCAACAATCTCCCCCTTTTTGATGCAATGACAACCTGGGTTAAAGTTAGAAAATACCAGATAAAGCAATGAGTCCAAGAATAATATGCAAATGACATGCTCTAAGATCAGAAATTTTTAATTTTCTAACTCAACCCTTAAACCCTCCCCCTTTGGAATTCATCAAAACAAAGAAATAATAAGTGCGCAAGCATCAGAAATAAAACAAGCAATCAAGTAATATGCCAGCCAAGTAAAAAATACTTTAAGTATTTGGGGAAGAAAAAATGCTTAACAAGCATACTAAGTTTCTGAACTGATTCAGAGGGGTAAGTCAAATTCTTAATTTAACACAAACAATCTGAGAGCATAAATGTTAAAGGAAATGACTAGGTGTAAATTTAGAAATGACTTTTCGAACACCATTTTCAAAAATTAAAAAGGCTACCTTCAAAATCTTAATCTTTTCCAAAATAAAGAATATCTCAAGGCAAATTAATGAAAAAGAGAAGATTTTCCAAAATTTTCTTTTCAAAGGATCATTTAGAATATTTTCAGGATTAATTTGAGAAAAAAATTTCAAGATAATTTTTTTTAAAAAAATCCTTGTTCAATTAAAGAAGATATTTTCTAAAACAGTATTCACTAAACATTTTTGAGAGTTAGAATACAAAATATAAACTCAAGCTCCCCCTGAACCAAGTAAGAAAGTTTAGCCCATTTTGAATGTCTAACCGTAGTTACTAGCTAACTATCTATAGGATAGTAGTTTTCACTAGGTTAGTCAAGTCAAGTACTAGTGTCTAGCTTAGCTTTACAGAAAGACTACTTGACTTGATCAATATGAAGTTGGTATTTAACGCCCAGACTTGCTACGATGCACAGGTTTAAGCATTCTGAAGTCCAGGCAATACCCTATGCATCTCACCCCGTTCTAAGTTTTAGCATACACAAACATGTTATACCTAATGTGCTTTGTGAGATGCGGCCTCTAAATCTATAGGAACATGCATCTCTAGGGGTCAAACTTAGGCTAAGTCTACCAGTCTCGAAAGTCAAGTTTGAAATCAAAGTTAATTTTTTAAAAATTAAGTGAGAAAATCAAAGTCAATTTTGAAAATCAAGTTTAAAAAATAGACATTTTAGAGAGTACAAAAAATGCAAGTACAAAAATTAACTCTAACTCAAGCTATGTGTCAAACAGAATTTGTGAGTTGAGTAAAAGTGATTAGGTCAATCCTAGTCTACAACACACATTCCTATTAACCTTTTTAAGTTACTAAATTCAAATTCAGAGAGTGGTTTAGTAAATATATCAGCTAGGTTAGCCTTAGATTCATAAATGTTATTGTGCCTATGTCCTCTAAGTGTGATGTTTGGTTTGTCAGTGTGTTTGATCAGACATTCATTGAACAAGAACCTAACCTTATAACCAGTGTCACACAATTGGCTGATACTTAGTAAATTGAAGTGAAAGTTTTCAACAAGTAAGACAGTTTTAATTATACAATCAGACTCAAGTTTAGTGGTACCTAGGCCAATTACCTTAGTTTTCCTATAGTTAAGTAGGAAATTTTTAGAATTTAGTTTAAGTTTCAAATGAGTTCAAGGAATGATTTAAAGGAACTTAAGAAATTTGAACCCCAAAAAAAACTAAGAAGTTTAAAAATTTGAGTTTAAAAGGCTTAGGAGAATTTGAATTTTGAAAAACCTTAAGAAATTTGAAAACTTGAAATTTTGAAAAAGTTAAGGAATTTAAAATTTTGAATTTTGAACAACTTAAAAAGAACTTAAGGAATTTGAAAATTTAAATTTTGAACAGCTTTGAAAAATGTGAATTTAAAAAAAACTTAAGAGTTTTGAATTTCGAGAAATATTAAGAAATTTCAAAAATTTTAGAATTTAAATTTTAAATTCGAATTTGTTAATTTGAATTTTCAATTTTGAATTTTGAATTTGTTAATCTGAATCTTGTTAATTTGAATTTTAAATTTTGAGTTTAGTTAATTTGAATTTTGAAATCGTTAATTTGAATTTTGAAATTTGATTTTGTTAATTTGAATTTTGAAATTTGATTTTGTTAATTTGAATTTTGAAATGTTAATTTGAATTTTGAATTTTGTTAATTTTTAAATTTTGAATTTGAATTTTATGAATTTTTGAATTTGAATTTTATTAATTTTGAATTTTGAATTTGAATTTTATTAATTTTTGAATTTGAATTTTGAATAAATTTGAATTTTATTAATTTTTGAATTTGAATTTTGAATTAATTTGAATTTTATTAATTTTGATTTTTGAATTTTGAATTTTAATTTTATGAATTTTTGAATTTGAATTTTGAATTTTTTTTTTTATTTTAAATTTGAATTTTATTAATTTTTGAATTTGAATTTTGAATTAATTTGAATTTTATTAATTTTGATTTTTGAATTTTGAATTTTAATTTTATGAATTTTTGAATTTGAATTTTATTAATTTTGAATTTTGATTTAGGTTGTCCTTATTCATCTCACTTGATCTAAGTTGTCAATCAAAGGGATCCTATGATTTGTGTGAGATAAATTTGAGTTTGATTTATAAAAGTTAATCTGACATTTTGTTAGATTCAGGTTTGACAAGAAGCAGTTTAAAAGTATACTTCCATAATTGGTTTCCAGGACGTGGCGAGGCACAGATGTCTTCTTTGGCCGAAGCCTTATTGGATCAACAACCACTTTCTAGGCAAAACCGCTTAAGGAAGTTGTACTTTTAACCTACTTATTGAAACTCCTTGGTCTAACTAGTCTAGGATATGGCGAGGTAGTTTCGGCTAGTTCCACTGGGCTAAGAAGACCAAATAGAGGACGCCTTCCCCTACCTGACTCCTTAGATCAGCTTCCCTAACGTACTATCAGCTCGCCCTACCCTGGTACTGAGTAGGTCAAGTGTCAGACTAACTTTTGAGACTAGTCCTAGGTACCCAGACGGGTAAAGGGTGACTTTGAGGTGCCAACTAATTTGGAGCCTCCCCCTAAATTGTAGGTAGGGTGTTTATGGTCAATGTAATGAATGTCCTTTTTGGGGACATAGTATTGGTTCTGCCCTACTTGCTTTGTTAGGTAAGCTTTCGGAACCCACGCTTTTCGTTGATTTTTGCGGGGGTGGATAAAGGAGATAAAGGATCTTTGGGCTGATCCTGATTTATATCCTATCCCAGATTTATTGTACATGCCCTTTTGTGATCCAAGAATGAGGTCAAGGTTCTTGGATCGGGTTGTGAAAGTTGCTAGTAGATCCTTAAGTTTTAGGACTTCGCCCTTTAGAGTGGAGTTTTCAGTTTCAAGCTCAATTGTCTTTTGATTTTGAGTTTGTTCAGTTAATGTTCTGGTATTAATTAATTGCTCCTTAAGGTCTTGATTTTCCTTAAGGAGCTGGTCATTCCTAGATTCAGATGCAAGTAATTTTTTATTTTAAATGGAAATAATCTTAAAAAAATTTTCATTAACTGAATCTAAATATACCTTAGTCGAGTCGTCCGAAAAGAGTCCGATCTCTTGACTCGACTCGTATTCGGAATCTTCGTCGTGCTCCGAGTCTGACCCGGGTCCAGTTGCCATTAGCGCGAGGTAGCTTGTCTTCTTTGGTGATTCATAGTCAGAGTCATCCGAACTCTCGTCCCAGGTGGCTTGAAGAGCCTTCTTCTTCTTGCTTTTCTTTGATTGGTCCTCCGTTTTGTAGGGACATTCATCTTTGAAGTGTCCTTTTCTGTTGCAACCGAAGCAGGTTATTTTGCTTTTGTCTCCATAACTGGTTGGCTTCATTATCTTTTGGAAATCTCTTTTCGAGAATTTGCTTTTCTTTTTGGCGAGGACTTTTCTTACTAAGTTAAGCATTTGTTCCTCGCCATCTGAGTCTGAGTCTGACTCTTCTTCTGATTCTTGAATTTTCTTCTTCGACTTGACTTCTTTTGAAGAACCTGCAAACAAAGCAAATCCTTTCTCGGCCTTGGCGTTAGTTTGTTCGTGCAGTTCTAATTCACAGAATAGTTCATCTAAATTTATTTTGGAAAGATTCCTAGAAATTTTATAAGCATCTATGATGGATGCCCATAAAGAGTTTCTAGGAAAGACATTTAGTGCATACCTTATAATATCTCTATTTTCTTGTTTGTGCCCAATGAGGTGGAGTCCATTTAGTATGTCCTTGATCCGGGCGTGGAGTTGGCTTGCAGACTCACCTTCCTGCATTTTTATGTTAAATAATTTATTCAATAACAAATCTCTTTTTGTTACCTTCGCATCTGAGGTGCCTTCATGCAGTTCAATCAGTTTGTCCCAAAGTTCTTTGGCAGATTCAGTTGGGCTGATACGGTTCAATTCCTCTTTGGTTAGTCCGCATTGGAGTGTGTTCTGTGCTTTGAACTCAATCTGAGCCCTTTTCTTCATTTCTAGGTTTCATCTGTCATGCTTCAGTAGTGCATTGTTTCCCTCGTCCATTGGTGGTTCGTAGCCAGATTGCACCGCAAACCATTGATCCATATCAGTCTTTAGGTACACCTCCATTCTTCGTTTCCAGTAAGGGAAGTCTTCCCCATTGAAGAGCGGAGGACGGGCAGTACTATATCCTTCACCTTGAGTCATCTGAAATAGACAACAACAAAAACACTTGTTCCAAGACTAGGTCTTGGATTAGTAGTGTGGTAGGAAAAGGAGAAGAAAGGAACAAAAAACGACTCGAAATGGTGTTGCCCAAATTCGAGTAAAATCGATAGAAAATATCTAAATTTAGGCAACAATACCTAATTTAGATCGTGCAGCGAAAACACAAAAACAAACGAAAAAGAATTGGATTTCCCCCGGCTCTTATGGTGGTTGCACCGATACAGAGCGAACTTGGCTCTGATACCACTTGTAGGACCGATGCATGTGAGAGGGGGGGTGAATCACGTGACTTTTAAAATCTTCGTTATAAAATCAGAGTCGATAGAAAATTGTACGATGCTTTTTATAACGTGCGCAGCGGAAAAATTAAAACGAAATGCGAAAGCGAAGAATAAAAAAAATTACACGAGGAGTTTTACTTCGTTCGGAGCCTTCGCCGACTCCTACTCGAAGGCCCAGGTTCCTTGAACCTTTCCTGTGGGCAATCCACTAAAAACCTCTATCGACAAACTCCCGATAGAGTGATTCGTATACAAGATTGGGCGGAAGTGTAACAGCCCTACACTTCCCCCTTAAATAATTTAAGTGCAGACAGAATGAAAAATTCGTTACCCAACACTTAGATTTATCTGAAGCAGCTTGGGTGTTGGGAGCGATCTTCCAGCAGCGGTCGGACAACGTCGAGTCAAAGCACAAACCGCAGCAGAGGAGCGTGGAAGCAAGAGAGCGCCAAAGCTTGAACCAGAATCAAATTTTCTTATCTGTTAGAGGGCTTGCTTGCTTCTATTTATAGTGCCTCGATGCATGATCTTCTCAGCTCAAATTTTATCCATCAACAAGATAAAATAATTAAATAAAAGATAATGTTTCTATCCTTTGCTTCAATTAAGAAAATAATTTAAATAAAATATAAATACAGAATATTGAAAAGTTAACCGAGAGGTTTTATCCTCTTACAATTTTATTAATAATTTAAAAGGAGATTTTATCCTTCCAGCTAAGCTTTACGTGAGAATTTTAAGCATTAGTAGGGATAATTTTATTCTCTAAAAAGAAGGAAATATGAATAATTTAAATGATAATTTATCCTCCACCAAGGCTTTAGATAAGGAATAATTTTATAAAATTCAACTACAAAATCTAATTAAATAAATTCTGTAAAATAGAGTTAATGCATTTAGAATCTAATTAAATAAATTCTGTAAAATAGAGTTAATGCATTTAGAGTTAATTAGACCCCGTCCAAACCTGGATAAGGATCTAACCAGGACTCAACCGAGGTCACCAAAATGGGCCTAAGTTGGACCGCGCCTATAGTCCTAAAATATGACCCATCCTCACTGGTTCGCTCCTCCAGTGACTTACCTCACTTACCTCGTGCAGCTCTACTCAACTTCTTAACCCACCAGGTCTTCCTGCCAGGACTCAACCACCCTGGTCTTTTTGCCAAGTTTCAACCAACTTGGGCTTCAGCCAGTTGTCAGGCCCCGTGAACCCAACTGGACTTCTCGCCAGGACTCAACCACCCTGGACTTCCCGCCAGGACTCAACCACCCTGGACTTCAGCCTGGTGTCAGGTCCTAAGTCTTTCAACCCTGCACACTTAGTAAAGAGGTCAAAACCAAAAGCAAGTCTAACTTTAACCTATTTGTCATTCATCAAAACTCAGGTTTAACTATTAGTGCAAATTGCACCAACACCTATAAAGCTGACTAACTGCTGGGCCTGATAATAGAGGATTTCAGGCCCTAAACGGTAACTTTTTTTTCAGTTATTTTACATATAACTTAGGTATATTTTTTGTATTTCAAATATATAACACATATCAAAATTAAAAGGAAATTTTTAATTATCAAATATTTATCTGATTTTCCACAAATCAACCTGAAAATTAGAGGGATTAGAGGAATTTGTTATTTATCAAATATTTCAGGCCCTCGGATGATTTTCACAAATTTATCGAGGGCCTGAAATAAATTTATTCAGACCCACGTTGGGCCTGAAATAACTTTATTTCAGGCCCACGTTGGGCCTGAATGAAGACAATTCAGGCCCACCGTGGGCCTGAATTAAAAATTACTTCAGGACCACCCTTAACCATATAATATTTTGACTTCATCCCCCAAGTTGGATTACATATTTTATCCCTAAACCCTAAAATACTCTCTCCAACCTCACCCCTAACTACTGATAATGGTTTTGTAGAAATCCAGATATGGGAGGTCCATCAGTGGGTTTTCAGCAAAACCCACTGATGGAACTAAACTAGACCTATAGCTTTGAACAAAATTCTAATTTGAGGTTTCGGACACCTAATCTACATTCTCCAACCTCAACCCTAACTACTGATAATAGTTTTTCAGAAATCCAAATATGGGAGGTCCATCAGTGGGTTTTGCTCAAAACCCACTGATGGAACTAAACTACACCTCCCATATCTGGATTTCTGAAACCCCCTACATAAATAGTTAGGGATGAGGTTGGAGAAAGTATTTTAGGTGTCCATAACCTCAAATTAATATTTTTAGTATTTTAGGTGTCCATAACCTCAAATTTATATTTTTTCCAAAGCCATAGGTCTAGTTTAGTTCCATCAGTGGGTTTTGCTTAAAACCCACTGATGGACCTCCCATATCTGGATTTCTGAAAACCCATTATCAATAGTTAGGGATGAGGTTGGAGAAAGTATTTTAGGTGTCCCAAACCTCAAATTATAATTTTTTCCAAAGTCATAGGTCTAGTTATGTTCCATCAGTGGGTTTTGCTCAAAACCCACTGATGGACCTCCCATATCTGGATTTCTGAAAAACCATTATCAATAGCTAGGGATGAGGTTGGAGAAAGTATTTTAGGTGTCCATAACCTAAAATTTATATTTTTTTCCAAAGCTATAGGTATAGTTTAGTTCCATCAGTGGGTTTTGCTCAAAACCTACTAATGGAGCCCCCATATCTGGATTTCTGAAACCCCCTACATAAATAGTTAGGGATGAGGTTGGAGAAAGTATTTTAGGTGTCCATAACCTCAAATTATTATTTTTAGTATTTTAGGTGTCCATAACCTCGAATTTATATTTTTTCCAAAGCCATAGGTCTAGTTTAGTTCCATCAGTGGGTTTTGCTCAAAACCCACTGATGGACCTCCCATATTTGGATTTCTGAAAAACCATTATCAAAAGTTAGGGATGAGGTTGGAGAAAGTATTTTAGGTGTCCATAACCTAAAATTTATATTTTTTCCAAAGCTATAGGTGTAGTTTAGTTCCATCAGTGGGTTTTGCTCAAAACCCACTGATGGACCTCCCATATCTGGATTTTTGAAAAACCATTATCAATAGTTAGGGATGAGGTTGGAGAAAGTATTTTAGGTGTCCATAACCTCAAATTTATATTTTTTTCCAAAGCTATAGGTGTAGTTTAGTTCCATCAGTGGGTTTTGCTCAAAACCCAATGATGGACCTCCCATATCTGGATTTCTGAAAAAACTATTATCAATAGTTAGGGATGAGGTTGGAGAAAGTATTTTAGGTGTCCCAAACCTCAAATTAAAATTTTTTCCAAAGCCATAGGTCTAGTTATGTTCCATCAGTGGGTTTTGCTCAAAACCCACTGATGGACCTCCCATATCTGGATTTCTGAAAAACCATTATCAATAGTTAGGAATGAGGTTGGATAAAGTATTTTAGGTGTCCATAACCTAAAATTTATATTTTTTCCAAAGCTATAGGTGTAGTTTAGTTCCATCAGTGGGTTTTGCTCAAAACCCACTGATGGAGCCCCCATATCTGGATTTCTGAAACCCCCTACATAAATAGTTAGGAATGAGGTTGGAGAAAGTATTTTAGGTGTCCATAACCTCAAATTAATTTTATAGTATTTTAGGTGTCCATAACCTCAAATTTATATTTTTTCCAAAGCCATATGTCTAGTTTAGTTCCATCAGTGGGTTTTGCTCAAAACCCACTGATGGACCTCCCATATCTGGATTTCTGAAAAACCATTATCAATAGTTAGGGATGAGGTTGGAGAAAGTATTTTAGATGTCTCAAACCTCAAATTATAATTTTTTCCAAAGTCATAGGTCTAGTTATGTTCCATCAGTGGGTTTTGCTCAAAACCCACTGATGGACCTCCCATATCTGGATTTCTGAAAAACCATTATCAATAGTTAGGGATGAGGTTGGAGAAAGTATTTTAGGTGTCCATTACCTAAAATTTATATTTTTTCCAAAGCTATAGGTCTAGTTTAGTTCCATCAGTGGGTTTTGCTCAAAACCCACTGATGGACCTCCCGTATCTGGATTTCTGAAAAACCATTATCAATAGTTAAATATTAGGTTGGAGAAAGTATTTTAGGTGTCCCAAACCTCAAATTATAATTTTTTCCAAAGCAATTGGTTTAGTTTAGTTCGATCATTGGGTTTAGCTCAAAACCCATTGATGGACCACCCATATATGGATTTCCGGAAAACCATTATCAATAGTTAGGGTTGAGGTTGGAGAAAGTATTTTAGGTGTCCAATCCTCAAATTATTATAAGTACCATTGCAGTAGGTGTTGTTTAGGTATAACACTTGAGGCCCACGGTGGGCCTGAAATAAATATATTGGGGCCTGAAATAACTTCATTTCAGTCCCAACTTGGGCCTGAAATAAATGTATTTCAGGCCCAAGTTGGGCCTGAAATTAATATATTTCAGGCCCAGTGTGGGCCTGAATTAACTGATTTCAGGCCCAGCTTGGGCCTGAAATACATTTATTTCAGGCCTAATGTGGGCATGAAATCATTTGACCCCATCTACCATCTTTAAATTTGATTTATATAAAATATATTAATGATTAAATTATATAATCATTTTTAGAATAATATTCTATATTTACCTACAAGATGTGACAGAATAGGTCATTTGGCACACAATAATGCAGCAACTGGCACACAACAGTGCATTATCAGTTATTATATCTGGCCATATCACTTGGCACACAACAGTGCAGCATCTGGATTTGAATAAACATCACCCAATTGTTTTGTTTTTGTTGACAATATATTATATAGAATAACAACATCTACATAATCATAACAACATCCACATAATGAGATTTTTCCATACAAATGGAGGTCAATCGACAGCAATGGATTTTTACTTCACCGATACAGCATTCACATTATCTCAAGTTTTACAAAACATGTCCCTCATAATATTAACTGTCAGCTCAAATCTGATTTTACTCATGTCTCCTTGTTTGAAATCCATCTTCTCATCGTATAGGAGGCATCGAACATATTGCATGACAATGAAGGCACAGTCCACGCTGAAATTAACAAACACTTTTTTAGAATTCTATTAAGTCGGTTTATAAAATACTTTCTTATTTTTAAAACGTTTTCACCTCTTCCTCATTTAGTTACCTATGTTCTTGTTGGGGACATTTTTGTCTGACGGAGGGCCATTTGTCCAAGGGATGATGACTTTGTAGATACGGATGAATAGCCGTAAGTTCCTCGCGAGTATATTGTTTAAGTTCTTTTACCTGTCAAACATATCATGAATTTATTAATCACCATCAATGACATTTTAGACAAAATGATGACCATATATAAGAATAAAGGAAGGTAGCTCACCGCTGTGTCAAATTCATGCTTATATTTACGACCACTAGCAAGAGAATTAAAATGATTGAAAGTCATGGATTCTGTATCCACCGCCAACAAGTGAAAGTGTGTATTATCACTGCACAAAGGGATTAAAATAAATCTAAACCCTTGTTCTAGCATATCAGTCTTCATCACTTGTTGCAGGGAAATCTTTCTTGACGATCTGATTGATGCCTACAAATATGCATTCACAAAATTAATAATACCCATATCATAATATTAGGTCTTCTACAATATATCTGTTTAATTAATATACATCACTTACTGTGAAGAAGGTTGAACAATATATTGACTTGTTGTATGGCCTACCACATGCGGATTCTCTCCTAAATAAAATTTTACAAAAGGCATCAATGACCTCGCCTTTTGTAAAAACCTCTCCATTGAGGATTTGTAAGAATGAATGCAAATTCAAAGCAAAGGGTGCATCCTCCCAGATAAATTCATTTGCCAACCTGCCATGTAAATTGATAAGATTATATATTACATATGAAGATATATTAACTAAACTAAACTATAATATTTTGTAACTTACTTTAGATTCTCCAATCTATTTATCAGGTAGATTACTTCTTTATCTTGATTTTTCTTCTTTGTATTCATAAAATGTTTCTTCACAAACTACATCGATAAAATTTATTTAGACCAAACTAATTATTGACCAAATTCAATACAATTGACGTATTTTAAATGAAATTAACACACTTACATCAATGCCTTGTTGCCTCATTTTGTATAGTTCGGAGGTTCTTCTTGTTTCCTCCTCTATGTCTTCTTCAGACATGACTTCCATTACATTAATGTTTTCTCTTGCTTCATCCATATCCTCCTCACTAAGTTTCCTTTTTCCCTTGTCCATGACATTTGATATTTGTTTCCTGTCCCGCTTCCCCTTAGGTAAAAGCTGGTGTCATACTGGACTGTCAATTAGAGTATCCCTGTAATCATACCGAGTTCGGTCACGTCCTCTCCTAGGTGTACAAGATACTGGATCAGAAAGAGGATCGACTACAGGATAGCTTTCTTGACCCTCCATGCCTTTTTTTTCAATAATTGAAAGTAATTCCTTAACCCTTTCATTCAAACATATATTCTCCTCTGTTAGCTCCTTGATTCGGTTATCCTTAAGAATGCATTCACCACATAGCCTAACATCTCCTTCTGATGTCTCCATTGGTCGTGGTATGTCATCACCGATATCAAGGTTCTCAAACAATGTGTTTTCATGTAGGTTAGGAATTAATTCAACAATAACCTGTCAATTACGAAGTACACAAATGTTACTACCTCTATATCTAACTCAGATAGATCACATTTAAGAATAATTACCACTTCGGACGAGAGTCGGTCGACAAGGCCCCTCACCCTACTAATATACAAAGGAATATTCCTCCACTTATTTATTCGGGGTCCTTCAACATTGAATGGTTTTTGAATTGGTACATGCTCCAAAAACCATGCCTACACAAAGTTTTCCAGCCAAATACATTAATGACATCAAAATATTATAAAATTTAACAAGATAATTCTACTCACTGCCAAAAGCCCTGCAAATCCCTTTAGGTAAGGGAGGTTGGTGGTGCTCTGGTTTCCCTGAGTAGATGAAAATAAGTCCCCAATCTTAGGTAATTGTGGAGACAAAAATTGATGGATAGCTTCTACCCAGTTGAATCTACCTAGATTGTCATAATCATCTACTATATCTACAAGACCTAGAGGAACCTTATATGTACTAGACGAAAATAAAACACAAACAAATATATACAAAATATAAAATTTACACACTAATAACACATCATCCTCTGATTCAACACTTTTAGAAAAATGTTTAAGTAACTCCTCAAGTCTTGTTCTTGTAGGTTGTTTTTCTTTTGAGAAGTAAGTACGATAGAGGTCACCCGATGCTTTAGTTGAATTAATAGGGACCGAAACACCACGGTCCACTATACCCAGTATCAAAGCAACATCTCGTCTGGAGAACGCAACCGGTACACCTGAAACAATTACAATATTTAGTTATCATCAAGAATATATGCTTGAAATTATTCCACGTTGGGCCTGAAATGAATTCAATTCAGGCCCAACGTGGGCCTGAAATGAATTCAATTCAGACCCGACGAGGGCCTGAAATGAATTCATTTCAGGCCCGAGGTGGGCATGAAATGTATTCATTTCAGGCCTACCGAGGGCCTGAACTAAATTAACTTCAGGCCCTCGGTAGGCCTGAAATGATTTTATTTCAGGCCTACCGAGGGCCTGAAGTCAATTTCACTTCAGGCCCTCAGTAGCCCTGAAATGAAATGATTAAACTTTATCAAAAACTAATCATTTCAGGCCATCTATATTACTGTCTTATCTTACTATAGATACTATAGATATTGTCTACAATTCATAACTAAAACTATTACCTGAGAATTTAAAAACTTGCGAGGTTGAATCCCAACTTTCAAATATATTAACCAAAATTCCACGGATATGCTGCAATTCTTGTATGTCCAGGAAAAAACTGAAAGGCGACCCTTTGATCTTCGCAATGTGTCGATCATTTAAAATTTCAAATGCTTCAAAAAATTGTTTAAAGTGGCCTAAAACACTGCACCAACGTAATTTTTGTCCAAACTCATCTGAATCCTACAGTTTATATACAGTACAAATTTATTCAGCAAAATAATTTTAAACATGTTAACAAACTATGCTGGTTTGACCTAAGTATATCGCTAACATACTTTGGTGGATAATGCCAACGAAGAAGACGCTGAACCACCCACAAACCTTTTTCCTGACATTATCAAATATATCAAACGTGCAGAAACCCTAACCCCTTGGTGTATTATGCCGATCAGTCTCGACTTCAACGTTAACACTAAAACCCACCTCAGGATCACACAGAAACGCTTTCGAGCATTGCCTAGGTTTTAGTTGTCCGCAGGGATTCGGGGGATGAGCTCGCAACTATATCACAGCTAGGGCACGCACAATGTCCTCCACCTTCAAACCTTCCATTTACGTTGTTGCGCTGAGAGAGAATGGAGAAAAATTCGACTGCTACCCATCCGAACCATAAATTAATATTTTATTGATAAAGTGGTTCGGTTGTCTCGAAAATGTGTTTGATAAAGCCATTCTTTGGCGGGAGGGGTATAAAAGTAACTTCACTATATGGGATGCGCCCTTTGGTATAATAGAAACCATGGTACTCCTTTCGGTAATTACGAATAGTTGGATACGCCCTTTGGTAAATTGTCGAAAAATAAATCATGATGAAAATAAAAAATTGAGAGAAATTTTTTTTACATAGGATATAAAAATTTACGCTCCACTAACTCTATAATCCGAATACAAAATCACGCTCTCACGGGCTGAATCGGATGGTAAAGAGCCTGCTGCTTGAATCGGAGGTCTCAGGATCAAGGGTCGCTCGCCAGTTACGCACGAGGATAAAACTCTGGTTTGCTGGCATTAAATTCCTTCGACCCCAGGCACCTCACCATATCACACCAGTGATAATCGTGATTTATCTCCTCCGAATTGATCCTGAGACGGGCTGGCGGAAACGCTGGAGACGAACATTTCATCTTTTTTGAAACGAATACAAAATCACTAATGATAATCTATTAGTATTTTACCATCTTATGCCGCGGCCCGCGGGGCATGGACGTGAGCTTTGGCGGTGGAAGTGCGAGGATAGTCAGGAAGGATTATATATTTATATTAAATCTATGACGGGTCAAGTCTGTGTACTTTGTTAATTGTTTCCTGTTGAGGTGTTATTCAGTGCGCTATTAATTAATTCTATAAAATAAGAAGAGATAGCTCAATGATGGCAGATTGGGTCATTGTTTCGTTTCCGGAGAAGAGATGGAAACCGTGCAGATAACGTGGTCGAGTTGACTTTGTTTCTGTCTACTCCAAAACGCATATTGTATGATTAGAGCATCATATTATTTTTGTCACTTCTTGAAAAGTCATTAGTCCGATAAAAATCGAATAGTACATTTTTTATACGGCAAACAATATAAATTTTCGATACAATCTCTATACGGTTCTCTCATCATCCTCAACCAACACGGTTAAAAATTAATACATAATAAGAAATAAAACGTAACACAGACATGAAAACTACATATCAGTATGATTTACGACAATAAAAACTTCTAAAGTCCCTTCGGGACACACAAATAGTATACAACACAGAATTCATGTCCATCGAAATAAAACAGAATGTAAATAAAACATGCGTAAATACCATTACCGAGACGAAGTCAATTCGACGAGAAGTGAGACTAGCAGCAGGGCTCTTTCCTGGCGACTCCAAGTATTCTAGCCTGAAAATAAAAACATGGCAATTGATTGTGAGTCCAGAGAGACTCCACGGGTATATAACAGATAGATATACATGGTTGTAAAAAGGATAAACAAACGCAGTATAGAAATAAGCAGATATAGTCTCGTAAGAAAAATCAGAATACATGATCGGTAACTATATGCAATATGAAGCTCACCTGCGGGATATAAATGTCATATGTCCCCTAACATGAATGGTCACTGGACCATAAGCAAATAAGATACTTCATGTATATACATATCATCTAAATGCAACAATCATAATTCAAACAAGTGCAACAAACACAAACAAATGCAATCTATGCAATCGTGCACATGATACAATGACATGGTCACCCCTGACGCCAGTCAGCCACCGTCATCGGTCATGGGTGAGGTCGAGTGGGTAGAGTTATGACAACTATATACACTCTGCCATCATTGCTCCTACGTGACCGAGTGGACAAGATGTTGGCGGAGGTCACACCCAACCTATCCAAAATCATATGGGGGAGCGTCGCTGTCATCTCCTCGTATCACAAGAAAGAGGAGGGATCTCTGTCTACTACAACGTTGTGAATACCACTACCCATGAGTGACCGAGCGGAGCGTTGACAGGGCAACTGTACACACTCTCCTGATAGTACCACTAACCCATAAGTGACAGTGTGTATCTTGATATGATTAACGATCCGTCTCACTCACAAGAAAGTCAAGAATCGCCAGTGATGCAATAATGCAAAGATGGTGCATGATGCTAACACTCATCAAGTAAATCTCAAAATAACATGCACAGATCTGAAGCATAAATCATGACATACAAATAACCTACTAGGCATGTAATAATGCTAGATATCAATAAAATTTGTACTCTCTAGAATCAGAGTATCAAACATGGAGACTGTATTGAAAATCAAATTTGAGTATGTCAAAGGGTCAAGCAGTAAATATCAAGCGGGATAAATAAAATACAGATAAAAATATATTCTACTACTATCCATAAAAGGAACCGTACATATAAATCTAAAATATCTACAGATATAGATCAGAAATCTCCAAAATAGAGATGATCACGACGAAAAGAACCTCCCGTCCAAAATATCCAAGTGTCAATCAATGTCATCTGTTGATCAGAAATCCCTAAATTTCTCTTGCATTTTGCTCTCCGGCTTCTCTGTATCCAAATCTTTATCAAATGAATGCTTGAAGACATAGTATCAGGAGAGGTAGAAATATTTTGGGTACTCTGAGAAGACAACTTCTTCGTACAATCACCATTTCTAGTAATCTCTCATTCTCTCCATGTGAAGCATCACAACTTTAGTGTTTCTCTAGGACAGTAATCATGTATTTATCAATCTTCACATAAGATAATACTCTATTTTCAGATTCAATCTAGTCCTTAAATTTTGTAAGGCATTGAATTTTTGATTAATTTCTTCTCGACCAGGATGCAGTAATTGTCTCTGTTTTTGCAACTTCTGATATTGAACATCTAGTGCTTCTGTAAAGCTCTTGATTTCAGCCCACTCCTTTTCTCTCTGTACACGGTCCTGAATGATCTCCCTGCCCTCAGTGTCAAGTTTTTGCATCTCCAATGCCATGTGTTCCAACCGCTTTGCAATATTTTCCTTTTGAGAATTTATATATTGAAGCTCCTTGGTCTTCTCTTGCTCAAATGCTTCTTCCCTTCCTCTCATTGGACAAATGCTCAGTCTCAAACACCAACAGAAACCTCAAACAAGGAGAACTCACGTGACTGATCCCATTATTCAATCTCACAATTCAATCCCACGGCAACCTCTCAAAACCAACCAAGCTTAATCCAACTACTGAAATTCTATGATCTATTCAAGTCATTTCACTTTAATCCCAAAATACACAACCTTACCTAGATGATCGCCGGCGAAGACCACCCTGCTCCGGATCTGACCCAACTCTGCAACAGAGGAAGAAGAATCCACAAATCTCCCCAAGAGTCGCCCGACATGTCCCGTTCTGATGCGAGGCTGTGCAATCGATAAGAAGATCTAGCTCATGCGCCCAAGGAAAAGCAAAAGGGCTCCGATCACGGTGTGGCAGTGTTGTCGCGGTGATCGTCACATGAAAGCTCAGCCGGGCGCCGGTGCTCAGGATGATCGGTGGAGGAGAGGGAGTGGGTCGCCGGCGGCTGTCTTAGCGATGGCGACGAGGAAGAGAGGGAGGGAGAAGGCGCGAAAAGGAGATCAGAGAGCAAGGGAAGAAAGGAGATCAGTGGCATGCGGGCGGCAGCGCCGACTGTCGACAACGAGATCGCGATCGGCTGATCGAAAGGAAGAGGAGAAGTCGGCGGATCGAGGAAGAAGAGGGGGAGTGTCGAGAAGAGGAGCAGGGAGATCGAGAAAACTGAATGGAGCCGTAGCTTTTCGCTTCCATCGGGGAAGGAAGAAGCGGGTTTTAGGGGATGTATTTTTGCATTTAAACCATTGTCATTTGGCGTTATTACTATCTCCTCCTAATTTTTTGGTTCAGACTCCTAACCGCCTTCAAGTTTGGCTTAAAACCTTTTACACCATCCAAAATTTAGACTATTCTACGTAAGTCCTCAAGTTATGATTTCCTCCATGCATTATAACCCTATGAAGTTTAGTTTCAATCTTTACCCCCTTTAAATTTCATCCATAGTCTAGAAAACTCTAAAACCTTTCCGGTAAAGTATTGAAATATTTTATTTACAAATTTTTGAGTTGTCGTATTTTAACAATTTTAACCCCTATAATATTCACTATCTCATCAAAAAGTATGAGATCCACCTACCACATACATATTATATTAACATCTTCATTTTTTTCACATTCGTTTTAACATTAACACATTATTTATAGAATTCACATGTCACATACACATTATATTAACATATTAATTCTCACATCTTTATTTTTATTCAAATTTTATTTACGAAATTTAAATAATTATTATTTAAAATAACTAATAATAATATTTTTAAATATATTTATTATGTAAAATAATTTTTTCTTATTTTATAAGTGTCATTTATTTAAAATTAAAATATTATTATAAATTTGAAAGGAAAGAGTACAACATAAAAAAATTACACTCGCATAAAATTAAAAAACAACATATAAATTAAATATAAATTGAAACTATAAAATACTAATTAAAGAGTTGTTGCATTGTGACCAAATATATTCAATTAAGTCGGCACGAAGTTGGTGATGCACATGACTGTCACGTAGTTCAAAATTTATCCAGAGATAATCATCAAATCCTCGATTTGAGACATGTACGGGTTGTGCGTGTTCGTCACCTTAATCGTTGTACCAATTTATCGTGTGATTCCCCTCATCTTCACGATCATGTTGTGCAAAATAATGCATGCTAATATAATATGTTTTAATTTTTTCTATACTAATAACGAGTTGGAACTTTGATAATTGTCCATCAAGCTTGGAGCACCCTAAATGCTCATTCAATATCTTTTCTTGCAGTCTCTTGTCTTTCCTTAAACAACCTCCTTTCGGGATCTTCTGGGCAAGGAAAAATCTTCACGAAAGTAGCCTATTCCGAATATATTCCATCTGTTAGATAATACCCCTTCTTATATTGAGTTCCGTTGACTATGAAATTAATCTCCGGAGCATTTACTTGCAAGACGTTATTGAATATGGGAGATTCGTACAACACATTAAAATCATTACGTGAACCTGCGCCGACCAACGAATGCATGTCATATCCACGAGTCTTGAGACGCGATCGCTTCAAGCACGATTGTTGGTGATCCATGACCTCTTGCAAATTGGCCTTTCCAAGCAACTAAACAATTTTTTCATTCCCAATGTATGTAATCGAGACTGCCCAATATTCCAGGGAAGTCGTGCCTCTCATCATGCAATTGAAGAAGACGTTGAACATAGGGATGGCAATGGGGCGGGTCGGGGACGGGTTTGCCGTCCCCATACCCGTCCCCGAAGTAAATCTTCATCCCCGAACCCGTCCCCATCCCCGCCTCTACTTAATCGGGGAATCCCCATCCCCAAACCCACAGGGAGTAAATCTCCATCCCCGTCCCCATCCTCACTTGAAATATCCATATCCTCAAAAAAAAATTCGAATCAAAGCCGGTCTCTTCCATATCCTCAAAAAAATTTCGAAGGCGATCTGGCAAAGAACGAAGAGTGCGGAGCAAAAGGAGATCTTATCCGGCGAGTGACGAGTGGCTGCTGGGAGACGAGACAGAGAATCGAAAACTTGTGGGAGGCGGCGAGTGAGCGACGATTCATTACTCATTAGGGTTTTCACACATCTTTAATATTAATATTATTGAATTATTTTAATAATTATTAATATTTTTTTATTATTAAAGATATCGGGGCGGGTTCGGGGATGGGGATAACATCCCCATATCCGCCCCAATCTATTTCGGGGATTTTTAAAAATCCCCGAATCCGAATCCAAACCCGATAATACCTCCCCAAACCCGCCCCGTTTCGGATTTTCCCCGTGGATATCCAAATCCGCGGGGAAAATTGCCATCCCTAGTTGAACATCATCAACATTCAACCTTCTCAAGTATTGATCAACAAAGAGTTCAACCACATAAACGCAGAATTTGAAAAGACACTTTATAGCGGTTGATTCACCCATGTATAGGTACTCGTCAAGATGGTCGGCTGGAACTCCATAAGCTAATTGGTGAATCACAGCTGTGCATTTTTTAGTAGTGTCAAGCCTTTTTTTCTCGCAACATTATCCCTCTGTTGAAAATATAATAAATGACTCTCGAGTGCATTCACTATGCGACAATAAATCTCTTTGTATGTGAAATCGTCTTTAAAATATTTGATCTGGATACACTGGATTTGTGAAGAAATAATCACTGAAGAGTCTCACATGCCCAGCTTCATGATTTCTTTGGATGAACCTTCTTCTTCGCCGCATCTCATTATTACTTTGATATGCTTCAACTATTTATCGGCTTCGTTGAAGTATCAATGACATTAGCTCATTCCCCGGATCATAACCTTCGTCAACAACTTCAACATTAACTTTATCTTCACTTGTTGAGTCGAAACTAGTGTTACTTGAAGATTGAGACATTTTGGAGAAAATGAATTCAGAGCTAGTATATTCTTAGAATGAAGAATTGTAGACCACAAGGTATCTATTTATTTTTTATTGTCAACGGTTATATTCTAACAATTATATTACAACGACGATATTCTAACTTTTATATTACAACGGTTATATTTCAACGACTATATTTTAATAGTTAATTTGTAACCATTATATTAATGGATCAAAAATTATAAATGAATTGAAAAAATAAAATAATAAAAAATTATATTAATTAATTGAAAAGGAGACCAAAAATTATATTAATTAAAAAATACAATAATTAAAAACTATAATAAATAAAAATTAAATATTGAATATGGGAGGTGCTCGCGATGGGCAGTCCAAAAGCTCAGCGTCTCAGGGTTCGTGTTCTATTTGGAGAAAAAATTTCTATAAAATACGCCGTAGCTGGGGATTGAATCGTGAATATCTAGGATGATAACTAATCATTTTTCTGCTATATTATAATCTCGGGGGCAAAAGTGATTAATAAAATTTTTTTAATTTCGAATGATTTATTTGATCCTATAAAAAAATTTCATGGACTGACAAGGTAAAGAAAATAAATTGACTCATTCTAATAATCAATTCTCAAATCGAAAAAAAATCTGAATAATAATAAATTATAGTTAAGTTTTGAACTAGGATAACCATGACCCCGAGCTGCTTTATTGCTTAGGGCATCCGCATTGGTTTAACGCCATTAACGTTATTACACCTACCACCTCATCAAAAAGCATGGGACCCACATGCCACATACACATTAACATTAACATCTTCATTCTCTCACAACCGTTTAACATTCAACCCTCATTATTTGTGGGACCCACATGCCACATACACATTATCTCACATATACATTCTCTCACATATATATTCTCTCACATATATATTCTTTCATATATTTATTTTCTTATCTACCTATTTTTTTTATTTTCAAATTTATTTACTAATTTAAATTATTATTATTTTAAATAAATAATAATAATATTTTTAAATATTTTTATCATTATTTAAAATTTAAATTATTATTAAAATTTTGAAATGATAGAGAACAACATTAAAAAAAATACGCTTGCATATAATTAAAAGATAACATATAAATTAACATAAAGTGAAATAATAAAATACAAATTCAGGGGTTGTTATATTGTGACCAAATATGTTCAACTAAGTCGGCACGAAGTTGGTGATGCACATGACTGTCACGTAGTTGAGAATTTATCCGGAGATAATCATGAAATCCTCGGTTTGAGCCTTGGACTGGTTGTGCTGGTTCGTCACCTTCATCGTTGTACCAATTTGTCACGTGATCCCCCTCATCTTCTACAATCATGTTGTGCAAAATAATACACGCTAACATAATATGTTTTAACTTTTTCCTATACCAATAACGAGCTGGACCTCTGACAATTGCCCATCGAGCTTGAAGCACCCCAAATGCTCGTTCAACATCTTTCCTTGCAGCCTCTTGTCTTTCCTTAAACAATCTCCTCTTGGGATCTTCCGGACAAGAAAAAGCCTTCACGAAAGTAGCCCATTCCGGATATATTCCATCTGTTAGATAATACCCCTTCTTGTATTGTGTGCCGTTGACCGTGAAATTAATCTCCGGGGCATTTTCTTGCAAGACGTTATTGAATATGGGAGATTCATATAACACATTAAGATCATTACGTGAACCTGCAACACCAAAGAATGCATGCCATATCCACAAATCTTGAGACGCGACCGCTTCAAGCACGATTGTCGGTGATCCATGCCCTCTTGTAAATTGGCCTTTCCAAGCAACTGGACAATTTTTCCATTCCCAATGCATGCAATCAAGGCTGCCTAACATTCCGGGGAAGCCGTGCCTCTCATCATGCAATTGAAGAAGACGTTGAACATCATCAGCATTTGGTCTTCTCAAGTATTGATCTCCAAATAGTTCAACCACATAAACGCAAAACTTGAAAAGACACTGAATGGCGGTTGATTCACCCATGCGTAGATACTCGTCAAGATGGTCGGCTGGCACTCCATAAGCTAATTGGCGAATCGCAGCTGTGCATTTTTGCAGTGGTGTCAAGCCTTGTCTATTCGCAGCATCATCCCTTTGCTGAAAAAATGATGAACGACTCTCAAGTGCATTCACTATGCGACAAAATAAATCTCTTCGCATGCGAAATCGCCTTCGAAATATTTGATCTGGATACACTGGATTTGTGGAGAAATAATCATTGAAGAGTCTGACATGCCCGGCTTCACGATTTCTTTGAATAAACCTTCTTCTTCGCCGCATCTCGTTATTACTTTGATATGCTTCAACTATTTCTCGACTTTGTTGAAGTATCAATGACATTAGCTCATTCCCTGGATCATAACCTTCATCAACATCTTCAACATGGACTTCATTTTCACTTGTCGAGTCGGACATGGTGTTACTTGAAGATTGAGACATAATTGGAGGAAGAATGAAGAATGAAGAGGAAACAAATTCGTCAGCTACTTGGAGAATGAAAAATTGTAGAGCACAAGGTGTCTATTTATTTATTTTTATCAACGGCTATATTCGAACAGCCATATTACAACGGTCATATTCCAACTACCATATTACAACAGCTATATTACAACGGCTATATTCCAACTTGTTGGGCTAGAGAGGGGGGGGGGGGAGTGAAGATTGAGACATAACTTGTTGGGCCCAAGGTACCTGATCGGTCACTGACCGATCAGGGATTTGTCCTGATCGGTCATGGTGACCGATCAGGACACACCTGGACCGATCAGGAGCTCTCCTGATCGGTCCAGGAGGACCCTGATCGGTCACCATGACCGATCAGGATTTTCCTTGGGCTAAACAGAAGGTTATCAACCTTCTGTTCTCTCTGTCTGATCGTTCACCAGAACGATCAGGCTCCCTGGATCGATCACCTGATCGATCCACTAACGGGACTCCGTGCCAACCGATCTCTAGACCGATCAGGCTTTAATTCAACTCAACCCGGCTTCACTCACCGGGGTTTCAGTCACCCGGCTTCACTCACCGGGATTTCAGTCACCCGGCTTCACTCACCGGGACCCGGCTTCACTCACCAGTCATATTATAATGAAGTTAAGAAAGTAAAATAATAGGAAATTACATTAATTTAAAAGGACAATGTTCAAAAATTACATTAATTGAAAAGTACAATAATTAAATAACAATAAATAAAAATTACAGATTCCATCTCTTCTTAATCTCTTGACATAAATGTTGATGAATGATAAATTGCTCTTGTGTCATTTGTGAGGTGTCTTTCGAAAGAATTGCATATTCCTTCAATTGAACTTTAGCTAAGGCAGCCTTTGCTTTCATCTCTTCAATTTCGAGTTGTTTTTGTTTCATTCCAACTTCAGTCTTTTTGATGCTTGTATACTCTGAAAATTTTGCAAACATATTATCCAAATTTGTTGTCATACCTTCAATGTCTGATTTCATTTTGCCTTTTCCTTTTCTTTTTGCTGCCTTCTGACCGATTGGACGAGCTTCTTCTTCATTTAGGTCTACATGTAGACTAGCATCTTGGCTAGATGACGTGTTGCTTGCTCCCGACTCTGAGGTTCTTGCCTTCTTTGTGCTAACAATATGATCAACAGACTGTGGAGTAAACATTGGACGGTCTTTTACTATCCTCCACACATGCTCAAGATTAAATGCAACGTTATTATTTTCTTCACGATATTTTTCGTACGCAAACCGCAATATATCCTCATCACTGTGGCCGCTACGATATGCACTATAAATGCTATTGTAATTTGCATTGAAGTGATATACCTTTTTTTGTATGGTATTGTGCCAGTGCGATCGTATTATACTTGGATTTCTGTTGGGTGTACCTTGAGGACGATTCTCGTTGTAGTAGCTAGCAACACGACCCCAGAAAGCATCTATCTTCTGATCATTGCCGATGATTGGATCGTCGCTGATAGTGACAAATGATCTGGCCAAAATTTCATCTTCAGACTTACTCCATGTTGATCGTTTTCTTCTGCTCGCAGCGCCAGCATCCGCCTTCTCTAAATTAACAACTTCGATTGGAGATTCACGATCGGACACTTGAGTCTCTGGAATAAAGTCGGAATAAATGGATCACTTTCCGTCGGAGATGTAAAAGGCATGTCGGTTGTAGGTGGATTGGATGGATAATTTTGTGGATATGGATTATATGGATAATTAGGTGGATATGAACCATATGGATTATTTGGTGGGTATGGATTATGTGGGTAATTTGGTGGATATGGAAAATATGGATAATTTGGTGGAGTTTGGGAATTTTGGGAAGAAGTATTTTCTAAAAAATTTCTAAAAAAACCACGATTATTTTCATCCATTTCGGAAGAAAATACTAGAGATGAGATTTGTAGAAGGAGGGAGGAAGGTTTTTGAAGATTGAAATAAGAGTGATTGGAAGGGATGTGTTTGAAGGTTGAAATGAGAATTGATGAGTATTTATAGATGAAAATTTATTTTTAATTAAAATAGCCGTTTGTTTGTGACCGTTTGGTTGTGACCGTTCAAGTGACCGTTCAAGTGATTAGGAGCCTGACCGGTCAGGCTGACCGGTCAGGAAGGAGCCTGACCGGTCAGGCTCCTGCCTGATCGGTCAGGTTCCTTCCTGACCGGTCAGGCAGGAGCCTGATCGGTCAGGTTCCTTCCTGACCGGTCAGGCAGGAGCCTGACCGGTCAGGCACCTGCCTGATCGGTCACCCAGACCGATCAGGATGCCAGGTCATACGCGGATTAACGCGTTCAAACATCTGAACGCGTTCATCCGAGTCAGCGTTATAACGTGCTCCCACAACGCGACGGCTCGTTAATCGAGCGTTATAACGCTCGATTAACGAGCCGTTGCGGATGCCCTTACACGTTTCTATTGTTGTCTGGTCAAAT
This sequence comes from Boesenbergia rotunda, assembly GCA_024364735.1. Classification (NCBI taxonomy): domain Eukaryota; kingdom Viridiplantae; phylum Streptophyta; class Magnoliopsida; order Zingiberales; family Zingiberaceae; genus Boesenbergia; species Boesenbergia rotunda. The sequence continues at coordinate 3,763 of JAGFNQ010003017.1, read as the reverse complement.
GCTCGCCCGTTGCTCTTTCTCTCCACTAGTCCCCTACGCACGCACATCCCTTATTTGACTCTTCCCATCCTTCCTCGTCATCCCCGATCCGATGGATCGCGATTCGTCCGCCCTACGCCGCACCGCAGTCATCGCCGGCCACCTGTCCGCTCCCTTCCCCTCCTCCTCCGTTCTCGAGCCCTCTGCCTGCCTCCACTACGCCCCTCCCGAGCTCTCGGAGACACCGCCGGCCTTCAGCACCTCCGCTTTCCGCCTTCTCCTCGATGGCCACGACCTCGCTTCGCGGGACTGGCTTTTCCAGCTGATGGAGGAGAGCCCTCTCTTCTGCCCCCGGCCTCGCGGCGGTAGGACCTTCGTCGCGCCGGATTACAACCAGAGCAAAGAGCAGCAGAGGCTCATCACCATGCGCCGGATCGAGTACCTGCTTCGCCGCGGCGTGTTCGACGGGTGGCTCACAGGTAGCGATCCGGAGACGGAGATGAGGAAGTTTGCCTTCCTCGAGTGCATTGGAATCTACGATCACTCACTCGCCATCAAATTAGGAGTCCATTTCTTCCTCTGGTTAGCTTCTACCTTCTTCTCTTCTTTCTTTCATAGTACCGTTTTTTTTGGCATAACATGCTCATGCCTAAAATACCGGATCAATCATAATCGTTTCACTAGAATTTTATTACTGAACTAGTTTGTACGCTTGATCACAGAAGGTCATGTCAAATTGACTTACCGAAACAATAAGATTACAGTGCAAGCTGAAAACATATTTATAAATGAATACCTCTGGAACAGATACTAGACAGTACTGATAAAGTGGATCAGATTGCTGCAACTGGAAAATATCTCCCTGAATATCCTGCCATGAGCAGTGGCAATTAGACAAAAGGTAGATCCAATGATGCTAGAACATCCCCGGGACATGATCACCTATCTTAAAAATGAATCTGCACCTTACAAGCCAAATCAAATGAGCTTGTCTCAGCAAATTGAACTCCAATCCAACCAAATCTGAGGAGACAGTGGCCAAGAGGAAGTAGGATTTGCTAGCAGTTCCCACCACCAATAAATGTGGTAAAATTGACAATACTGAGGCCATCATGTGTTAGTTTGTAAACCATATCCCAAGTCATTAAGTATCATGAAGAAGCGTGAGTGGCAACTGAAAGATTGCTTGCAGCTCTTGTCTAGTTTGAGAATCACCGAATGATAGACTTGTATTGAATAAAAAGCTAAAGGGCAATGAGACTATTAACTAGTTTGAGCTACCCCTTAAATGCACCATGGAGATTAATTGCACCATGGAGAGAAACCTCCTTTTCCAGGGGTCCAACTTAAGTGCACCATGGAGATTAATTGCACCATGGAGAGAAACCTCCCTTGCCAAGGGTCCAACTTAAGTGCACCATGGAGATTAATTTGTCCCTATAAGTCTTAGATGAGTTAGAAACACCAAGTTGATAACCCTAGTAGCTGATAGGTAAGGAATGAAAGTTACATTTATTCGAACTTTGAAGAAGAGATACAAAAAGATGCTGGACCACCTGATGGATGACCATACTCTCACTCAAAACAAGTCACTTGCTTTAATTACCAATTAAATGGATGTTTATCACACTTACTCTCTTTTGGCTTCTCTACATAACATGAGTGGACTTGTTAAACTGTTGGTAATTGGTATTAGTTGTCATCCTGGTACCTTTAGAGGTATTTGTGGCAGGTGTTTTCTTGCTGGGACGTATTGCTAATTTTGTTGCTCTCATCTCATCTGCACTTTTGAACAAGTAGTTTCTTTTCCTTGTTACCCATTTTCCATGTATTACAGGGGAGGGGCAATCAAATTTTCTGGCACTAAGCGCCATCATGACAAATGGCTCAAGGCTACTGAGAAATATGAAGTTAAGGGTTGTTTTGCAATGACTGAGTTGGGGCATGGAAGTAATGTATGACATATCTAATACTCAATCAGTTTGTTAAAAATAGTATATATCCTCATAATATTTTGTTGTCTTTTAAACCTGAGTTATTTAACTTTCAAGGTTAGAGGGATTGAGACAATTGCTACTTATGACACAAATACTTGTGAATTTATAATCAACACGCCATGCGAGTCAGCTCAGAAATATTGGATTGGAGGAGCTGCTAATGTAAGAAAGGAATCAGTGGCATTTTTTATTGGTGGTTAATAACTCTTTTTGTTTGCTTGAAAAAAAATTATACATTGTTCCATCATGTGTTGACATTTTAACCATTCACGTACAGCATGCAACGCACACAATAATATTCTCTCAGCTCCTTATAAATGGAACCAACCAAGGGGTTCATGCTTTTGTAGCACAAATTCGAGATGCAGATGGGAATGTTTGCCCCAATGTTCGTATAGCTGATTGTGGACACAAGATAGGCTTGAATGGTGTTGATAATGGCAGGATTTGGTGAGGACAGAAATTTAATTGATAGAGTGTTAATCAGCTTTAGAATTGCTAGTTAATGTCTTTTTCTTTACTTGAAGGTTTGATAATCTTAGAGTACCTCGGGACAACTTGTTAAACTCTGTGGGTGATGTTTTGCCTGATGGGCAATATGTGAGCTCTATAAAAGACCCAGATCAGGTTAGAAATACAGCTTTGACAATCTTATTTTCTTCATATTTTGAACGTTGTGAAGCACCTTTCTTTAGTTTATTTCTTGAATAGATGATATTGATATAAAATGGTTGACGTTGATATTGCAGAGATTTGCAGCTTTTCTATCTCCGCTGACTTCTGGGCGTGTGAATATTGCAGTTAATTCAGTTTATATATCAAAGGTATCTTTGAGATGCTATTGACGTTTATCATCTTGCAAGTATTATTTTTTTGCCCTCCATATAAGGCTGAAATTTTTTTGACTTTCAATGTTACTAGGTTGGTTTAGCAATTGCCATAAGATATGCTTTGACAAGGAGAGCTTTTTCTATCACTCAGAATGGTCCTGAAGTTCTGCTGCTGGACTATCCTACTCATCAATGGCGTCTCCTACCTTTAATTGCAAAAACGTAATTGCTTTAACTATTTTGGTGGTCAAAATTTTGCAAAGATCAGTCATAGATAATTACTGTGGAAATTGAAATAAACAAATTGTATCCTTGGTCGTGTGTTTTCCTCTCCTTTCAGTTGTGCCATGAGCTCTGCAGCCAATTATTTGAAATTATTATACCTTAAAAGAACGCCAGAGACAAACAAAAGTATTCATATATACTCCAGTGCCCTCAAAGCTACACATACATGGCACAATATGAGAGTACTTCAGGTTCATGCTTCTGATATGCTGTTCCATTTCTTCTGTCATGCACTTTACTAATTTAGATGTTATTGCTTGTGTCAGGAGTGCCGCGAAGCCTGTGGTGGGCAAGGACTGAAAACAGAGAATCGTATTGGTATTTTAAAAGGTGAATTTGATGTGCAATCTACCTTTGAGGGAGATAACTATGTACTGATGCAACAGGTACCGTGCATTTCTTTTATCGACGCCATCTAATTTTGAGCAAGTGCATTCTAGTAAGACTGGGATATTGAACCAGGTTAGCAAAGCACTTCTTTCAGAATACATTGCAGCTCATAAGAGGAAGAGTCCATTTAAAGGTTTGGGGTTGGAACACATGAATGACCCTCACCCAGTCATTCCAGCTAATCTAACTAGTTGCACCCTTAGGTCCATCAAGTTCCAGGTAACAAGTTAGCTACTTTTTCTATCCTTCTCTGTTAAATCAAAGATGATCTCTTTGCCCATT
>JAGFNQ010003016.1:63642-120169 GCA_024364735.1 Boesenbergia rotunda | reverse complement strand
AGGGAGGAGTTCTCCTTTTCAAGTTTTTCAACTTGAGTAGGAGTTCCTTCCTGAACCTTCTCGGTTAAGGGTTTAGAGTCAGCTCCCTCTTTCAGGAGTTTTACTTCCTGTCGGAGGGTTTCGACCCGGAGTTTGGCTTTTGCCAAATCTCGAGAAAGAAAAGAAATTAGTTCACTTAATTGCGATCTATTAAAACCTGTTACCTTAATTTCTCCGTCTTCTGTGAAGGTCAGCTCGCCGTCCTCTTGTTCTGATTCTGTCTCGACTTTATCTGAGGCGGTCAGAGCTAGGAGGTTGGACTGGGGTGCTTCTTCTTCTTCTTCTGAGGAAGACTCGTCCCAGGTTGCTTGCAGTGCCTTCTTTCTTCTCGGCTTTTTAGTCTCCTTTAGGTTAGGGCACTCTGACTTGTAGTGACCCTTTTTCTTGCACTCGTAGCAGGTCACATTGGGCTTGTTTGCTGGTTCAGTTGGTTCGTCCTTTCTTCGGCCGGTTTTTCGTTTGTTGGTTCGGTTCTTCAGCTCCTTGTAGTAGCTTCGAGCGAGCCGGACCAGCTTAGTTTGATCTCTTTCTTCTTCTTCTGAATCTGAGTCTGAGTTAGACTCGGTTTCAGGTTCAGGCTTCTTCTTCGTTGTCTTCCAGTCTTGCCTGCAAGAAAAGCAATACCTTTCTCAACCATATTGGTGTTAGTTTGTTCGTGCAGTTCTAGTTCAGAAAATAATTCGTCTAATTTTATTTTAGAAAGATCCCTAGAGACCTTGTATGCATCTACCATAGATGCCCACAAGGTGTTTCTAGGGAAGGCGTTTAGAGCATACCTTATTAGGTCACGGTTTTCAACCTTGTGACCTATTGTGTGAAGACCGTTCATTACCTCTTGGATTCGTGCGTGGAGCTGGGCTGCTGTTTCGTTTCGGCCATCTTGATGGTAGAGTTTGTTTAGTAGCAGATCCCTCTTGCTGATCCGAGTATCTGAAGTCCCTTCGTGCAGCTCGATCAGTTTTGTCCACAGCTCCTTTGCACTGTTGAAGGGGCCCACGCGGTTCAGCTCTTCCTTTGTCAGCCCGCATTGTAGGGTTTGTGTGCTTTTGCGTCGGCTTCTATCTTGCGTTTAAGGGAGTTGTCCCATTCGGAGTAGCTTTGTGGTTGTCCTTCAGCGTTTCGGGGATCTCCAGACCGGACTGGATGATGATCCACATATCCACCTGAGTTTCCAAGTGGACCTCCATCCAACTTTTCCAGTAAGAAAAGTCTTCTCCACTGAAAAGTGGAGGTCTGGCGGTGCTGAATCCCTCATGCATGGCCATCTGTAACAAACAATTAACAGAAAAAGAAATTTTCCAAGACTAGGTCTTGGATTAGTAGTGCTGGATTAGAAAATACAATATTGAGGGGTGTTGCACCAACCTCGATTAACAAAAAAAATCGAACGAAAAAATAATAAGAAAAAATTCGAAAATCCGAAAAGAAATTTTCAAACTGGTGGTTGCACCAAGTTTGAATAACCCCGCTCTGATACCACTTGTTGGATCGATAGAGTCGATAGAGGGGGGTGAATATCGACAAACTTTTCGAATTTATGAAAAGAGCAATTTGCACAGCGGAAAGAAATTAAACACGCGAACACAGTATTTTTTACTTGGTTCGGAGCCTAGTCGACTCCTACTCCAAGGCCCACGATCGTTGATCGTTTACTTTGGGCAATTCTATATGAACGCAAAATCAGTTTACAGAAGAGATTTACAAGTATAGCACTATAGACTTTTAAAAAAAATTCTTCTGTTACCGACGTCCGGTTGTGGGTCTGACTTTTCGGAGCAGCAGGACGTCGTCGCTCGAGTTGGGCAGTTTCTGGAACAAGGCGTGAGCACAGAAGAGCGTGGAAGCTTTGGTACGAAGTTGATTTGAAGGCTTGGGCGTTGGGTGCTATTTATAGCACCCAGGGGCGCCCTGGACGTCGGGGGCGCCCTGCCACGTGTCAAGCGATCCGCAGATCGCTCGGTCAACTTCTATCCCGCTCGAACAGGGATTAAGTTTGACCTGGGGCGCCTTGGTCGTAGAGGGCGCCTTCGTGACTTCTTCCGCGCAGAAATCTCGCTGTGGATAAAGCTGAAGCCTCGCAGTCTTGGGCGCGGAGGCGCCCTGGCTGCTGAGGGCGCCTTCACTGACGAGGGCGCCTTCGCTGCTGAGGGCGCCTTGCCCAGTAAGCAGCTGAAGCCCTTTTTGCTTCGCTTGGTTCTGGTTCACCTTGAGGGCGCCCTGGACACTCAGGGCGCCTTACTCAGCTGCTGCCTCACTCCTTTGAGGCTCTCTGAGTTGCAGACACACGTTCCTTTGGTCCTGCATCCAGGGTTAGTCCAAAACACAATTAATTATTATTTTATACAGCCTTAGCTGTCTTGGTTCTGACTTTGGTCTCCCAAATGGAGCCCTAGGTCGAACCGACGCCTACTGTTCCCTCGACGGGGAACGCGTCCTCACCTACTCCTCTCGGGAGAATTTACCTGATGCCAACCGCTCCTTTGGTTGGACTTTTGCCTGACGGTCCTTTGTCAGGTCTTGGATGCCGAGCTGCCCTTCGCTCGGTGCCTAGCATTCCTTCGCTAGGTCTTCAGTCCCAGACTGTCCTTCGCCTGGCGCCTAGCAGTCCTCTGCTAGGTCTTTTAACTCTGGCATTCCTTCGCCAGTGCCTAGCGGTCTTTTGCTAGGGCTTTCATTGCACACTAGATTAACTTGTTAGAAAACAAGAAAGACTTAACTTTTGACCTATGTTGCCATTATCAAAACACAGGTTTGACTTGAGTGCATGCTGCACCAACACACTGGACTTACAAAGGCTTTTTAAGAACCTCTCCAAGGTTCCCCTTATGCCTAGAATGAAGCAACCATGCTCCCCCTTAATCTCAGCTTACCCTAAACCTAGGGTTTCTAGCAAAGGTAAGTTTAGTTTCCCAACTTAAACCCAAACTTCTCCCCCTTTGCCATACATCAAAAAGACCCCAATAATATCCCAATTATTGGTTCTTTTAATCCCCAATGATCCTAAACACAGTGTACTAGACCCCCATACACATGTTTCTTATCACTTGGACCCAAGTCAGCTGCTGGATACCCACACCAGCCCTGACCAGTCGACTGCCTCCAGGGCAGTCGACTGATACTCTGATAATTAGTTTTCTGGCCGAATTTCAGAAACGCGCCAGAAATTCCACAAATCTCCAAAAATTCCCAAATTTCGTGGAGAACTTTGTGGTACCCATACATACTTGGGAAAAATACACTTCACCATGTATCTATCCCCATTCCCATGTTTGGTATAAAACCCAAAAGTTTTCTTATGAAAATTAAGGCAAATATGAGACAACCTCCCCCTTAACCCATGCCTTCTCCCAATTTTCATTTTTCCCAGGTTAAGTTCTACCCAACTTAACCTTCTAGTCACCACATTGAGTCATACACAACCCAACACCCGAGTTCTTCCCCCTTTGACACTCTTATAGCATTGCCCGAGACAATCTTTCCCTAAGTGCCAAACAGAACTCAACAAAAGTCTAAAAGCTCTAAAGTTTTCAAGCACACTTGCTAGGATATATCCTATCCTAGAAAAATATGATATCATGGAAATATCAAGTATGCTTGACTTTTGTGCACATCTAAGTTTCTTAAGGATTTTGCATTGAGTATCAACTTTCAAATTTGTTTCTAATTCCATGTGTTTGTCAAATCTACCCATCATAATTCGACACATGGAATTGTCCTCAATGTTCCCTGTTTAACCTCTAAATCTTAGATACCTAGGGAACCTTATCAATCCTTCTTGATTTCCATAAAATCCAATAAATTCTTATCAAATCATGGGATAATACTTTATTCAAGGACTACGAAGTCTTTTAATCCAAGGCCTTACCCTATAATCCAACTTTGCAATTTCTGATTGTCCAATATACCTATTTCCATTTCAGCCTACGTACTAGTCGACTGCCACTGGAGCAGTCGACTCTCAAAACTCACAGAATGTTTCTGGGCTCTTACCAGTCGACAACCCCCAGTGCAGTCGACTGATACCTGAATTTCAGGTTTCCCAGCCCAATTTCAGAAATCCCTAACTAATTCTACAAATCTCCAAAAATTATGAAATTTCGTGGGGAGATTTGTGAAGCCAATATCTACCTGGAAAAAATATGTTTCCAAATAAATATACTCCAAATCTCATGATTGGCACGAAATCCTACTTCTTCTAAAAAGTATCAAATGAGCTCATCCTAAAAGTTCTAATTCTCACTTCTCTTCAGTGTTTCTTCTTATCCTTGATCATAATTCATTTCTACCACTGAAATACATGGTATTCCACCATTAAACCTCAAATTTATGAATTATAGCTCATTTTTCACCTTTTCTCCCTAAATTCTTCTTTTGATGTGCCAAAATATAGAATTAAAACATACCTAAGTCTTCCAACTCATTTTGGCACATTTCACCTAATTTCTTAAGGGAGAAACTTTTGAGATCCATTTACCATGGACCCCAAAGACTCCTAGAGCTCCCCCTTGAGCTCTGAGTCCTAGCCATCTCCCTAGATGACTCAACCCACATTAGACCACACCGGTGTGCCTTCGGTGATTCTTGGCCTACAAAACGGACTCTCTTAACCTTAGACACTTTGTCTTTGGTTAAGTCCTTCTCTTTCCCTTTGGATTGCACCCCCTTGTCATCCTTGGACCTTCCCTCCTTACTAAGATTGTATGTTTTCCCAACATACTTCTTTCCATTGCCCTTGGAGGTCTTAGATCGGTACCCCAATCCCGATCTATCATAATTGGGTTTGATGCTACCCAACACCATGTCTAAGCCCTTAGATCCAACCGTGAATCTTTCTAGGGCTTTTTCTAATGTATCAAGTCTTACCCTCAAGACTTGATTTTCCCTCTCTAGACCTTTAACCTTGTAGTCCATATGCCCACTTTGGGCATTCCTAGAACTACCCATTTTCTTAGGCATTTGTTTCCCTCCCTTGGGGTCAATGCCTTTAGCCTTGGATACACAGGTCTTAGATCTATCATGATGCATGCTTTTCTTAGGGTTATGATCTACCTTGTTACCCTTAGTCCTATCATTGTACTTAAATCCATGATTATGCACAAATAAACAATTTTCATGAGTTCTAGCATGCATGGGTGGGTAATTAACATGATTCTTGAAATGTAAGGAAGAACTTGAAATCGAATTTCTTTTTAAACTAGGGTTAGAGGGTACCTCCCTTACCCTTGTAGTCCTTCCTTGTTGTGAGCTTCTTCTCTTCCTTCTTTCTTCTTTTCCCATCTCCTTAAGTGCTCCATTTTCTTTAGCTCACTTTTTCTAGGACACTTGGTGTGAAAGTGCCCCATCTCTCCACATGTAAAGCATCTAATCTTCTTCCTCCGTTCTTGGGCACCTTCATTCCTACAATTTATGTTAGATTCAAATCGAATGGACCCGGATTTAGAAGTTACCTTTCTTTTACCTTTTGGGCACTTGTCCTTGTAGTGCCCCTTTTCGTTGCAACCAAAGCATATAATGTGATCTTTGTTCCTTGCTTTGGTGGAGGTTGAGACTTCTTCAACTTTTGATGATGTGGATGCCTCCTCTTGATCAGGCATGGAATTGGATCTCTCCTCCCCCTCAATCCTTGAGGTGGAGACCTCTTTCTCTTCTTCTCTTGAGGAGGTTGATGATTCTTCACTTTCTTCTTCCTCTTCTTGAATCACGGGGCTTTTCTCCTTAGGCTCTTGAATTTTTGTAGGAGTCTCATGATACTCTTTCACCTTGCTCCATAATTCACATGCACTTTGATATGACCCTACACAACTCAAGATGTCGTTAGGTAATATATCAACCAAAATATTTGTTACCTTCTCATTGGCCCGGAATTGTTCTTGTTGATCTTTGTCCCAATATCTAGGACGAAGCTTCTTCCCGTGCTTGTCCATTGGAACTTCGAAGGGCTCTTCAAGCGCAATTCGGCATGCCCAATCCATTCCGCACCACATCTCGATCCTTGCCTTCCAATATGCAAAATCTTCATTGTCGTAGGCCGGTGGTGTGTAGATCTCGTCCCCAAGTGGACCTTCACCTTCAATTTCCTCTAGCGTATGCTCCCTCGGCGGTTAGTCCGATCAAGAGCAGTCCTCGCTCTGATACCAATTGTTAGATCGTTGCCGTCCGCTAGAGGGGGGGTGAATAGCGATTTTTCGAACCCCTTCTTCCTACAAGATTGTTAGCGCAGCGGAAATACAAATAAAACAATAAATATAATGCTAACAAACCATATTTAGTTGGTATCCACCCCGGTCGGGTGACTAATCCAACAATCCGTCGGTGGATCACTCCCCGGATAACCTCCGGCTATCACGTGTCGCTCCTTGTGGGTGGAGAAACCTCACCACAACACCAACCAAAGCTCTGGACACGAAGACTACTAACATGCCCTTAACCAGAACAAGTTTCGTCAAGAAACTCAGCCACCACGACGTCCTCTTTAAATAGGACTCGGGGCTGATTTCTCGCTACCAGTCGACTGCCCCCAGGGCAGTCGACTGGTGCCAGCCAAATTCGACCGTTGACACTCCCAACGTTCGAATTTGCCAGCTCACCAGCCACCTACCAGTCGACTGCCCCTAGGGCAGTCGACTGGTCCCTAGCTGAATCCCTTCCCGAGTACATTCACACAGCACTCGACTCTTACGACTCGACTGACTCCTCTTCCGCAGCCTCAACTGTTGCTTTCACGCCCTCTTCATCTTCGGCTCCCGTCCCTCGGATGCACGCAAGCCTCCAGCTTGCCTCCATGCCATCCTTCACGCATGCCTCGAAGTCCGCGCCCATCAACTCATCGTCCCTGCTCTCCAAGGTCCCTCAGGTGCGCACACAAGCCTCCAGCTTGTCTCCATGCCGCCCTTCACCGTACCGAGGTCGTCCAGTCAAGTCCATATGCGTAACCTGTACAACCTGCACACTCAACATACGCATATAAGAATACAAGGGTAATCCTAACTTAAACCCTTTGCCCAAACATCAAAACCCATGGTCACACCGGACCATCTTAGGGCCGATTGCTCCAACACCAAGCTCCCCCTCAATTGGTCTTACAAAGGCTTTTTAAGAACATCTCCAAGGTTCCCCTTACGCCAAGAACGGAGCAACCATGCTCTCCCTTAATCTTAGCTCCCCCTAAACCTAAGGTTTCTAGCAAAGGAGTGTTTGGTTTCCCAACTTAAACCCAACACTTCTCCCCCTTTGCCTAACATCAAAAAGAACCCAACAATATCCCAATTATTAGTTCTTTTAATCCCTAATGACCATAAACAATGTGTACTAGCTCTCCATACACTTGTTTTTCATCATTTGGACCCCAAATCAGCTGTTGATACAAAAATAAGCCCAGAACAGTCGACTGCCAAAATGACAGTCGATTGATACTATGAAAGTATGAAATTTCAACATTTCTGACGAAATTCAGAAATGCGTCAAAAATTTCACAAATCTCCAAAAATTTCCAAATTTTGTGAAGAGGTTTGTGGTATCCATATCTACTTGGGAAAAATACATTCCAAAATGTATCTATCACCATTCTCATGTTTGATACAAAACCCAAAACTAGCCAAAAATTTCAATCAAACCTTGACCTAAAGTCCTAGTTTTGGTTTCCTCTTGATGTCTTTGCCCATGCCATCCCACAATGCATCCCTAGCATTGATTTACATGGCAATTCCACACCAAAAATCAATTTTCATGCAATATGACCCCAATGTCATATTTCCATGCATGAAACTCAAGCACACCGTGCCAAAACCCATGAATTGAGACTCAAGTCCGTCTCCAATTCTTTTGGCACACTCCATGGTTCATCTAGACCTTTAGGAGCACCCCCTCCCAAGGTCCAATCACCATATATCCCAAAGGCTCCTAGAGCTCCCCCTTGAGCTCTTAGCCCTAGCCACCTCCCTAGGTGACTCAATCATCACTAGGCCACATCAGTGTTCCACCGGTGACTCTTTGCCTACAAACTCAACCCTCTTAACCTTAGACACCTTGTCTTTGGTTAAGTCATTTCTTTTTTCCTTTAAATGGCACCCCTTTGCCATTTTTGGACTCCCCCTTCTTGCGATAGTCATATGCTATCCTAGCATATTTCTTCCCCTTAGCATGAGAGACTTTAGATCGGTATCCCAACCCTGATCTATCATTGGTGCGGTTTAAGCCACCCAACACCATATCTAAACTCTTAGATCTAATAGTGAATCTCCATAGAGTTTTCTCAAACCTATCAAGCTTTTCCCTTAAATCTCGATTTTCCTTTTCTAGGTTCCTAAACCTAGAATCCACATGTCCACTTTGGACATTCCTAGACCTACCCTCCTTTCTAGGCACATCCCTCCTCTTCTTAGGATTTTTGCCTTGATCCTTAGGTCTAGAGGTCTTGAATTTTTCATGATGAATGTTCTTCCTAGGATTTTGATCTACCTTGTTAACCCTAGTCCTATCATTATATCTAAAACCATGGTTATGCACAATTAAGCAGTTTTCATTAAGCCTAGCATGCATGGATGAATGATTTACACTATTTTCAACATTCATACAGGAACTAATATTCGAATTGCATTCTAATTTACGATTAGGGATTACCTCCCTTACCCTTGTAGTTCCTCCTTGATGTGAGCTTTGCCTCTTCCTTTCCTCTTTTTCCCATCTTCTTAGATGCTCCATCTTCTTGAATTCTTTACTCCTTGGGCACCTCGTGTGGTAGTGTCCTAGCTCTCCACACGTGAAGCATCTAATCCCCTTCTTCTTAGCTTGGGCTTCTCCATTCCTACAACCCATATTAGATTTAAATTGAAAGGACTTAGGTTTAGGAATTACCTCCTCTTTACCTTTTGGGCACTTATCCTTATAGTGCCCCTTTTCATTGCACCCAAAGCATGTGATGTGCTCTTTCTTCTTTGCTTTGGTGAAGGTGGAGGCTAAGTTGACTTCTTCAACCTTGGAAGCGATGGATGCTTCCTCTTGATCCGGGATTGATGAGGGTCTCTCCTCCCCCTCAATCTTTGAAGTTGATACCTCCTCTTCTTCTCTTGAGGAGGGTGATGATCTTTCATTTGATGATGTGGATGATTCATTTCTCTCCTTTTCTTGAATCATGGAGCTCACTTCATTGGAATCTTCTATTGGTTGAGCTTGGGTGGTGTTCTTATGAAAATCTTTTATTTTGTTCCACAATTCATGCGCATTTTCATATGCCCCTACACCACTCAAGACATTGCTAGGCAAAACATTTATTAATACATCAATTACCTTCTTGTTTGCCCTTGCTAGGTCTTGTTGTCCTTGATTCCAATACCTAGGCTTAAGCCTTTTCCCGTGCTTATCCATTGGAATTTCATAGGGTTCTTCAAGCACCACTATACACTCCCACTCCATTCCAAACCAATTCTTCATCCTCGCCCGCCAATAGTCGAAATCTTCATGATCGTAGGGCGGCGGAGTGTAGATGTCATCCCCCAGCTTATCTTCCATCTTCTCTTCTCCTCTAGCGTTTGCTCCTTTGGCGATTAGTCCAATAAGAGCGGTCCTTCGCTCTGATACCAACTGATAGGATCGTTCTGGTACGCTAGAGGGGGTGAATAGCGTTTCGAACCCCTTTTCTTCCTACACGGTTAGTTTGCACAGCGGAATATACAATAAAAATAATCAAACAAATACTAACCAATGCTAACACGAGAATTTACTTGGTATCCACCCCGACTGGGTGACTAATCCAAGAATTTGTCGGTAGATCACTCCCCGGATAACCTCCGGCTAGCCCTCGTCGCTCCTTGTGGGTGGAGAAACCTCGCCACAACACCAAGCAGACCTCTGAGCATAAAGACTACTATCTTGCCTTTAACCAAGACAAGATTCGTCAAGAAACTCAGCCACCATGAAGTCCTCTTTAAATAGGAATCAGAGCTGATTTCTCGCTACCAGTCGACTGCCCCCAGGGCAGTCGACTGGTGCCAGCCAAATTCGACCGTTGATACCCCCAACGTTCGAATTTGCCAGCTCACCAGTCACCTACCAGTCGACTGCCCCCAGGGCAGTCGACTGGTCCCAGGCTGAGACCCTTCTGTGAGTTCCATCAGTCGACTGCCCCCAGGCCAGTCGACTGGTCTACTCACTCACCTAAGGTTACCCTTCCTGAGTACATTCCACTCTACACTCAAACCCTAGGATTTCCCGAGTACAATCACACTGCACTCGTTCCCTCACGACTCGACTGACTCCTCCTCCGCAGCCTCGGCTGTTGCCTTCACGCCCTCTTCATCTTCAGCTCCCGTCCCTCGGATGCACACAAGCCTCCAGCTTGCCTCCATGCCATCCTTCACGCATGCCTCGATGTTCGCGCCCATCAGCTCATCATCCCTGCTCTCCAAGGTCCCTCAGATGCGCACGCAAGCCTCCAGCTTGCCTCCATGCCATCCTTCACCGTACTGAGGTCGTCCAGTCCAGTCCATATGCGTAACCTGTACACCCTGCACACTCAACATACGCATATAAGAATACAAGGGTAATCCTATCTTAAACCCTTTACCCAAATATCAAAACTCATGGTCACACCGGACCATCTTAGGGCCGATTGCTCCAACAGTATTCACTAGGGATGACCTCCCTAGATACCTTCCTAATGACTCTTCTAGGCTTCTCCCAAGCTTTAGTCATGTTTGTCTTGTCTTAGTCAACTCTAGGGATGACTTCCCTTATGACCTTAACTTGAGTCCTAGACCTAGGTTTAGCTCTATATCTATATGGAACTCGATGATATGATGGCTCATCATCCTTGGCTCTAGGTTTGTACCCCAAACCTTTCTTACCCCTAGAGGGTCCTTGTTTTCCTAAACCTAGGTTTTGGTCTTTTGATCCCTTGAATGAGTTTTCTATTCTTTTAAGTGATTTTTCTAATTTATCAAGTTTTGACCTCAAAACTTGATTTTCAATCATTACCTCCTCAAATCTTGATTTTTCATGGGTACCTTGAAAATTTTTCTTTTTGGCCTTGGATTAGATAGGTCTACCATTTAATGTTTTAGATTTTCCCCTAACCTTAGGTTTGGTAGTTCTAGTATGGAAGGCTCTATAGTTCTCCTTAGGTTTTTCATGCCTTCTATTTCATGATAAATAGCATTAAAATGATTAAAATTATTTCTAATATGCACATTTTCACGATTTAAATAAGTACTATATCTAATGGTACCTTAAGAATATTCTTGAAGGCTCCCCTTTGGTTTGAGCTCCCTCTTTGGGCTTTTCTTGGAAGCTTCCCTTCTGGACATTGATTGCAGTAGTGCCCTTTTTGATTGCAAGAGAAACACACAATGTGTTCCTTGCCTTTGTGTATCACGGTTGAGGTTTCCCTTGATTTTTTTTTGCCTTAGGAGCCCTTTGCACCTTCTTCTTAGCCAATTTTGGACATTTACTCTTGTAATGTCCTCTTTCTCTACACTTAAAATAAATTTTATAATTTTTATCTTTATGAATTGAATTCGTTATACCTTCATGAGTGGTAGAGATGGCACTCGATTCTTCTTCTTCTTCATTGACCTCAGATGATGATGTTGAAGTTTTTTTTTTGATCTAGTGTCAATGACAAATTTTGCTCCCCCTTAATCCTTGAAGTGAAGGCTTTTTGACTCTCATCTTCGAATGTTGAGCATCCCTCAACTTCTAAATCCTCTTCGTTCGATGAATCTCCCTCTTCAGAATTGTCTTGACTCGGTGAAGTGGAGAGATTTTCATGAAGCTTTGCCAATTTGCTCCAAAGCTCCTTGGCATCTAGAAGTTCTCCAATTTTATCCAAGATGGTGCTTGGCAATAGATTGACCAATAATTTGGTCATCTTGTCGTTGGTCTCACATCTCTTAATTTGATCCTTATTCCATTTGATCTTCTTAAGGAGTTTCCTTTGGTGTTTGTTGGAGCTTCAAAGCCATCCATTAGAGAAAACCATTGCTCTATCTCCAAAATAAAAAAAAATTCAATCTTTGTCTTCCAAAGATCAAAATTGACTTTGTCGTACGGTGGAGGTGCTCGGATGTCATAGCCGAACTCCATTTTTGAAGTTAAACCCTCTTGATGATGACTTCTCGAAAGTAGGGTTTCTTCAAATTCTTCTTCTTCCTCTAGCTCTCTTGGCGATGAGTCCAAAGAAGATACCACTTGTTAGGAATGGTAGGCGAGCTAGAGGGGGAGGGTGATTAGATCCAATTTTTCTTGTTGATGATTTATCGCGGCAGAAGACTTTAAGCAATCGCTAACATCTTCATTTACTTGGTATCCACCTCCTTGAGGTTACTAATCTAAGGATCCACATAGTGCACGTAATTCCACTCCTTCTCGGAAACAATCCGGAGGTGGAGAAACCTCGTACAAGCTCGAATATAAGAAATACAAGAAGAATACAAAGCAAGACACAAATGAAATCGAAAACGATTTACAACAATAAACTCTGGCTTATCTTGCTTGGATTAGCCTCTTGAAGCTTGGAAACTGCAGCAACACTTCTCTTCCAACCTCTTAAGATTTTGCGTGAAGTTGTCGTTTGAGCTCTACCTTCAACCTGCGTGAAAATCCTATATACCTGTGACGTAAGGTTCCCTTAATTGATCACCCAATCGATTACCAAATCAGACTTAGCCGTTCAATGGCTATTTTTTGAAGCTTAATCAATTAAGACGATCTTAATCGATTGCTGAATCGATTCAGCACCTTCTGTGCTTTCGTGAAATACTGTCGTAATCGATTAACCAATCGATTACGGTCCTCCTTAATCAATTGCCTAATCGATTAAGAGGATGCTGAATCGATTACCCAATCGATTCAGCAAGCTTCTGTTCTCATGATAACCCTACATCAATCGATCACTCAATCTATTAACAGACCCCTTAATCGATCACCCAATCGATTAAGGGTCATTCTGTTCTTGCAAGTAATAGCTCCCAATTGATTACCCAATCAATTGTTCATCCCTAACTTGCTTAGCTCAAGTCTAGAGTTCCCTTGCCTAACCATGGTCAACCGTGACATGTTATGACATTCTCACCGAGTGTCCCATCAAACCTTTAACCGACTTGGACTTTCTCTTGCTTAGTTCCCAACTGGAACTTAACCTAGTTTCCAACTAGGTTTGCCTAACCCTCGAGTTAGGTCAGTCTATCGGTAGACTTCCTGTTGGTGCAGAAAGCACCCAAGTCGAACCTGTATTTTGATAATGGCAAAAGTGTTCAAAAGTTAAGATATAATGTTTATCTAACATGTTACTCAAGTGTGCAGGAAAAGTCCTAGCGAAGGACTGCCAGGCACCTGGCGAAGGAATGCCAGGATACAAAGCCCTAGCGAAGGACTGCTAGGCACCTGATGAAGGAATGCCAGGATACAAAGACCTAGCGAAGGACAGCCAGGCACCAGGCGAAGGACAGCTTGGTACTGAAGACCTGGCGAAGGACAGCTAGGCACCAGGCGAAGGACAACTTGGTACTGAAGACCTGGCGAAGGACAGCTAGGCACCTGGCGAAGGACTGCTGGGCAAAAAGTCCAACCGGAGGAGCCGGTTGGCATCAGGTAAATTCTCCTGAGAGGAGTAGGTGAGGACGCATTCCCCGTCGAGAGAACAGTAGGCGTCGGTTCGACCTAGGGCTCCATTTGGGAGACCCAAAGTCAGAACCAAGACAGCTAAGGCTGTATAAAACTAACATATTATTGCTCTATGTTATTTTGGACTAACCCTGGATGCAGGACCGAAGGAACGAGTGTCTGCAACTCAGAGAACCTCAAAGGAGTGAGGCAGAAGCTGAGTAGGGTGCCCTGAGTGTCCCGGGCGCCCCCAAGGTGAATACAAAAAGAAGTGGAGCAAATGTACGCTTCGACAGCTCATTGGCGGGGCGCCCCCGTGATCCCGGGCGCCCCCAGTGCCCAGGGCACCCCGGGTTCAAGCCAACGAAGAGGATAAACTTCATTCAGTCGAGAAGCCTGCTGAAATGGGTCAACTAGGGCGCCCCCAGCGTCCTGGGCGCCCCCGTCAAAGTTTGATCCCGAGTTTGAAGGGATCAGAGCTGACCGAGAGGAGCTCGGATCAGATGACACGTGGGGGGGCGCCCCCAACGTTACGGGTGCCCCCAGGGGCTATAAAAAGGCCCTCGACCCCAAGGCTTCAGAACAAGAATTCTTCCAACACATTCACGCTCTTCTGCTCCAGCGCTCTGTCCCGGAAACCTCCCGACTCGAGATACGAGTGCCGACGACGTCCCTCTGCTTCGAAAATACGATCTACTCCGGACGTCGGTAACTAAGAGCGGCTTTCTTTTAGTTTACTGTACTAATCTTGTAATCTATTCCTGTAAACTTTTTGCGCATATAGAATTGCCCGCAGTAAATAATCAACGACCGTGGGCCTTGGAGTAGGAGCCGACCGCGACTCCGAACCAAGTAAAATCTTGGTGTTCGCGTGTGTTTTACTTTAATTATTTCCGCTGCTAATTCTCTTTTACGAATCCGAACGTTTTACGATATTCACCCCCCCTCTATCGTTTCTCTCGATCCAACAAGTGGTATCAGAGCGGGGAAGCTCAAATTTAGTGCAACCACCAGTTTGAGAATTTTTCGGATTTTTTGTCAAATTATTTCATTTTTTTCCAAATTTTTATCGTTAATCGAGACCGGTGCAACACCCCTCGATATTTAATTTTTTTTATCCCGCACTACTAATCCAAGACCAGGTCTTGGAACAGATTTTTTTTTCTTTCTTTTCTTTTGTTTCAGATAACATCCTAAATGGCCATGCAAGAAGGATTCAGCATAGCCAGACCTCCAATTTTCAGTGGAGAAGACTTTTCCTACTAGAAAAGTCGAATGGAGGTCCACCTGAAAACTCAGTTGGACATGTGGATAATCATCCAGTCTGGACTGGAGATTCCAAAGAACGCTGAAGGAGTACCACAGCCATACACTGAGTGGGATACCGCTCTAAAAAGAAGAATTGAAGCGGATGCTAAAGCAACCCAGATCCTCCAATGCGGCTTAACAAAAGAAGAGCTGAACCGGGTGGGTCCATTCAACAGTGCCAAGGAGCTGTGGGGGAAACTGATCGAGCTGCACGAAGGAACTTCAGACACTCGGATTAGCAAGAGAGATCTCCTCCTAAACAAGCTGTATACGATCAAGATGAACGACAACGAAACAGCAGCTCAGCTCCACGCCCGAATTCAGGAACTAATGAACGGACTTCACACAATCGGTCACAAGGTAGAAAATTGTGACCTGATAAGGTACGCTCTGAATGCTTTCCCGAGAAACACCTTGTGGGCATCTATGGTAGATGCATACAAGGTTTCAAGGGACCTTTCAAAAATTAAACTAGACGAACTGTTTTCAGAACTTGAATTGCATGAGCAGACTAACTGCACCCTGGCCGAGAAAGGCATTGCCTTTATTGCAGGTAAAGCTGGAAAAGTATCCAAGAAGAAACCTCAACCTGTACCAGAGTCTGATTCAAACTCAGACTCAGAAGACGAAGGAGATCGACCTAAGCTGGTCTGACTGGCCCGGAACTACTACAAGGAATTGAAGAACCAAACCAACAAAAGAAAAGCCAGCCGAAGAAAGGATGAACCAGCTGAACCCTCAAATGAAAAGAACAAGCCCAACGTGACCTGTTACGAGTGCAAGAAGAAGGGCCACTACAAGACCGAATGTCCCAACCTGAAGGAAACAAAGAAGACGAGGAAAAAGAAGGCACTTCATGCAACGTGGGACGAGTCCTCCTCCTCCGAAGAAGAAGAGGTCCCACAATTGAACCTGCTCATGCTAACCGCATCAGAAGAAATCGGACTGAGTCAGAATCGGAACGGGATGACGGAAGACTGACATTTTCAGAGGACGGCGAAATTAAGGTAAGTGGTTTTTCTAGAAGTCAGTTAAATGAGTTAATTTCTTATCTTTCTCGAGATTTGGCGAAAGCTAAACTCCGAGTCGAATCCCTCCGACAGGAAGTAAAACTCCTGAAAGAGGGAGCTGACTCTAGATCCTTAACTGAGAAGTTTCAAGAAGGAACCTCTACTCAAGTTGAAAAACTTGAGAAAGAGAACTCCTCCCTGAAAACTTAGGTTAAGGACCTTAGATCAGCTTTAGAACGATTCACTTCTGGTTCCAAGGGTCTTGACATGATTCTTGGAAAATAGAAATCGGCTCTAAATCAATCTGGACTAGGCTATAGAACCAAATCTAGACAAAGATCCTACTTTACTGTACTGAATCAGTCTAGAAATAAAGTTCAGGCATGGGTACCTAAACTGTGCCTGAACAAACAAACTAGATCAAATCAGTATTGGATCCCCAAGGACAAGATTCATATCTTGTCTAACCATTATCGTGGCTTTAGTCCAGGAGGAGCCAAATTAAAAACAATATTTATTATTAGATAAAATTTAATCTTTGTTTGGAAATTGCATGATTGCTTATTTATTTAATTTCTACAATTTACCATGCTTAGACTTAGGACTGATTAGTTTAAGGATTGAACCAACTTAACTGAAATTTGAACAACATAGTATTGGGTGGAGGTGAGATGATAGTATGTTAGGGAAGTCAATTCTAATAAGGTCAAGTATTCTCTACTTGGTCTCTTTAGACTGGTGAAACTAGCCGAAGCTACCGATCCAAGACCCAAGCTAGTTAGACCAGAATTTTTCAAGAAATAGTTTTGAAAATGAAATTTCATTAAAAGGCTTTGTCAAGGAAAGAGTTGATGATCCAATAAGGTTACGGCCAAAGAAGGCCTAGTGCCTCGCCAAGACCTGGAAGACGATTTTTGAAATTCAAATTCAAATTATTCTTTGTCAAATTCTAATCTAACACAAACTTTCAGTTAATTATAGATTCAAACATTTTTTTAAAATCAACCTCAAAATAAAACTGTTTTCAAAACTAAAGTAAGTTTTTCAAAATAAATCACAATTTTTCAAACTAATTCTAACTACCAAAACCTGTCTCACAAAACCCGTAAGGCTAACGTGATTGATAACCCTAGAATTGGGTGAGACGGTAAAAATTAACTTAATCGAAATTCGTTTAATACTGGCATTATTGTTTAAATACATTTTAGAACGGAATTAACCTAACACTAGTCAAACCATGGTCAAACTAATCAAACCATGGTCAAAGCAGTCAAACGACAGTCAAAGCAGTCAGGTCATGTCACATCTCGGTCAAAATAATCAAACCATGGTCAAATGGCCAACAAAACATCAAATTTGTCATTTCCTACATACTCCGGGCGCCCGTGACTCCTAGGGCGCCCCCCTCATGAATTTCTCTTCATTCAAGGCAAAGCAACAGCCAAATCTACCTGACCGGGGTGCCCTGGCCCTTGCGGGCGCCCCCATATGAGTAGTCAAATGCTGAAAACTGCCAAAAGGCAGCTGCAGCTCTACGCGGGCCGCCCTCGCTATCCGGGGCGCCCTCGCTTGCCGGGGCGCCCTCACACACCAGGGCGCCCGGCCGAGCCCTATAAAAAGCCTTCAAGCCTCACTCACTTCCCACACCAAAAACTCCTCTCCTCTTCAACTCCCCACCTTCCAAGAGACCTTCCAACATTCTCAAGCTCTCATCCTCGACAATGCCTCCCCGAGCCGCCCGGTATAAATTTTTTTACGCATTCAAAAATTATTTTTCTTAAATTCCTTCCTTTAAATGCATATTTCTTATCTTAGAAAACGCCGAGCAAACCAGGCAGAACCCGGTACCGAACCTAGTCCTGATCCTAGGTTCCCAACTTTAGAACTGTGTAATAAGTTTGCTCGAACGACATACAAGCCTATAAAAATGAGCTACTTAAATAGGCAATTCTTCACCCAATCCTGTCCCTTAGCAA
The DNA here is from genome assembly GCA_024364735.1 of Boesenbergia rotunda. Taxonomy (NCBI): domain Eukaryota; kingdom Viridiplantae; phylum Streptophyta; class Magnoliopsida; order Zingiberales; family Zingiberaceae; genus Boesenbergia; species Boesenbergia rotunda. The sequence goes on along the minus strand of JAGFNQ010003016.1, from coordinate 102,240 downwards.
TGAATGTTATAAACTTTTACCAACTCGACAATCTCGTATTCTGCACTCACCCAATTAACACATCCTTATGTGCAGAATTCTATAATAACATAATTAGACAGGATGATCTTATGTTCGTCACCACCGTCCAAGGGATTCCCATGACAATCACACCTACACTACTCAACCGATTTCTTGGACTACGACCCTCACAGTCCACCTTTTGTTGTTACCCTCCTAGGGAGCCTCCCTTTGATGCTCCCTACTCTCACATCACCCTAGATTCTCTACACTCCTATTTCTATACACATGTTAGAAACCCCCTAGCCAGACGATTTCAGTCTGTTGACCTTCAAGTCCAGGACTACGCTCTATATAGAGTTATATTTCGATGCATTCTGCCGTTATCCACTAGAGACGTCGCTACCATGCGACCATTTCACACCTTCCTCCTATACGCACTGACGCATCAGCTTGATATCGACATTGGACTACACATGTTCCATGCGATACTACAAGCGTCCAGTGTTACTGTTGGATCGAGAGAACCAATAGAGGGGGGGGGGGGTGAATATCGGAAATCGTTCGGATTTAAAATAGAGAAATTGCATAGCGGAAGATTAAGACAAAACACGCAAACACAGAGATTTTTTACTTGGTTCAGAGCCTATGTCGACTCCTACTCCAAGGCCCACGGTCGTTGACCGTTTACTTTGTGCAATTCTATATGAGGCGCAAAAACAGTTTACACAAATGGATTACAATAGTAGTGTAATAAGCACAGAATTAAAATATCGCTTTCTGTTATCGACGTCCGAGGTAGATCGACTTTTCAGAGCGGAGGGACGTCGTAGGCTCGAGTTGGGAAGTTTCCGGAGTGAGGCGCGAGAGCAGAAGAGCGTAGAAGCGTTGAATCAAGTGTTGTCTAAGCCTTGGGGTCGAGGGCCCTTTATATAGGGCCTGGGGGCGCCCGGAACGTCCAGGGCGCCCCCCCCCCACGTGTCACACGATCTGCCTCGGTCTCGGTCAGCTTCTGATCCCCTCAAATTCGTGATCAGACCTTGACCGGGGCGCCCGGAGCGCTGGGGCGCCCGGGTTGACCGAGTCAAACTTTATCCCTTGGCTTCGCTAGCTTGAGCTTCGATGACTTGCTGTTGGGGGCACCCGGAGCGCTGGGGGCGCCCGGGAACAGCGGGGGCGCCCGGGAGTTGAACTGTCGAAACTTGCTTTGCTTTCTTGTGTTTTGTGTTCACCTTGGGGGCGCCCGGGACACTTCGGGCGCCCTGGTCAGCTGTTGCCTCATTCCTTTGAGGCTCTCTGAGCTGCAGACACACGTTCCTTCGGTCCTGCATCCAGGGTTAGTCCAAAACACAATAAAACAATAAAATATTAGTTTATACAGCCTTAGCTGTCTTGGTTCTGACTTTGGATCTCCAAAATGGAACCCTAGGTCGAACCGACGCCTACTGTTCCCTCGACGGGGAACGCGTCCTCACCTACTCCTCTCGGGAGAATTTACCTGATGCCAACCGTTCCTCTGGTTGGACTTTTGCCTGGCGGTCCTTCGCCAGGTCTTGGATACCGAGCTATCCTTCGCCCGGTGCCTAGCATTCCTTCGCTAGGGCTTCAGTCCCAAGCTGTCCTTCGCCTGGCGCCTAGCAGCCTTTCACTAGGGCTTTAGTCCCAAGCTGTCCTTCGCCTGGCGCCTAGCAGTCCTTCGCTAGGGCTTCAGTACCCTGGCATTCCTTCGTCAGTGCCTAGCAGTCCTTCGCTAGGTCTTTTGATCCTGGTAGTCCTTCACCAGGTGCCTAGCAGTCCTTCGCTAGGACTTTATTTCCTGGCAGCCCTTCGCCAGGTGCCTAGCAGCCCTTCGCTAGGACTTTTTCTACACACTTGAGTAACAACATTAGATCACAAATAGACTTAACTTTGAATCCTTTGCCAATATCAAAACAAGGTTCGATATGGTGCTTCCTGCACCAGCAGTTACCATGCAGGGGCGGGTACGCACTCCCTATTGCCACATCATCACTTCCATTTTACATTACCACGGTCGTAACATCACCGAGGGAGAGACGGCCACACTGACTGATTACGACGAGATAGGTTATAGGAACTTCTCCCTAGCTGGTATAGAGGTCTCGAGTACCGGGGTTTTGTCGTGGAGACGCCAGCGAGCCGGACCATCGATCGACTCTGACGAGGATGTTGAGGTAGATGTCGGAGATCTGACAGCCGAGGTTCGTGAGCACATAGACGAGCCCCCTCCACCGACACTATACGAGAGAGTGACACGGCTCGAGACGCAGATCCAGAGCCTCCGAGAGGAAGTGGAGGCAAATCATGCCGAAGGAATGGAGGCAAATCAGGGCTATTACACCGAGTATATGAGTGCCCACAGAGTTGATAGAGAGACTAGCGATGCACGATATGACGAGATGATGGCACTATTTCGATCCTGGCACACGGGCTCATCTGATCATCCTGGTCCCTCCTCCTAGACTCGGGTGGCATTGTACTAGTGACTATTTGACTGCCCCTACTCAGTAGGGTTGATTCATGTTTGACTTGTATGACTGTGCTGGTTCTCTCTCATACCAGCTGACTTATGGGGTTGATTACTTGCTTTTCATGATTATCTGATCTTCATTAGGATTATGCTTAGTAGAATAGGTTTACTCCATTTTTGATTTCTTTTAATTTGAAAAATCAGCTTTTAAAAATAGTTTTAAAACTGCTTTACTGAATTTCAAAATCAGTTTTGTTAATAGTTTTTTTTTCAGTTTTCGACTTAGTTATCTTTTCAAAAACCATCCCCTTCAAAACTAGGGCTTTTTTGCAAATGGACTTAGCCTAGGCCCTAACCCTAGAATTGCATGCACCTATAGATTTAGAAGCCAGCATCTCACAAGCACCTTAGGGTACTTTTGATTGATAACCTAGAATGGGTTGAGATGCTTAGGTCTTTGCCTTAATTCAAGATGCTTTAAGTCAGTGCATCTGCAGAAATTGGGGCACTAAATACAACTTAAACAGTAATCAAGTCAAGTGTCAAGTTTAGAAAATCTAACATGAATAGAACACTTAACTTGACTAACCCTAGCGAAAACTATTGGATCGAGAAAACTGATAGAGGGGGGGTGAATATCGGTAATCGTTTTTCGGAAAATTTAGAGCAAGTACTGACGGGCCCAAATTATACTAATTAAAGTTGTCACGAAATGTATGGGCTCATCAGATTTAGAATTTAAATATTTATGAATGAACAGCTGGAAACCCTTTTACAACTCAAAATATGGAAATGTAATATAGGGGCCACAGGTCGTATTTTTCTCGGGGACTAGTTGACGTTGTTTGATTCACACTTGTATTTAAGTGTCGTCTATGTTTGTGGGTTTCAAATAAAATCTGGGTTTTGTTTTCAATTCAGAATGAAATGGCAATTAAAATGGAGGAAACCAAACTAATGAATCAAATAATGTGATGGCAAGTAATCATTCCACCAATGGAAACCGAATCGAGCTAGAGGATTTAACTAAAGTTTAGAAAAGCAAACTTAAATTCCAATGCACAATAATTACTGATTCAAGAAAATGGAGGCTGTGATGGAAGTTTTCGGAAACAAATGAATTTATCACACTGAAAAACATGCGTAATGCAGAAATTCAACAAGCACCCAAATTCAACTCAAATTAGCTATGATTTTTGGAAGCAAACCAATGCAAAGAAAATTCAGGGATTCTAAGGGTGATACCAATAGATTTCAAAAATTCTCCTACACCCAAAAACTAGTGAAATTCTGTTGCAAACAAGTGCCAAAACAGCTTGGCACGCAAGCTGATCCCTATGTGCCAAAATCTGAACCCTTTGTGCCAAAAACTGATTTTATCAGCCCAAAAATGCCACTAAATGTATGGGATGTGTAGCTGATCCATTCAGCTTGGTGTTGGCTAGGCTGTCAATGAGGTTTCCTGCCAGAAGGAATGAAGACATTGAAGGACTAGGCTGATCAAGGGTGGAACAACTCAATTCAGAAGGGAAATACAGAAATTCAGCACATGAAGGCAGACATGAGGCTGTAAAACTCAAACAAAATGACTGACTTCAACTGCAAGGGGATTCCACTACACATCATTGCTGATACAACTTCATACTTGATAATTGGGAGTTGCAGAATTTGAATTAGCTAGCAGAAATGGAGGCAGAGTTCACTAAACTGCATGCAGAAATGAAGGTTCATGTATGCAGAAATAAAATGCAGAGTTTCAAAGCATTAAAGCAGAAGGCAACTACAAATCAGACACAAACTCAATCCATCAAACAAGCAAACTGACAGTAATTACATCAGCTATAGTTCAGATGGAATTTAGAAGAGCTAGTGTCCCATTTATACAGCTCACAAAACTATAAACTGAATCTTCCAGCAATAATTCCAAAACTGTCGAATGCAGAATTTACTTCAAGATTCCAGAAACCAATTGCAGGAATGATGCAGCAATGCAAATGCAAAGGGAAACTTTTGTGCCGAAACTAATAATGCAGAATGGAAAATGCATGGACGCAGAGAAAGACTGCAGAAATTCAGTAATGGGAACAAGAATTCAGCATCTGAAATCCATTGTTATGGGATTGAACAAACTGGCATGAGTTCAGAAGTGAGAGCTAAGCTCACTTGTCACATTTTCAGAAACAATAAACTGCAAATTGCAGAAATTGAATTCAGTAGAAGATATGGGAATTGAGTTGTCAGAAATCAAATTGCAAAAACAGAATCAATGCAAAACAAGCTTTGCATTAACCGCAGAAATAAATCTAACTTGCTAAACAACTCAAATCGATTGAATTAGTAAACTAAATGTTGTCTTCAATTTCAGGGAATGAGCTAAACAAGAATCGAATGGAAATTAAGCTGAAGAAGTTCAGAAACTAATTGAATTTGCAGGTCAAGGACTGATACGCAACAAATGGAAATGGCACGCAAGGAATTAAAGCTACAATTAAACTGAAATTGAAACCAAATGTTCCTAAGCAATTCCCTAACTACTTGTCTTAACGATTGAACCCTAATTTAAGCTGGAACACTTAAGAAAACCAAACTTAACCAATCTGAACGCAAAACAGAAACTAAACTACAACAGTAATGAGAATTACAGCTAATAAACGAAATTAACTACGGAACTCAACTCTGTCCAAATCTGAATTCCCATTCGAATCCATCGATTCAATTGCGTCCAAGTGAGATTATGATTTGTGGATGATCGGAGCAATCTAGGGAACCCCTCCAGATGGCTCCGGTGGATGGAAATGGTCCGCAACTGAGATCGATGACTCCAAATGGCAGAACCACGGAAACCTCTCAATAGCTCTGTTCTTGGGCAATAGTGAGCTGAAATCTTCACTGAGTTCTCTTCACCATGATCTAGCACTTGCTCTGAATCAGAAATTGAGTGGTCGCGCCTCGGATTGAAGAGAAACTTGAAGCAAAACGATGAACAAACGAAGAAATGGAAGCTTGCGGCGAAGACGCGACGCTGAGAAGCTGCTGCGTTTTTTTTATTAAATAGTTATCAACGGACGGCTGTGATTGATTGGAGGAGATCCAACGGCTGATCTTTCTCTGATTGGAGCCAAACTTTTATGATGATGATCTGGGGTCAGGATCTGCCTTGTGGTAGCTCGGATCCTCCAGATTTGCAACGGATGGTCCAGATCAACTCAATCTGTGAATGGACGCTCTAGAGCCCTCCAAGCTTGATCCAACGGTTGATTGAGCTCTGATTGGGATGAAACCTTTAGATCATGATCATAGAGATTGATCAACCCTAACCCTAGCTCGGATTGCTTTAGATTGTCCCGGATGGCTCAGATCTAGCCGCTCTTGAATCGGACGGCCCGGATTAATTGTAGGCTTGATAATTCGATCCGGTTCACATCCGACTCAGGTTTGACCCAGTATGCCCTAGGTCCAGGATCCTTTCATGCCTACAAAAATAGATCCAAAATTTAGTGGCCAAATTAATCCAATTTAATGCAAATTTGCAATTAAGTCCAAAATAAAAGGAAATCCTAAAACCTAGGGTAAAATCACAATTAAACAATAAAAACATGGGTCAAACATAGATTTTAGCAATTAAAATAATCAATAAAATGGTGCTTATCAAGTACGCAACGGAAATTAAAAATAACAACACAGAGACACGGTCGATTTTACTTGGTTCGGAGCCTAGGTCGACTCCTACTCCAAGGCCTTCGGTCGTTGACCGTTTACTTTGGGCAATTCTATATAAGGCGCAAATAGTTTACAAAAGATTATTACAGAATTAAGTACAGTAAACTTAAATCGCTCTTTTACCGACGTCCGGGGTAGATCGACTTTTTCGGAGCAGCGGGACGTCGTCGGCTCGAGTTGAAAGGATTTCGAGGCGAAGCGCGAGAGCAGAAGAGCGTAGAAGCGTTGATTGGAAGTTGTTATTGAAGCTTGGGGTTGAGGGCCCTTTATATAGGGCCTGGGGGTGCCCGGGATGTCGGGGGCGCCCCCCCCCCCCACGTGGCATTTGATCCGGAAATGTCTCGGTCGCTTCTGATCTCTTCAATTTCGGGATCAGCTTTGACCAGGGCGCCCGGAGCGCTCGGGGCGCCCGGATTGACCGGGTCAAACTTCTATCTTCTTGGCTTCGAGGGGAGCTGCTTCGGTGGCTGTCACTGGGGGCGCTCGCAGCGTAGGGGGCACCCGGGAGCAGCGGGGGCGCCCGGGAGCACGGGGGCGCCCGGGAGTTGTACTGTCGAAGCTTATTTTTGTAATTTGTGTTTTGTGTTCACCATGGGGGCGCCCGGGACACTCCAGGCGCCCTGGTCAGCTGTTGCCTCATTCCTTTGAGGCTCTCTGAGCTGCAGACACACGTTCCTTCGGTCCTGCATCCAGGGTTAGTCCAAAACACAATGAAACAATAAAATATTTATTTATACAGCCTTAGCTGTCTTGGTTCTGACTTTGGGTCTCCAAAATGGAGCCCTAGGTCGAACCGGCACCTACTGTTCCCTCGACGGGGAACGCGTCCTCACCTACTCCTCTCGGGAGAATGTACCTGATGCCAACCGTTCCTCTGGTTGGACTTTTACCTCGCGGTCCTTCGCCAGGTCTTGGATGCCAAGCTGTCCTTCGCCCGGTGCCTAGCATTCCTTCGCTAGGGCTTGGATACTGGCAGTCCTTCGCCAGTTGCCTAGCAGTCCTTCGCTAGGGCTTGGATACTGGCAGTCCTTCGCCAGGTGCCTAGCAGTCCTTCGCTAGGGCTTTGTATCCTGGCATTCCTTCGCCAGTGCCTAGCAGTCCTTCGCTAGGGCTTTGTCTCTGCACACTTGAGTAACTTTATTAGATCACAACCAATACTTAACTTTGAATCCTTTGCCAATATCAAAACAAGGTTCGATATGGTGCTTCCTGCACCAACAATCTCCCCCTTTTTGATTTATGGCAACACAATTCAAAGTTAAGTGACACTTATAGCAGTTCAGAAAAGACAGTTAGGAGCAATGAAATATAGCAATTCTGAACAGTCTAAAACCAAAAAATATAGCAATTCTGAACAGTCTAAAACCAAAAAAAAATTCTCATAGTCCCCCTGAATAATTGTGTTATAAAACACTTAACTTAACTTTGACCTTTCCTCCCCCTTTGACATATATCAAAAACAAACATGGGTGGACAAGGTAAAATTTTGAAGAGTTTTGCAAACTTAAATTTTGTAAAAAAACTTTTACTTACAAGACTTTACAAAAAAAATTTACTTAGGCAAATTTTCCATTCTTGAAGCCAAATTTCCAAAAAAAAGTTCAACTTTTTGAGTTTGGAAAAAATTTATTTACTAAAGAAAATTTTGCACATTTAGACGAATTTACTTGGAAACACTTTGTGCATTTTAAAAAACATAATTCTTAAGAAATTTCTAGGCAAGTTTTTCCCCAAAGAAGACTTTACTTAGAAATATTTGCCAAAAAATTTTCAAAAAGTTTTGCTCAGACAAATCTTGTTTACTTAAGAAAAATTTCACTTAAAAAATTTGAAACACTTAGATACTTAGAGATTTTTATTTTACAAAAAAACATCCTTTTTCTCTTTCTTTCTCTCCCCCTTGGCCATATATCAATAAAGAATGAAAGATATATTTTGAAAGAGATTTTAAAAAAAAAATTTTAAAAAATTATGTATCAGAGCCTATGAGTTTTGAAAACATAAAAATACTTAGCATAATTCTTGAAAGTATAGCAAAAACTATAAACTGCATCAACAAAACTCCACTTAAAAAATATTTTATATTTGTAGGCAAGTCTTTTAGAAACTTTATGCACTTAGAACACTATTGTCTTTACAAGTATTAGTACTTTTCAAAACATTATACTTTGAAAAATAGAAGTACTTTTGAAGATTATGCAAAAAAAATTAACTTTATTTTGAATACTTGACTTGATTTCTTTTCCAGTCTGACACAATCCTAGGAAACCTTGTTAACTACAAGGACATTTTCCTAAGTGTCCTGGAAGTTTTTCAACCCAAGTAAATATTATTTCAAAAATAATTTTATAAGCCACAAAACATTTTAAAATAATATTATTTTGTAAGACAAATATTTTCGACACAATTTTGAAAATATAGTGTATGAAAATATATTATTTAGAAATGTTTAATAACTCTTTTAATTTGACCTCCCCCTAAACTTGATACAGTCCTTGGAAGCTTGTTGACCACAAGTATTCTTTCTCAGAGTTCTTAGGGTTCAGTTCATATCAAAAGAATTATTTAATAATTTCAAGGATAATTACCAAAGAAAATACTTGTTAGAAATAATTTCTTTTGGTTTAGACTCCCTCTAAATTTGACACATCCTCGGAGTCCTTGCAGATCATTAAGTAGACCTTCCTTTGTGTCTTTAGGGTTTACTAAAATCAAAAGAATAGTTTTGAATACTAGCATGGTAATATAATTTTAGAAAATTCAAATTGAAATGAAGATAATTTTAAAGCATAAACCCCGTTTTCGAAAAATATTTTGAAATGATAATGGTTTTTGTAAAGCACAATTTTCGAAAAATATAGTGATTATTTGAAAACATAATTTCATTCTCCCATTTAAAAAAGTGAATATAGAGGACTGAGAAGGGGGAATAATTTCAAAAAATAGAAGTTTTTTTAAAGTAAAAAAAAATAAATATCTAAGCCCGGACTGTAGACAAAAAGAAATATCCTAAGTAATCCCCAAGGTGACTTTTTGTCATACAAGAATAAACTAATTTTAAAAAAAATGTTTGTATAATGGTAAAGGAAAGAAATAAATGTTATGAAATAAATTTCAGGTTAGTGAACAAAAGAGACTTGATTTTAATTACAATGATTAGAAACATTGACTCTTAGTTAAAAAGCTAAATTTGATTTTTGTGAAAATGAAAATTTTAGAGGGTTAAGTTTGTTCAGTTGAATTAAATTTTAATTTTAAATTTGAATTTGATTGAATTAAATTTAATTGATTTAATTGAATTTAATTGATTTAATTAAGATTTAATTGATTTAATTAAGATTTAATTGAATTTAATTGGTTTAATTAAGATTTAATTAATTTGAAAGATTTAATTAAGATTTGATTGAATTTAATTGGTTTAATTAAGATTTGATTAATTTGAAAGATTTAATTAAGATTTGATTAATTTAAAAGATTTGATTAAGATTTGATTAATTTGAAAGATTTAATTAAGATTTGATTAATTTGAAAGATTTAATTAAGATTTGATTAATTTGATTTAGTTGGTTGGGTTGGACTCAACTTTTAGGTCCTAAGCATCTCACCCATTTCTAAATGACAAAACAGGATATCCTTAACTGTTTTGTGAGATGCATATTTTAATAGAAGGATTTATTTTGAAAAGACCTTGATTAATTTTGAAAAGTTAAATTAATTTTTAAACCCAATTTAAATTTGTTTTGAAAGGAGATATTTGAATCTAAAATTAACTGAAAATTTGTGTTAGATTCGAATTTAACAAAGAGTAAATTGAATTTGAATTTCAAAAATTGGCTTCCAGGTTTTGGCGAGGCACAAGGCCTTCTTTGGCCGTAGCCTTATTGGATCATCAACCCTTTCCTAGACAAAGCCTTTTAGTGAAATTTCATCTTCAAAATTACTTTTTGGTAACTTCTGGTCTAACTAGTTTGGGTCTTGGATCGGTAGCTTCGGCTAGTTTCACCAGTCTAAAGAGACCAAGTAGAGTATACTTGACCTTATTAGAATTGGCTTCCCTAACATACTATCATCTCACCGCTACCCAATACTATGTTGTTCAAATTTCAGTTAATCGTTTTAGTCCTTAAACTAACCAGCCCTAATTCTAAGTAAAAAAAATAAAAAGCAATATACAATTAAAAAAAATGATCTAAGTTACATCATAATCGAAATAAAACTTTGGTTTCTTAAAATCAGCAATGTTGTGAATTATGTTTTCTAACATATTAACCTTAACTAATTTATATGAATTAATCAAGTTATTTGAGATAAATAATGGATTTTTAAATATTAAAAACTTATCTTTCCCGATCGTTTGTCCAGTACTCTTGTAATGATAACGAGCTAATCGGACTAGTTTGGGTCGATCTCCTTCATTGTCTTCTGATTCAGAGTCTGAGTTGGACTCGGGTACAGGTTGAAGCTTCTTCTTTGGAGTTTTTCCTGCACTTGAAATTATACCTTCCTCGACCATTATAGTATTTGTCTGATTATATAATTGTAATTCTAGAACAAATTCAAAATTGGTTACCATTTTTGTCTCAGTCACTTTGTCTTCTGACTCTGGCTCGAATTCGCAGTCAAGTATGGATTCTATCTCATCTTCTGATTCTGAGTCAACTTTGAAGTCTGGTGCTGACTCTTCGTGTAGATCGATTAGCTTTTCCCACATCTCTTTGGCACAGTTGAAGGGTCCGACCCGCTTCAATTCTTCATTGGTCAGCCCACATTGTAGGATTGCAGTAGCCCTTGCATCTGTCTCTATCTTCCTCATGGTTCGTTCATCCAGTTTATCCCAAGTGATCAATGTTCCATCTGTTGTGGGGAATGTGAACCCCGTTTGGATTATCAACCAAAGTTCCAGATTGGCCTTCAGGTGGGATTCCATTAGACTTCTCCAGGAGTTGAAATTTGAGCCAGAGAAGAGTGGTGGACGGACACTGTTCCATTCTTGGCTGGCCATTAACGATAAATCTTGCACACAAAAAGAGAAAATAGAAATGTACCAAGACTTGGTCTTGGATTAGTAGTGCGGGAGAGAGAAAAAAATAGCCCAAAATAAATGTTGCATGAATTTCGCGACGAAATAATAATTAAAAAAATAATAAAAATAATTTATGACAAATTTTTGAAAATATTAATTTTGTCAATTCTGATTAATGATGAAAAATTAGAAATTTAATGTTAAAAAAATTTGCTCGAATTAAGATAGCACAAATTTCGAGGAAAATATTAAAATAATAATAAAAAAATTTTATGACAAATTTTCAAAAATTGTTCGTTTTATCAATTTTGACTTATAGTGAAAAAATGAGAATTCAAAATTGAAAATTAAAAGCGAGATATTATTTATTTAAAAATTAAAAGCGAGACTGATCGAGTGGTGTTGATTAACAAAAAGAAAAGAAATAAAATAAAAAATTTTATAAATCCGAAAAACTCTCAAATTGGTGGTTGCACCAAATTTGAGCTTCCCCGCTCTGATACCACTTGTTGGATCGAGAAAACCGATAGAGAGGGGGTGAATATCGGTAATCATTTTTCGGAAAATTTAGAGCAAGTACACAGCGGAAATTAAAAATAACAACACAGAGACACGGTCGATTTTACTTGGTTCGGAGCCTAGGTCGACTCCTACTCCAAGGCCCACGGTCGTTGACCGTTTACTTTAGGCAATTCTATATAAGGCGCAAATAGTTTACAAAAGATTATTACAGAATTAAGTACAGTAAACTTAAATCGCTCTTTTACCGACGTCCAGGGTAGATCAACTTTTTCGGAGCAGCGGGACGTCGTCGGATCGAGTTGGAAGGATTCCGAGGCGAAGCGCGAGAGCAGAAGAGCGTAGAAGCGTTGATTGGAAGTTGTTATTGAAGCTTGGGGTCGAGGGCCCTTTATATAGGGCCTGGGGGCGCCCGGGATGTCGGGGGCGCCCCCCACGTGGCATTTGATCCGGAAATGTCTCGGTCGCTTCTGATCTCTTCAATTTCGGGATCAGCTTTAACCGGGGCGCCCGGATTGACCGGGTCAAACTTCTATCTTCTTGGCTTCGAGGGGAGCTGCTTCGGTGGCTGTCACTGGGGGCGCCCGCAGCGCAGGGGGAACCCGGGAGCAGCGGGGGCGCCCGGGAGTTGTACTGTCGAAGCCTGTTTTTGTAACTTGTGTTTTGTGTTCACCATGGGGGCGCCCGGGACACTCCGGGCGCCCTGGTCAGCTGTTGTCTCATTCCTTTGAGGCTCTCTGAGCTGCAGACACACGTTCCTTCTTTCCTGCATCCAGGGTTAGTCCAAAACACAATGAAACAATAAAATATTTATTTATACAGCCTTAGCTGTCTTGGTTCTGACTTTGGGTTTCCAAAATGGAGCCCTAGGTCGAACCGACGCCTACTGTTCCCTCGACGGGGAACGCGTCCTCACCTACTCCTCTCGGGAGAATGTACCTGATGCCAACCGTTCCTCTGGTTGGACTTTTACCTCGCGGTCCTTCGCCAGGTCTTGGATGCCGAGCTGTCCTTCGCCCGGTGCCTAGCATTCCTTTGCTAGGGCTTGGATACTGGCAGTCCTTCGCCAGTTGCCTAGCAGTCCTTCGCTAGGGCTTGGATACTGGCAGTCCTTCGCCAGGTGCCTAGCAGTCCTTCGCTAGGGCTTTGTATCCTGGCATTCCTTCGCCAGTGCCTAGCAGTCCTTCGCTAGGGCTTTGTCTCTGGACACTTGAGTAACTTTATTAGATCACAACCAATACTTAACTTTGAATCCTTTGCCAATATCAAAACAAGGTTCGATATGGTGCTTCCTGCACCAACAAAAACTACTGTTTATAACAGTTAGTAAGTAGCTAATTGGGTTAAACAGGACCCCAAAAGAGATAATTGAATCTGATTTGGTTTAGTTCAAATCCTGAATTGGTTCAGTACAGCAAATTATGCAGTTTATTTTTTCTGCTATTATGCAATTTTTTTGCTATATTTCTTTTTGATATATGGCAAAGGGGGAGAGATAGGAAAGGAGAGATTTTAATTTTTTTTTCTAAATCCAAAATTTCAAACTCTATCCTTTATTCAAAAAGTACTTAATTCATTTTCAAAAGTACTAAGTTTTTTTTCAAAATTTTCTAAGTACTTTAAACCTAAGTTTTCAAAATTTTCTAAGTACTTTAAACTTAAGTTTTCAAAATTTTCTAAGTACTTTAAACTTAAGTTTTCAAAATTTTCCTAGTATTTAAAACTTAAGTTTTCAAATTTTTCTATGTATTTAAACTTAAGTTTTCAAAAATTTTCCTATAAGTATGAATTTTCCAAAGTGCACAACCAAAATTATGTTGGAAAATATGTCTGTAAAGTTTCTGTTGAAAATTGTTCTAAGTAAAATTAAGTCCATCTTTAGACTTAGAAGTTAGTTTCAAAACCCCACGAACTTTTGAAAAATCTAGGAGGAGATTCCTTCCAGGGGGAGGAAACAAAATTTCGTTTTAGATGTTCTGATTAACTTAACTTTTTGAACCAGGGTTGCCATAAATCAAAAAGGGGGAGATTGTTGGTGCAGAAAGCACCCAAGTCGAACCTATATTTTGATAATGGCAAAAGAGTTCAAAAGTTAAGATATAATGTTTATCTAACATGCTACTCAAGTGTGCAGGAAAAGTCCTAGCGAAGGACTGTCAGGCACCTGGCGAAGGAATGCCAGGATACAAAGCCCTAGTGAAGGACTGCTAGGCACCTGGTGAAGGAATGCCAGAATACAAAGACCTAGCAAAGGACAGCCAGGCACCAGGCGAAGGACAGCTTGGTACTGAAGACCTGGCGAAGGATAGCTAGGCACCTGGCGAAGGACTGCTAGGCAAAAAGTCCAACCGGAGGAGCCGGTTGGCATCAGGTAAATTCTCCTGAGAGGAGTAGGTGAGGACGCGTTCCCCGTCGAGGGAACAGTAGGCGTCGGTTCGACTTAGGGCTCCATTTGGGAGACCCAAAGTCAGAACCAAGACAGCTAAGGCTGTATAAAACTAACATATTATTGCTCTATGTTATTTTGGACTAACCCTGGATGCAGGACCGAAGGAACGAGTGTCTGCAGCTCAGAGAGCCTCAAAGGAGTGAGGCAGAAGCTGAGTAGGGCGCCCTGAGTGTCCCGAGCGCCCCCAAGGTGAATACAAAAAGAGGTGGAGCAAATGTACGCTTCAACAGCTCATGGACGGGGCGCCCCCGTGATCCCGGGCGCCCCCAGTGCCCAGGGCGCCCCGGGTTCAAGCCAACGAAGAGGATAAACTTCATTCAGTCGAGAAGCCTGCTAAAATGGGTCAACCAGGGCGCCCCCAGCGTCCTGGGCGCCCCCGTCAAAGTCTGATCCTGAGTTTGAAGGAATCAAAGCTGATCGAGAGGAGCTCGGATCAGATGACACGTGGGGGGGGGGCCCAACGTTACGGGCGCCCCCAGGGGCTATAAAAAGGCCCTCGACCCCAAGGATTCAGAACAAGAATTCTTCCAACACATTCACGCTCTTCTGCTCCAGCGCTATGTCCCGGAAACCTCCCGACTCGAGATACGAGTGCCGACGACGTCCCTCTGCTTCGAAAATACAATCTACTCCGGACGTCGGTAACTAAGAGCGGCTTTCTTTTAGTTTACTATACTAATCTTGTAATCTATTCCTGTAAACTTTTTGCGCATATAGAATTGCCCGCAGTAAACGGTCAACGACCATGGGCCTTGGAGTAGGAGCCGACCGCGACTCCGAACCAAGTAAAATCTTAGTGTTCGCGTGTGTTTTACTTTAATTATTTCCGCTGCTAATTCTCTTTTACGAATCCGAACGTTTTACGATATTCACCCTCCCCCCTCTATCGTTTCTCTCGATCCAACACTTCCACCTTGCCAACGTGCGATCTCCCTGATCGACCTGGACTTCACCTAGTCCCACTAGGTGTGTGTAGTCCCAGTAGGACTTTTTCCGTATTAGCGTACGATCTCCCCGATCCACCTGGACTTCACCTAGTCTCACTAGGACTCTTCCCAGTCAAGTCTCCAGTCAACCTTGACTCTCTTGACACACAATCCTCAAACATCATTATCAAACATCGAATCTCAAGCTACCCGAGCATAGTCAAACTAGGTCAACCTTGACCTAATAAAGATTACACCAACATCTTTCTTGCTCCACCGGCATACTCTTCCGTAGGCCTCTGTGCCCTCGGATGCACCGACCCGTCGGCTCCCTTCCAGTGTCATCCTTCTCGGCCACTGCGTCTTCCTTTCATGCCCCCAGAGGCCCGTGCTAGCTCGAAAATCAGGCAGCATCTTCCCTGTATACATACACATCTCACACATAATAATAGCATAGCCACACTCTGCTGGCTTTCACACAGTCACAACCACACAGTTAAATATTATGCATAATATATGATAAATATAATAGAGAAATCTCCATAAAACCAACACAGCAAATTAAAATCCAACGAAAGTGAATAAATACACATCTAAAGAGAAGTCAAATATCACCCGAAATGATAACAAAACCAAAACGACACTAATACAATAGAATGCTACGAAAATATGAAGACATATATAAAAAAACTCAAACAGGGAGACTGACAGTTGGATCCTCTACTGGCAGTAGGAGACATAGCTATCAACTCCCTGAAACAAAAAGAGGGACGAGGTATAAGAACAGATAAATGCATGGTATATAAACGTATAAAACAAGCATAAAGAAATAAGGGTATATAGTCTCTGGAATAAAGAACATAAGCTAAATGCATCTGTACTAACAAAACATACTTGAAAACCATGTAGCACGTAGGGGTAAGATCAGAAACCCCTCTACTACCTCAATAAACGGCTAATATTGCCGAATAGATCCAGATCGTATAATAAATGCAAATCATAACCACATATGCATGTCAATCAAATGCAACAATCATAGCTCAATCAAGTGCATCAAACACAAGCAAATGAACAATGTATAATATACACATGATGTCATGACCTGTACTATACACACACCAACCACCGCTACGTTGGGTAAGTTGAGTGGACAAGATACAAGCGCCCAACACCTGTGGCTATGCAAATACACCACAATATCTGTGGCCCTGAATGAAAAGCCGAAGCATCTGTGGCTATAAAACCCTGAAGCATTTGTGGGGACTCCAAACACTTGGGGAGTATCAATTATTTGTACACAACTCTAACTGAGCGTGGAACAACAAGAAAAATATACCCGATGATTTGTCTCAACCACAAGTGAGTCAGTGGTCGTCGGCCTGCAAACAATGCTATGATGCATGTCACTAATGCGCACAACCTCAATCAAACCAAAAGCATGCATTAATATGATACGAAAACACAAATAACACCAAGATAAATAAACATGAACTAATCTACTGGGTAGAGTTTATCTAATGTCAACCAAACCCTCGATAGTTCAAATGATTATTCTACAGTACACGCGTACAAGCGGTACTATTTAGATTAGAAGTCAAGAGGTGAGACTATATAACTAAATAATTTGAATTACTACTCAAAGGTCAAGCAAGAATAAGTATCAAGCAGGAAAAATAAGATAAATAGATTTAAGATAAAACAACTTACTCAGATAATAAAATAACCATACATTTAAGGTAAACGAATATACAGGAATCAAGTAAGAAGTACCCGCCTCCAAAATATGTGCTCGTAAATGCAGAGAACTCCAGTCCAAGTATCCACAACCAATCAATCAATGTCCTGTACCAATATATATGATTTTGATAATTATAATATTCAATAAGTAACTAAAACAAATGCTAGAACCCATCGCATGAACACAGCATCCACCCACCAATTAGTGGCCTCACGGCTTGGAGTTCCAATTTCTGGTTGTGACACCTTGCGGTCTAGTATCAAAACCAACTTAAAACTCCATCTACAATACAATCCAACCAATTACCAATACCTAGGTATCACATAGCACAAAGGTCACCAAAATACACCAAACCCCATTTGAAACTCGTAGATCCACACAACCCCAAAATCAAGAGTACGCTACATATATATCCTCATCCCAAGCAGAAAACAAAATTTCTAGCCCCGAGCCTTGACACAACAGGACATCAACTCCATCTAAGCTTCTACCGATCACCCAAAACCAAGTTCCAAATCTAAACAAAATAAATCGGGAACAAAAACTATGTAAAATCAACATATAACGACCCACAACAATACCACTCAAAATCAGAAAACACCATAACTGAGACGATCAACCACAACTAACACCAAAACTCAGGATTAGCAGCATGGTTCTAAATACAAAACAATCTATCAAAATGAATTCTCAACTTTAAACCCAAACTTTCCCATAAGATATCGCTACAACCCTTATTGTCACAGGGGTAAATTTTCGCCTTCGAATATTTCCTGCGCGACAATCAAGTTCCACACTTGACTAGCCTTCCAACAATTGAACCAACAAGGCACAAAGAGTTCCCAATGCCATTTGCAAGAATTCCCACAGAAAAGCCACAGCAAGCAACACACCAACGATTACGGGAGAAACTCCCAACCTTTTATTAATTCGTATAAAAGGAATACAAGAGAAGAGTTACAGAATTTGCTTACAAAATACTCATGATCTGCCCATACAGATCACTCACACTTTTGCTTACAATTCCTGTAGAATTTTCCCTTGCCAATGCCTCACACTTTGCCCTTAAAGTGCTCACTGCCCACCTTGGATGCTCTTGACTCTCACCCTTGAGTGTCTTGGATCACATAGACCACTTGAGAGGATCTTGGATCACCATGCCAATGCCAACCCCTTGCCTATTTATAGCACCATAGGTGGTAGTTGCATTGGATGTTATGGTGGTTGCTTGGTGGTTACACCAACTACCTTGCCACATGTGCATAACCGCCTCAACTTTCAAAACTGCTCATGCCCACATGTCTTGGCTTCATTAGTTTCATGCCAAGTGGCAGCCAACATTGCTCCATGGTCCGCTGATGTGGCACTGCGTCACATGTCAGTCCGCACGCCAAGTGTTCGCTCCATGGCTCCGCTTCTTTGGCACCACACCAAAGTCCGTATGCACGCCCAATGCATGGTCCATGGTTCCATTGCTTTGACCCCGTGCCAATGCCTCGTATGCACACCTCGCGCATGGTCCATGGCTTCGTCACTTTGGTGTTAGGATGTATACTAAAAGTCTTGCTTTTGTATAAGAACATCTATATTTTGAAAGAGAATCACAGAATCACAGGTTGCATGTTTATATTAGTATATGCATAAAATATCTGATACTTTGCATTGTAGATAACATTGTGTGTGGTGACGCACAGAAGATCATGTTATCAGTTCCTTGCAAAGAATAAGTAAGAGGCTCACAACCGAGATGAAGTTGGACAAACCATCGGGATGGTTGTAGTGTAATTATGTGTGGTTTGTCTTAACCATAGAATTACACTAGTGCACCTTGTGTGCATTTAGTAGGATCAAAACAGAGGTCATCCAATTTATACTGACTTTATAATTGGATTAGACCTTGGATATATTATGGAGTACATGCTCAAAATTCTGAAATAATAACGGGCACATGTACTTAATTATTGTTTCTTTGATTTACCAATGGGTGAGATTTATTCTGCTAAATCGATAGGCCCGGTAAGTTGGGAAACAATATTATTTTCATGGTGTGTCGTTGATTATTGACGAAATCTGTGTCCTGGTGAGTCGGGATGATAATGCTGCCTTGATGAGCTCATAAGGTTCATCATGTTAAATCTTGCAAGTGGACTATGGTCCAACATGATAAAAAGGTTGAGTGGTACTAGTCAAGAATCAAGAGGATGATTAATTAAAATTGTTAGTAATTTAAATTAATCTACGGGCATTCGATATCTTAAACACGGGGAGATGGATGTGCTCATAATAGGTGGAGCTTATATGAAAATATGGGGGTTGGTGAGGAAGTTCAATGGGGGATCCTTTAGTAGAATGGTTCTCCATTAATGGATCGGATTTGGATCCATTAGCGGGCCAAGACCCAACTTCTCCTCATGGTCCCTATCGTAGCCCTATATATGTTGGGGACGAGATGGCTATAGAGGGGGGGTGAATATAGACAATCGCTTGCCCCTTGAAAACTTATCACGATTTTTGCAACTCAAATATCAGTAGCACAGCGGAAAGAATAGAAAACAGAGTATGCAGTAAGACCGAAACGAAAGCAAAACAAACACAACTAGCAAGATCGCTAACACGGAGGGTTTACAAGGTTCGGGGATAACTTGCCCCTACTCCTTGGCGTGCCCTTGAGGTGGGCGATCTCTTGATCGTCGGCAAATCAAGCCCCGGTTAACACCGGATATGAAGCAACCTCCTTCTCGGTGGAGAAACCTCTCCACAGCGTGTTTCACACAATGATATATAATAAGCACAATGAAACAACAACAAGAAAGTCTTACTCAAACACTTAGAGAGAACAAAACACAGCAAGCTTCCCTGAGCTCCACCCAGTGGCGATCTCACGCAGACCCCGTCTGCTTCGTGTCTTCCCACTGTCGGACTCCAAGCTTCTTGTTTTCTCCTTCAAGCGCTCAAGTATGATGATTGCTCCTCAATAGCTTGCTTAGAATAATTGGAGAACTCAAGAACAGCAAGCTTTTCGCTCAGGAACTCAAGAGCACGAAGAAGTTCAACAAGTATCAACTGTAAGTCCTTTTGAACTCCACTCTCGCGTTCCTTTTTGTTTCTCCGCCAAGCGACAGGTGACACCATCTCTGTAGCTCCCAGCTACTCATCTGCCAACGCCAACCTCTACTGAGCTATCTCTAGACTCACTGAGCTCCTCAGCCAAGCCCCAGTCTTAGCTCCAGTCCGCAGCTCGCCGTTGCAACCTGAGATGGGAAAAGGGACAAACCTGCTCCAAGGAAAGCACGCCTTGACTTCTCCTTGAGTGTTTGAGTCTTCCTCTGTCACCTGAAACTCAATCAGAGCATTAGAGCATAAGATCAAGCAACATATCAACATACATCAGCAAATCGGATTCGGTCAGACGCTCTGACCACGTCTGTCAGTGGAATTTGAATTAAAGTGATCGGTCACCGGACCGATCCAGGGTGTGTGGATCGATCACCAGATCGATCCACTGCTTTGCCGGGATTCCCAGCTCTCGCAGCTATACACTCCTGATCGGTCACCAGACCGATCAGGGTGAAGCCTGATCGGTCACCAGACCGATCAGATTGGATCCTGATCGGTCATCCAGACCGATCAGAGCAGATGAACAGTAACTTTTTAATCAAATCCAAGATCCCTGATCGGTCACCAGACCGATCCAAGACTTTGATCAGCAAGGGAACTCACTCACCGTTTGCTCCCTGATCGGTCACCAGACCGATCAGAAGCAAGACAGCAAGGAAGCAGTCTGCTCCCTGATCGGTCACCGGTCCGATCAGGAGCCACACAGTAGATTCCCAATCTCACTGTGCGCTCCCTGATCGGTCACCAGTCCGATCAGACATAGCTGGATCGATCACCAGACCGATCCACTAAGGAGCAGCGTGCCAATGTCCCTGATCGGTCACCAGACCGATCCAGTGACTCAACCTTAGCCCTCCAAGCTAGGAATTCATCCACCTTAGCCCTCCAAGCTAAGGATTTTTCCATCTAACTCTCCAAGTTGGGAATTTGCACCTAACCCTCCAAGTTAGGACTTTTCACCTAGCCCTCCAAGCTAGGACTTTTCACCTAGCCCTCCAAGGTAGGACTTTTCACCCAACTCTTCCGAGTTAGAACATCATCCAACCTAGCCCTCCAAGCTAGGCACCTGACCCTCCAAGCCAGGACTTTTTCACCTAATTCTCCAGGATGGGAATTTGCATCTAACCCTCTAAGTTAGGACTTTTCACCTAGCCCTCCAAGCTAGGACTTTTCACCCAACCCTTCCGAACTAGGACTTTTCCAACACCTGGCTTCACTCACCAGGACCCGGCTTCACTCACCGGGATTTCCAACACCTGGCTTCACTCACCAGGACCCGACTTTACTCACCGGGATTTCCAACACCTGGCTTCACTCACCAGGACCCGGCTTCACTCACCGGGATTTCCAATCACCTGGCTTCACTCACCAGGACCCGGCTTCACTCACCGGGATTTCATGCCCAGTCCCCGACCAGGACTTTAACCCGAATTCACTCAACCAAACTTAAATCATTGTCAAACACCAAAACAACAACCGGGCCAGACTGTATCAACAATATATACCCCATGGGAGTCATGATACCAAGGCTTTTTTAATCAAGAATTAATCCAACACACAACACAACCTAAACCCTAATCCTCTCCCTCTCATACTCTCTCTCCTAGGGCTAGGAAGTCGCCGGTGCAAAGGAAGGAAGAGGAGAAGGTGTTCTCCTCTTTTTCTTTGGGCGTGGATCTTCATCCAAGAGAGCACCACCTAGTGGTGATCGGTGGGAGAAGCGGCTGCTGGTGGCTCACCGGTGGTGACCTCAAAAGTGAGGTTTGAAGCGCCGGCGGTAAGGGGAGAAGAAGGCACAAGAAGAGGATCATTCATCTTCTTTTTCTTCTCCTTTTGCACTCCATCTTCTTCCATCTTGGCTTCCTCCTTGACATGCGTGAGCTGGGATCAGGGAGCAATCACCGGTGATCGGGAAAAGAGGTCTTCTTGACCTCTTTGATCGGCGGCAAGGAGATAGGAGAAGAGATGGATTGCGATGGCTAGGTTGGCAGTGGAGAAGAGATAACCATCTCTTCTCCTTCTTCATCTTCTTCCTCAGCTTCTTCCCGGTTCTTCCCTTGTGGTCGGCTGGCTTGGCATGATCATCAAATATGGTGTTCTTTGGACAACACCCTCGTACTGTCGCATTCTCCATTGCTCAGCATGTCTTCTGCCCATGCTCACTTGGAAGGTTGTCAAGTATGCCCGTCGCTTGACTTGGGCTTAAGCAAGCCCCGTGTTGTAGCTTTGGTGCTTGGCATGCAACGCATGCCATGGATGATTATCAAGTTTGTCTTCCGCATACTTGGGCTTGGACAGCCCCATGCTGTCGCTCCGCTTTGCTTGGCATGCCTTGTGCGCATGCCATGCTCGAACATTTGCCAAGCCTTCCTCTTGCAAGGCTTGGGCTTTGGCAGCACCCCACACACTGCCGGATTCGCTCCGCTCTGGCATGTCCTGCGCACACGCCACGCCCATTGATTTGCCAAGCCTTCCTCTTGCAAGGTTTGGGCTTAGGCAGCGCCCCACGCACTGCCGGATCCACTCCCTTTGGCATGTCTTGCGCACATGTCACGCCTGCTGATTTGCCAAGCCTTCCTCTTGCAAGGCTTGGCTTAGGTGACGGCTCGTGCGCCATCGTTCCGCTACTTGGCATGCCTTGCACACATGCCACGCCCACTAATTTGCCAAGCCTTCCTCCTGCAAGGCTTGGGCTTAGGTAATGCCCTGCACACCACCAGTACCGCTGCTTGTTGTGCGCCTCACACACATGGCCGAAATGCTGGATCAAAGGAGCAGCGCCAAATCCTTCATGTCCAGCCGAGCCACCGACTTAGGGGTCTAACAAACCACCCCCACCCGTTGAATTCGACGCCCTCGTCGAACACTTCCGTTGGCAGGCCTTCCGCTCTAGCAAAGTCTCCGCAGATTTGCTAGGATTTTCTCCAAGTACCTCTTCTTTTCCTTCATTTTTGTTAGCATCCACACTAACAATAGAATTCAGCAATTGAAATAAAGTATTCAAAAGAGGAACAACTTCTTGATTTGGGCTTCCCTTGTTCTCTGTAGCCAAGAGAACATTTAACTTCCTTTGCTTTGGACATTCCTTTGCAAAGTGTGGCCCATTGCATAAGAATCAACCTTGATTTTTGAAGTTGTTCTTACTTTGGGCAGCAGCGTGATCATCCTTGTCATTCCGCCATTTCTTAGCCGAATTATTCTTCCATTCCGGCCCCTTCTCCTTTTGATGATTCTTCAAGGATTTGGAAGACGGAGGAGCATCCGAACTCACTTTGTTGGAGTGAAAATCGGCCAAGGCATCAGCAGCAGCAATAGCACCAGGAAGATCTTTAACACTCTGCCTTCGAAGTTCAATTTGTGCCCACGGTTGCAGACCGGACAGAAAGTTGTACAGCATGTCCTCCTCGGACATGTTGGAGATATCCAGCATCAAAGAAGTAAATTCTTTGACATAGTCTCAAACAGAACCATTATGTTTGAGACGCTTCAACCCATCTCGTGCCAACCACGATGCATTGCCTGGAAGAAATTGTGCCTTCAATTCCTTCTCGAACCGAGCCCACGTGTCAATTTTGCCCCGACCAGCATTGGCGTCCTCCACCATGCGAGTTCTCCACCATAACTTCGCATCACCACCAAGGAACATGCTGGAAATTGTCACCTTCTCAGTCTCAGGCACTCGAGCAACCAAGAAATACTGCTCCATGTCCCATAAGTAATTTTCAAGCTCCTTGGCACTCCGTGTGCCACCATAAGATTTTGACTCTGGAACTTTTACAACAGGACGATCCATCTTCGTTCTGGAGTCGAAGACACCACTCTTCGCAGAACGACCATCTCGGAGTGTAATTCTTCGTTGTCTTTGCGGATTTGAACAAGTTCCTCCACCAAAGGCCCACGAAGTTTTTCAATTGTTGCTTCCAAGTAAGTAATCTTGCCCATAAGATTGCAATCAGCATCACCATTAGGGGTAGAACCGATTAAGGCTTCCAGAATTGAAATCCGCTCCCGGATTTCATGATTGCCTCCAGCCATCTTCTTGGGTATTTTTTTTTTGCCAAACTTGAATTTGACACCAACAGTCACAAGTTTGTATGCACGAACTTACTTTGATTCCAAGTGTCACAGAAGTGCAGCAAGAACATTTGTTCCGAAACCCGTTGCAACCTTGCAAACTTCGGCACAACTTGCTCAACTTTGCCCAACTTGGCTCTGATACCAGTTATCACAGGGGTAAATTTTCGCCTTCGAAATTTCCTGCGCGGCAATCAAGTTCCACACTTGACTCAGCCTTCCAACAATTGCACCAACAAAGCACAAAGAGTTCCCAATGCCATTTGCAAGAATTCCCACAGAAAAGCCATAGCAAGCAACACGCCAACGATTACGGAAGAAACTCCCAACCTTTTATTAATCCGTATAAAAGGAATACAAGAGAAGAGTTACAGAATTTGCTTACAAAATACTCATGATCCACCCATACAGATCACTCACACTTTTGCTTACAATTCCTGCAGAATTTTCCCTTGCCAATGCCTCACACTTTGCCCTCAAAGTGCTCACTACCCACCTTGGATGCTCTTGACTCTCACCCTTGAGTGTCTTGGATTACATAGACCACTTGAGAGGATCTTGGATCACCATGCCAATGTCAACCCCTTGTCTTGGATCACTTAAAAGATTATGCAATTGTGAAAAGATTAAGAAATAATTAAAAGATTATCTTATAAATAATCTTTCAAATACTCTTTGGCTTAAAATGAATTTATTTCAAGCCCTAAATATCGAAAAATATAAATAAAATAAAATAAGGAAAGATATATGAAATATAAAAAAAGAAACAAAATTTATAGAATTATATATATGAGAAATATATAAAATAGAAATTAAAATAAAATGTATAAGATAGATTAGATATCATATAAAAATTATTAAAAATCGATTAGATTTCATTTTAGACCCAAAGAGGGTCTGAAATGAAATATTTCAGACCCTCTTTGGACTTGAAAATGTAAAATATAAAAAAATAAACAAAATTAAAAATAAGAAAAGATATATAAAATATAATAGTTTTGATTTATCAAGTACTCTGTTAGTTTTTTTTAAGATAAGCTAAGTTAGGCACTAGTTTCTCATATAAAATTTTAAAAAAATAGATAAAGTAAAATAAATAGAGTAAAATATAGAAAATAGAGATTTAAATAAAGATATAATATGAATAATGAATAAAGTAAAATATATAATATAATTAAAAAATATATAATTTTAATAAATAATAAAATAATAAATATAAAAGAGAGAAAGATAAAACAAATATATAAAGAGATAAGAAAATAAAGATATAAATATAAAATATAGAAATACATAAAAAAAATAAAAAATAAAAAATTATAAAATATAAATAAATAAATGGAGTTTATAGATTAAAAATATAAGAAATAAATATAATAGAAATTAAAATAAATTATAAATGTGAAAAAAATTAAGATAGATAATAAGATACAAAGATAAAAGATAAAGATATAAAGATGAGAGATAAAAAAGATAATCTAAGTATGCTAGAACCACTACATGATATATTATTCCGTGTCAAGTGGCACGACACGAGAAGATCATTGCTAGTGGTTAAGTCTAAGTTTTTACATCATAATTATCTTCTCCTAGCTCAACCCTACCTAGTGATATCAAATATTAAGAAATTCAAATATCCTAGGTTCATCCGTGTATTTTGGCGAAAACTCACTAATGAACCTAGAAAAGTTCGAACAATTTCAATGAGTTTATGGTGTCGCAAAGAATCGAATTGTGTTATCCAATGTGTATTTAGGGGTTTCTAGATGTTCTTCAATAGTACGATACGTTTAAGCTTGTTTAAAAATAAATTAAATTATGTTAATTTTTTCACATTTATATTTTATTTATTTCTATTATATTTATTTCTGATATTTTAAACTATAAACTCTATTTATTTATTTATATTTTATAGTTTTTTATTTTTTTTATGTATACCTATATTTTATATTTATATCTTTATTTTTTTATCTCTTTATATATTTATTTTATCTTTCTCTCTTTTATATTTATTATTTTATTATTTATTCCTATTATATATTTTTTACTTTATTCTTTATTCTTATTATATATTTATTTAAATCTCTAATTTTTTACATTTTACATTATTAATTTTTAAATTTTATATCTGAAGCTAATGTCTAACCTAACTTCAAATCTTAGAAAATCTAACAGAGAACATGAGATATAAAAATTATTATATTTGATTTATCTTTCCTTATTTTTATTTTATTTATATTTTATATTTTTACGTCAAAAGAGGACCCAGAAATAAAAATATTTCAAGCCTAAAGATGACATGAAATGAAATATTTTAGGCCATCTTTGGGTCTGAAATAAAATTTAATCGATTTTTAATAATTTTTTCGATGATATTTAATCTATCTTAATTTACACATATAAATTTTATTTTAATTTCTATTTTATATATTTCTAATATATACAATTCTATAAATTCTATTTTTTTATATTTTATATATGTTTCCTTATCTTATTTTTTATATATATATTTTTTGATATTTTACATGCTTATGTCAGGCCAAAGTGAGCCTGAAATTTCAATTATTTCTTAATCTTTTCATAATCACAGCAAAATATAGTAAATTGTTCGAAATAAGTTGAGTTGTACGTGATAGGAAGAAATATATAAAGTGAAAAAAGATGAGAATATTTGCATGTGAACCATAATTTATTATTTTAAAATTAAATTATGAAAAGATGATTCGGATCTCGAAAAGTAAACTACGAAAAGGAATTATTGGCGGGAGAGGTACAAGGACTGAGTTAAGTTTACAAGTTCTTTGATAAAGAATAAACCATAAGATATTTTTTGATAAATATAAATTCTCACATACGTAATTTAGTAAAATATCATTTATAATCCAATTAGATATTATCATCATCCAGGGAATGGTATGGGCCAGAACACTTTTTTAATTTCTAATATATTCAAAGATCGTGTCTTACTCCATCCATAGACCGTTATAAACGTTTCTCGATTTATACGATGACTAATAGAAAAATTTTATGAAACAAAACTTATCAATAAAAATAAAAGCTAAGAAAGATCAATATTTTATAACATAGCGGTAACAGTCGATTCGCTCACTCCAGTGCCCCCGTCAACTCATCCCAAGTCACACAGAGAAGATAAATTATGGAGACTATTAGTACAGACAATGACTAACACATAAGGGAGGATAGACGCCTGACTTAATTTGTTAGGATTTCTCATGCATTAATCATTAACTCATCTCGTAAAAATGGATCAATATTTTATAATATGATGGTAAAAGACGATTCGCTCGCTTCCAACGTTCCTGCCAATCCGTTTCAAGATCAACACGGAAGAGATAAATCACGGAGGCTAATAGTCCAAATGCTATGATTAATCGTGAGGAAGATAAATATATTGATTTTGTCAAATTTTAATATTTAGATGTCACGATGATAACATCTTAAGTATTAATGATAAGTCCATTACGTGAGGACACGGATCAATATTTTATAACAGTCTCGTATACAGCCATACAGGAGGAACTGAATCTCATGAACTCTGAATCTTATTCTCTGTGATAATCATTTGAATATTAACTCAGCTACCCACGGAGAGTGCCAAGAATGGAATGTCGGCCGACCGAACCGAAACTCAATGAGAGGCGCAACCTGAGCTAAACCCCTGCAAACCCAATTGAAAACCCAAGTGCGGAACCGCAGCATCCATCGCACGAATCCAGATGGCTTCGTTGGCCTGTCTCTCTTCTCCCACCACCGCTTCGTCCCCCTCCTTCCGTCCCCTTCGCAGCCCAATCCCTTGCGAAGCCACAACAAGACGGCGCCGCCTTCTTCTCCCTAGTCGCTGCAATCGCTTCCACCGCGCCGTCGCCTCGCTTCCGGACCCCAACGAGATAACCAACCCGGAGTACACGCCGTGGCTAATCGCCGGTGTCGGAAACCCCGGAAACAAGTACCACGGAACCAGGCACAACGTGAGCAAGCTCTTCTAAGAAATATGGTTTCTTTCAAAATTAGATTCGCCAATGCCTATTCTGATGAAACCTAAAAAAGAGTTTTCCCCACTCTTTCTAGGTGGGATTTGAGATGATTGATCATATTTCTCGAGCTGAAGGCATTACCTTAAACAGCATCCAATCCAAGGCATTGATAGGAATTGGTGAACAGTTTGAACACCTTTTCTTCTCTTTTATAGTGTTTTGCGAATCCTGATGCCGATTTGCTTAAGAGAAAGTAGAACTTAGGAGAAAATAATAGGGTTTAAGAGATTGAAATTCCTTGAAGAGTTATGCATTGTGTTCAGATACTGTGCACTAGATAACATACAATTCTAAACAAATATAGCATAATATGAACATTAACAGATGTCTGGAATGGCAGGTTCCATCGGGGAAGTGCCAATTCTGTTGGTGAAGCCACAATCCTACATGAACTACAGCGGAGAATCGGTTATCTACTTTCTTTCCACATCTTTCGAAACTATTCACAATATCAATGTGTTTATGATAAGCTTTATTTGTAGGTAGGACCACTTGCTGCATATTATCAAGTACCATTACGACATATTTTACTTGTAAGTTAATGAGCAGTAGTTTTTTGCATTGACTTTGAGATGTTATATTATTTCAAAGTTCTTCTGTAGATGTATGACGAAATGAGTTTGCCTAATGGTGTTTTGAGGGTCCAGCGAAAAGGCGGTCATGGACATCACAATGGGTTAGTGTGTTCCTTAATTAATCCGTCACCAGTTTTGCAATACGGCTCTGTTTATAAACTAGAAGCTGCATCACTGGATACAATATACTCATCATTTATGTGATATCCACTCCTCTTTTTCCCTGTTAATTCTGAAAACTGAAATACTTGCTTTTCTAGTCAAGTTCATCGAGCATGAGGTTCTCAAGATTTGTCATTTAACTGGTTTTAATATAATTTACTATATTGTTCTTTCTGTCACAAACATGTCCATGTACTGTCGCCTTTATTAGTAAATTTTGTTTGAAATGGCTCACACGATTTCAATTTTGTTCTATTTCGCAATGATTTGTTTTGAATAAAATGGTAAGCTAAAATTTGATTGTGATGGATGAAAGAAAAATTAATATACTTCCATAAACATGGTCATGGTCTATTAAATTGATTGTTGCCCACTTCTTATATCAGTTTCTGTGGGGTTTTGCTATTATTACCTTCTTTGATCGTGTTTAACCCAGAGGTCATATAAGTTATCTCTCAGAGGAACAAACTATCATTGCTAACTTGCTGGTTTTTCAATTTTGCTTCAGATGTCTACTTCCATTATGTCACTTATCTTCTCGTGGCTGTAATTAAAACCTATTGCAATTATCTATCGCTTTTTGTTATATCATTAGAATTACCCATGTGCTTACTATTTTTATCATGTCATAGAGCAATTTCCTCCCCTGCATTGCATATCAAATACTTTTATTTCATACTAGTATACTTTGCATAATTTCCTTTGATCAGCTTACTAATTCATACAAACTATTTATTGCAGTGTAAAGAGTGTAATTCATCATTTAGATGATTGCCGAGACTTCCCTCGACTATGCATCGGTTCTGTCACATCATCTTATTCTTATTTGGTAGTATGGTTGTTGATGATACTTACCTAGTAAAATAATTATATTCCAAAATTTAGGTATTGGCAATCCACCTGGAACTATGGATATGAGAGCTTTTCTACTACAGAAATTCAGCAACGAGGAGCGCATACAGGTATTAAGTTACATGTCTTTTTAATCGTCACTGTCCATGAAGCTTTTGCTTGCAATTTAAATTAGAGAATGTGAATTCAAAGGTTCCATCCTATTTTCCTCATCGTACACTTCAAATACAACCTATCTTTTGGGACACTATACCATCAAATATTGGGCTCTGTATATTGGTTTGTTGACTACCTTTCTTGAGTTTGTGCAACATAGATATGTTCTAAACTGTTTCATAATAGAAAATTGTCATGATGAAACCTTCTTGGTGAAACTTCAAAATTCTTTTGAAGAAAAATTATCAAATTTTCATTAAGGTAATCGTAAAAGGGTCAAAGATATGTTTTGCAGCTAAATATTGGTTCCAAATGCAAGTAATCAATGCCTCAGTTTGATGATGCAACAAAGAATTGGAGAATTACTAGAGTTTAAAAGCAATATGATTAAATGAACAAAGTTGCACTTGTAATGGATATAATAGATTTATGAGACAAATTCACATGAGTTAAACTATTGTTCTGTGCCCTGCCCATATTGGGCAGTGCGAACTGTTCTGAAGAATCGAGATGTTAAACAGCATTTGATACCCCTTCCCCTTAAACCAATTCTTATACACCCTGTTATGTCGATGCCACTTCTTTTCTATCTTGGAATGTCGCCACTGCTCCTCCATCTTGAGCTGCTTCATCTTCATCTCCAACAGCTTCTACTGTCCAATGCTCTTAAGGTTTCCTCCTGCTCCTCCAGGTAAGTAGTTCCTCCTCTTCTATTTGATTCCTTCCTCCTACTTGAAATTTTCTTCTTTATTAAATTCCTCCTACCTACTCAGGGGTACTGACACCTAACGTGCTATGTCTATGTTAGTCTACGACTGATACCCGGCTTGGAAAGATATTTTAAACCTACGATATACCTCATGTTACTGGAAATATTTATGAGAAATGATTAACCAAAACTTTATATGGCCCATGAATTTGACATGAAATATTTAATGCTATTTTTATATCTCTAATTGCAGCATTAGAATTTGACACCCTCAAATTGTGCAGTTTGTAAATTACGAAATTTAACAAAATGTTGAAAGGTTTCTGTCAGGAGTCTAGAATAATTCCCAATATGCGAATTGAAATGTTGGGTTCTTTTTTGTCTTCAATAGATGGATTCTGCTCTGGAGCAAGGGGTGGATGCTGTAAGGACTCTTGTATTCAAAGGTTTCAGTGAAAACCTCCATCGATTCAACTTGGTGCAGAAATACAAGTACCACAAAGTTTGAGAATATTCAAGTGCAAATACAGAAATTGCAGAAAGGGTTGATGCAAAGCTGAGATTTAATGTTTGATAATTTTTTCCCCCCAAAAAAAGGGAAAGAGAAATGCATTGGAGGTGAAGGATTGGGCTCAAATTATTATATATGCAAGGGCCAAGTCAGGTTCTCAGGATTTTCTCTATATTATTTTTATAATTAGTTTGTTCTCTGCTATGTAGATGAATCTTAATTTTACTTTCTAAAACCATCATTTTATGTACCTTTACTTTGTAATTGACTGCCTTGGAAAAACAAAACATCAGTTAAAAAATTGTTTTACGCCTTTTGTGGTGCACCAAATGGGCACAGAAGAGACAATAAAAGAGCAGAAGAGTGTAACACTTGTGGGTGATGGAGCACGACGCATTGATCCAAATCAATACACCAAAACAAAGAATCCTACATAGAAAGTATTGCTTCTGATTTCAAAAGCAAGCAAATGGTGGCATGAACAGTAGAGTCAGAAGCTTTTTTAAGGTCAGAGAGAAGTTTATCTGCCTCCTGCTTGCCAATATGCAACGAGTGATCATTCTCTTTGCAAACTTTCTTTGCAACTTTCAGCCACTTTTATCATTGTGTGGGTGACTAAACAATTATTTTTCATAACATTAATCTCTTTTCATTTTACTGTAAATAATTGACAGTATCAATCAATTGATCCAATTCGAAACATGATTAATAAAAATATTTTATGAGATATTTTATACTGATTTTATGAGTGTTTTTTTTTTTGATAAAATGGTGAAGTATATATATGCTCTCTATATTTTTTGGATGACATGACAAGACAATGCAGCTGGACAGAGATGATGCTGGAGACACCACATGCAAATCAAACTTTGATGGACTCCAAATTAGAAGACAGGGATAAATCACATCACCATGATTGATCATCAGCTCCTTCTTCTACAGTGTTTTCCAAAAAAAAAACTTGAAAAGACCAATAATTTCTTCAAAAATTTGACTGTGTTTGATGCAATCTTGACTGTGTTTAGTTTTGTGATAAAATCAAAAGAAAAAAGAGAATATTGGTTTTACTAATTTCAAAAAGATAGCTTCGAATGACCTTAAATTTTTAATATTATTAAAATGTTTTAAATTTGTATTTTTTTTTTGGAAAATTCACGTAGAGTTTCCTAAGGTAAAATAAAATTTCCTATATATACAAGCACACACACATCATGCAGAAACAGGAACCCTACCTTTTGTCTCTTACTGCTTGAGCTTCCACTTAACTCTCTCTGGCTGCCTTCTTGATGCCTTCTCTCTACCTCGATCACCACACTTAAGAACTGAGACCATCACTGCGATCTTCATATTTCCTGCCCAACTATTTCTTGTTTCATTGCAGAATTCTGAAACCAATATGTATAATTCCCTTGAAAGATGAGAAAAATGATGATGATGATGAGGCCCCCTTACTCATTCAACTGCTTGGTGATCCTTTTTTACACCATTTTGCTTTGCTGCAGCTGTCCTCGGACGTCGCCGGCTGCAACTCCGACGAGCCCAGCGTCTCGTGAAGGGGGCGAAGCGACAGAGATGGCCGTCAAAAGAAGGCCGGTGGCGGCGGCGGTACTGGCAGTGCCAAATGGTATGGAGAGTAAGAGAGTCATTCCAAGTTCCCCGGATCCCCTTCACAACAAGTGATCATATTAATGTTCTTAGCCATGTATTTTTTTTTAATCTTTTCTTGAATATAAATCTTGATCGTATCACTCAATATATATTCAATTTATGTTTTATATATTTTATCGTTATCATTGTGTTTTAGACTGAATTATTAGGTAGGGTAGTCTATTATTAGTTACCTACCTATCAGTGATTCAATGAGACTTATACTCAAGTTTTTCACAAATAATACCATCCAACTTGATTTATTGGATAAGATATTTGTTCACGATTAATTAATTCCACCACAGATAATAGGGATTTCCCTCTAGTAAAAAATCAGTAGAAACTTCTTCATTTTTATCTTATAGCTTCCAACTCGCTACCTTAAGTTGATTTTCACCATGTGTTCTTCCTTCCTCTTTTTATATAACTAAATAAATAAATAATCAATCAATATTATTTTATTTTTAATATATAAATATATATATGGCATATACTCATCCTTAAGTATAGTATTAATTTTTTTTAGGATTTAAGATTTAAAATTTTGGACAGGCTAAACGAAATATTTTTTTTTAAAAAAATATATAATACTAAATGTTCACGAAATACTCACGGATGAATGTGCATTATATTACCTCAATGCATATATATTATAATTACCTAATTAATTTGATGGAGTTGAGATGTGATCATCAACATACATCATAGAGTTGTTGACTTGGGGGATTCAACACGTTTTTTTAAAGTTAATATTCTAGCTATCATCAAGTATCCAACTCTTCGAAATGATTAATTTTGAAATTGATCAGTTCGGTCCTACAAAAATTTCTCACCGACTATCAAGGTAAATTAGGAAGTACTCATGGAGGTTCATCTAGATAGCCAACATTCTTAAACATGTTTTTCATTGGAAGAAAAATCTCTTACAGTGCATCGCAATTGAGATTTAAACCTTAGATCTCTTAATTATCCATTGAAAAATCTAACAATTGCATCATAATTCCTCGGGGTTTTAAGTTAATATTCTTTATATCATGTTAATTGAGATGCAATCATTAATTAATTACAATTGTTATTGTTCCGGAAGGAGTCGATGACGATGTCCAGTCACCGGGGGTCTACCCATGTGGAAGTCGCTATGGAGGGGGAGGAACTCCGTGCTCTGCGAGATTAACAGAGCGTTAGGGGACACGCTGGAAGGGGTCCGGCGGAGTCCACTCCGATGCTCAAGTCAGTGTATCGATGGAGAGTAAAGGCAACAAGAAAGGAAAATCTTCCTAAGGTTGAGAGAGCGTAACCCCCTTACCAAAGGGGTTCAATTACCTTTTGTACCAGAGATCGCAGGGACGATAGTACGTGTCCCCATGCTTCTCACCACGTTCCCCTTATCTTCGGTTATGGGATCTCCCCTGTAACGGTCGTAGCCCTCATCGAATCTAGTATGTTGTAAGGATGAGGGCGATAATGACCGTGGATCGCAGGCCTTGACCCACCCGTCACTGTTGGTGATCCTTATCCAGGGGTCCGCAAATATGGGGTTCGTGATTTGAGGTTGAAGGTGACTTGGGCTTCGATCCCCCGAGGTGACCTCGGGGATTCCAGGCAGGGGGGCCATGGGCTATCTACCTCCCCGGGGTGATCCCGGGTCCCGACCTCCCGAGGTGATCCCGGGGGATTTGTTCCTCCCGAGCACAACTATTCCGAGGGGGTTCTTGAAGCTCTGGAAGAAGGGTTGTTCCGACCAGTCAGGTTAGTGTCGTACAACTTTTTCATCCCATGTGTCCACCCCGGGCTACTTAACCTCATCACAAGTCCCTCCTTTCAAGTCTAATCGAAGGAAGCATGACTGACTGATCGGACTAGTGTGGTGATGAAGAAGCTGGGCCTAGTTAGTTCCTCTGTCCTTTACTGCTTATCTGGCGGCCCGTGGGGCCTTAAGATATAACCAGTGTGTCCCCGGTCTCCGGGTGATTTTTTGAATATGTCCCGTATTCCTGCGAACTTTGTGGCAACCATAATGACACGGTGGCTCAGCGTATGTAATAGGGTCACGTGTCTCTTCCCTCATTGTGCGGTGATATCTTCCGGATACGCATTGCGGGATATACGAAGTGACGGCCGTAAGGGCTAGTGGTTCCCCGAGGTA
Source organism: Boesenbergia rotunda (assembly GCA_024364735.1). Classification (NCBI taxonomy): domain Eukaryota; kingdom Viridiplantae; phylum Streptophyta; class Magnoliopsida; order Zingiberales; family Zingiberaceae; genus Boesenbergia; species Boesenbergia rotunda. The sequence continues at coordinate 67,376 of JAGFNQ010003016.1, read as the reverse complement.
GCTCATTATTGCCCTTGACATGCTGCTCCCTTATTGCTCAGCGGGGTGCGGCGTATCCCTATAAAAGCGGGTGCAACAGCACCCTGCAGCCTTAGCTCCTTACCCTATCTGCTATCAGGAGTTCTCCTTCTTTGGCTATTCACCTTGCCGCTGCGTTTCTTTGACGAGAGTAAGTCTCCCTCTATCCTCTTTCCTCCTACTCTATCTCCATGGGTCCAATGGAGAAGAAAAAGAAAACCTCGAGTGACCACGAATGCTCCTTGAAAGAGTTAGGATTTCATGTCGAATGGTACGAGACCATCTCTTCCAAAGTTAGGTCGGAATTCCTTCAAGCTGGTCGTCGGAGATACGATATTTCGGTAGACTGGGAGTTGAGGGCCCCCGCCTCAGGTCAATCGCCGGTAACAACCCGTGAGGATTTTTATATCTTCTTCTGGGACAACTAGAGCTAGGGCTTCGCTCCCCATCCCCCCTTTTTATATGAATGTTGCTCAGTACTTCGGTATCCCACTTCAACAACTGGCGCTGAACGCCTTTGCCCAAATGGGCGAAGCCCTTGTCCTCTTCAAGCTTTTTGACATTCCTCTGACCCCCCAATTCTTCCATTTCTTTTTTGTCCCAATTGGGTCCCGAGGGGCATTTGGCTTTACCGCCCGCTCTGGCCACAGGTTTCTGGGGGGGGCCTTCCTTCCTCTCACAAGGGATGGAAAGAAAGATTCTTTTATATCCGGCTTCTCAAGCGTCCCTTCAGCCTCATCCACTGGACGGAGAATTTGCCTCCTATTCCGGACCTCAGCGACTTCCAACAGGACGTAGGATATCAGAGAGCTAAGGATGTCCTGGCTGGGATGGAATTCCATGGGCTCCAATTGGTGCAATGCGAGGAGCTCCTTTACAGGGCTGAGCTTAGTCCGAAAACCACAACCCTTAGCCCCAACCTTCGTAAGTTGTTGTGTATCTGGTATAGTTCCTGGTTAATGCTGGCTGATGTCTTTTTGTTATTGTTGGGCAAACAACATTATGTTCTCCCGGGTGATGAATCAACTCCTGAAGTGGGACCAGGCTAATAAGCAGGCTCTGGTCCCAGGCTTAGCGTCTTCTGCTCTCACAGGCGTCTCTCCTGAGGGTGACGAGGGAGTGGATGAGCCATTTGCAGACCAAGTAGTATTAGAGGCCCCCTGAGATGTTGGAGCCTCGGAGTTGCCAACGGTCCTCGAACGGGGGTCAGCTTCTTTGAATACCGAGGCCCCCGAGGGAAAAACTGCACCCCCTTCCTTTGTCGCTCCCTCAGAGACCCGCGTGCCTGAGAAAAAACATTGGGAGCATTTGCCCCGAAGGGATCGCCCTCTGAAGAGGTTGAAGAAAGGTCTGCCCCCAGAGTTCTTGAGTTCGACTACCTCCGAGGTTGCGGCTTCAAGGTCCCTGGGAGTCCGTGAAGGATCTTCCCTTCTGTCGTTGAGGTTCCTACTCCCGTACTTGATGCCCGGCTCTCCCGATTGACCCTCCTGCCGCTCCTCGCGGCAAAGAGGTGCCCGAGGATCCGCCCCGCTCTCACTGGAAGGCCCCAAAGGTGAAAAAGAAGGCGGCCAACAGTTCTCAATCCATCCAAATAAAGGGGCTTCACTACTAGAATTTTTGCATTCAACAACACATAATCGACAACGGTTTTTTGATAAAGTGTTGTCGTATGTCAATTTAACAACAGTTTTAGTATTAACCGTTGTTGTTGATGGTATGTATACGTAAAAAGACAACAGTAATAACAAAATGTTGTCGTATGTATACTCAACGACAACAGTTATAAAATAACTGTTGTCTATAGGCGAGATTTACAACAACTGATGTGATAAACTGTTGTCTATTATGACAATAGACAACAGTTATATTAAACTGTTGTTGTTGTATTGTTGTGCTGTTCAATCAATAAATAAAATCAACGGTGGATATCCGACTGCAAAAAAAACAACAAACTATTGAAGTTCTCGTCGCACAAACTATTGAAGTTTGATTTTTTTTGAAATATATGTATATATATAAATTAGTTAAGGAAAAAGTTGAGAATTATTTAAGCACCTCCCCGTGCCCTAGTGAAACCGCCGAACCCCTCCCCTCTCCACCCGAAGCTGCAGCCCTTCCTCGCGATCGCGCTGTGCCGCCCTTCGCCGGCGCCTCCTGATCTCCGGCGGGCAATGGTCACCAGGCCCCCCATCTCTCTGTCGCGAACGTTCTCAACGCCGAGCTCCTTCACGCGAAGCCATGTGCCACTGCCTTCCTCTCTCTCGGATCGTCGACGCCATGGTTCGTCGCCGGCCGCACCGCCCTCGCCGGTGCGATCCTATCCGTGCTCCTTTGTCAATCGCTGAGCGCCAGACACGGACGATCCTTTCTTCTTCTTCCTCTTGTGGCGCCGCAAGCGCGAGCGACGCTCGGCCGGTCGACCGTCCTTCACCTCAGTCCGAGCGAGTGACACCCCCGGAGTAACTTCATCCGGATCTCCTCCTCACTCGACCGGCACTGGTGATCCTTTCCCCATCCTTTCTCTGATATGAGTTGCGGCCCTGTCACTCGCGACTCTTCCTTCACGCAACCTAGCTGTCGTCGGCCATCATCCAGGTTTGATGTCTATTTGTTTTTAAAGTTTATGTGCCGTGAGTGGTGGTAGATAGGTTAGTTGTTTGTTGTCTTTGTTTGGGTGTGGTGTTGGCATAGGTCTTTGGATGTGTTTTGCCGTGAGTTCATGGAGGAGTTTATACCATTTTGGTTGGGTTCCATTGATGCAAGGGTTACTTGGTTTGAATAAGTTATGGTTAATTAAGGACTATGTGATGACTTCGTCGATATGTGGGGAATTAATCTTGGAATTGATTTATAAGTTGGAGCTAAGGTTTAGTAGGCTAGTAATTTGATTAATAATGATTAGTTGTATAGATTTAATTAATGGAGTAATTAAAAGATGGTTTAATTAGTTGTATAGGTTTTCTCCATATTCATTCTCCCTTTGCGTTTTCCAGCCTACTATTTGATTTCTTAAAAGATGGTTTAATCTATATCAGTTGCACTAACCTTTTCAATGCCAACAAGCGTAAGCTATAGTTTGTACTGATTATTATGGCACTTTGTAGTTTGTTATGGCACTATCCAATCCTTTGCATGGTGCACGAAAGGCAGGCACTGTTGGGAAACCCCTTCCTCGAGTTGAGGTATGTTTCTCTATATTACAAGAATGTCATGCATGTTTTATATGGTGATAGTGTTACTTATTGTTGAGCCAGAATTGGAATTCTTTGTTTTCTGCAATGGAAAAAAAATGATCTAACTTAATTTGATGTAAACTTGTATGAGTGCTATCTTTGGCACAAAGTTTGAGCAGAATTCTAATTTTTAAAGTTGTTCGAAGTTAGAAGGAGAACCCTCTAGCAGTTGGAGACATTGCTTTACGTGTACTTTTTTGTCTTGTCTTTCAATTCAATCTCTTTTATGTGATTGTCTGGATTATGCTTCCCTCTGGCTTTTTCACTTGGTTCCTGGTTGTGGTCTCCATGGAAAACCACTAACATATGCTTTGTTGCTTAATCAGCCACTAACTCTGGCTGCTCCTGTCTAGGTCAAGATTCTTGCAGAAGATGGTAGTCCTGTTGATGCAAATAGAGTGGGAGAGCTTTGTATAAGAAGTCCCTCTTATTCAAGGAATACTGGAAAAAACCTGAGGTTTGATCAGTTTTAGCTCTTGTTTT
>JAGFNQ010003016.1:23013-59424 GCA_024364735.1 Boesenbergia rotunda | reverse complement strand
TTTTTTAACTAGGGTTAGGTGTGACTCTTTAGCACATGTTTGATACCTAGCACACATACTAACTGCAAAAAGAATATCAGGTCGACTTGCAGTTAAGTAAAGTAGGCTTCCTATAGCACTTCTATAGTACTTAAGGTCAACAGGTTTGCCTTTGGTCACTATCTATAGTTTGATTGGTAGCCATTGGTGTCTTAATCTCTTTTGTATTATCCATTCTAAATTTTTTAAATAGTTCTTTTGTGTATTTTTGTTGATAGACAAAGGTACCCTCACTGGTCTGTTTTATTTGTAGCCCTAAAAAAAAAGTTAATTGACCTACTAAACTCATTTCAAATTCAGTTTCCATTATCGTTGTGAAATCTTGTAAAAATTTTGAGTTAGTTAAGCCAAATACTATATCATCTACATATACTTGGGCTACAAAAATATCATTTTTTAGGGTTTTAACAAATAGTGATGGGTCAATTTTGCCTTGGTTAAAACCTTTTGAAACTAAGTAGTTAGACAGTCTTTCATACCAGGCCCTAGGTGCTTGCTTAAGTCCATATAGGGCTTTCTTAAGTCTAAAGACATAGTCAGGGTGTTCTAAGCTTTCAAAACCAGGGGGTTGACCTACATAAACCTCTTCTTTAATTAGGCCATTTAGGAAGGCTGACTTAACATCCATTTGATAAAGCTTAAATCCCTTATGGGCTGCATAACTTAAGAGCATTCTAATGGATTCAAGTCTAGCTACAGGGCATAGGTTTCATCATAATCAAGACCTTCTACTTGGCTAACCCCTTAGCTACTAGCCTAGCCTTATTTCTTACTGTTTCACCTTGTTCATTAAGTTTATTCGAAAAACCCATTTGGTTTCAATAAACTTTTTGTTTTTAGGTAAGGGTACTAAATCCCAGACTTGACTACGTTCAAATTGAGCTAACTCCTCTTGCATGGCAATGATCCAATCAGGGTCAAGTAAGGATTCTTCTATAGACTTAGGTTCAATTTTGGAAATCAGAGCTATCTGACTAAGATTTCTAAAGGCTGATCTAGTCTGAACCCTTAGTTCTGGATCACCTATGATTTGATCAGTTGGGTGGGCTGAGCTAACTCGAACAGTTCTGGGTTGGTTAGGTTCAGTTTCAGGTGTGGGTTCAGTTAGATCATCGTTTTGGTCCTCAATTGGCCTTTCATCAGGGTTAGTACTGGATCTAACAAAGTCAATTGGTTGGTAGGTGGTTTGATCAGAGTTATTTGGGTCAGATTTTTCATCAAATTTTACATTTGTAGTTTCTTCAATTTTTAGGGTAATTTTGTTATAAACTCTATAGGCTCTACTGGTAAGGGAATAACCTACAAAGATACCTTCCTCAACCTTAGAAGTAAATTTTTCCTAAGTGTTCTCTAGTATTTAAGATATAGACTTTACATCCAAATACTTTAAGGTATTTAATGTTAGGTTGTTTATTATAATAGATTTCAAAGGAGGTCTTTCCTAGGTTTTTAATTATAGTTATTCTATTTTGTACATAACAAGATGTACTAACAGCCTCAGCCCAAAGGTATTTAGGTGAGTTGTATTCATTTAGCATTGTTCTAGCTGCTTCTTGTAGTGTTTTATTTTTCTTTCTACAACTCCATTTTGTTGAGGTGTTTTAGGGCAAGAGAATTCGTGATGGTAGCCATTTTCTAGACAAAATTGATTAAATTTGTGATTTTTAAATTCTCCGCCATTATCGCTCCTAAGTCTTTTGATTTTAATCCCTTTTTCATTTTCTGTTAATTTACAAAATTGAGTGAGTGTATCAAAAGTTTCATCTTTATTTTTTAAGAATTTTACCCAGGTAAATCTTGAATAGTCATCTATAATTACTAGGCAGTATAGGTTCCCATTAATTGATTTAACCCCATGTGAGTCAAATAGGTCTAGGTGAATTAATTCCAGAATTGACTTGGTTTGAGTTTGATTAGTTGGTTTGTGGGTTGACCTAGTTTGTTTTCCTTGTTGACAAGCATTACATAAGGTTGACTCAAGGTTAGATAACTTTGGTAGGCCTCTAACTAAACCATTTAGTTTAGGTAGTTTTCTGAAGTGAGTGTGTGAAAGTCTCCTATGCCAGAGCCAAGTCTCATCCTTATGGTTAAGAGGCAGTTTTCTAAGGGACAGGTTAACTTAATTTCATAAATGTTATTGTGCCTAAGTCCTCTAAGTGTGATGTTTGGGTTGTCATTGTGTTTGATCAGACATTCATTGGATAGGAACCTAACCTTATAACCAGTGTCACACAATTGGCTAATGCTTAGTAAATTGAAGTTGAAATTTTCAACAAGTAATACATTTGTTATTATGAAATCAGACTCAAGTTCAATATTGCCTAGGCCAATTACCTTAAGTTTACCGTTGTTTCCAAAAGCAACGGTCCCTAGTCTTTTGTACTTGAGTTCTGTAAATTTGGTGGATCCCCAGTCATGTGTCTGGAGCATCCACTGTCAATGATCCATTTGTTTTCCTACAGTTAAGTAAAAGGTTTAGACCTTAGGTTAAGTTTTTGAATTTTAAAAAAAATTTAAGAAGATTTAAAAACTTTAGTTTGAATTTTAAATTTGAGTTATGTTAATTTTGATTTTGAATTTGATTTTTATTTTTGAATTTGAATTTTATTTGAATTTGAATTTTATTTTTTGAATTTGAATTTGAATTTTAATTTTTGAATTTGAATTTTAATTTTAATTTTTGAATTTGAATTTTATTTTTTGAATTTGAATTTTAATTTTTGAATTTGAATTTTAATTTTTGAATTTGAATTTGAATTTTATTTTTGAATTTGAATTTGACTTTTAATTTTTGAATTTGAATTTTATTTTTTGAATTTGAATTTGAATTTTAATTTTTGAATTTGAATTTGAATTTGAATTTTTTGAATTTGAATTTGAATTTAAGTTTGAAAGTTGAGTTATCAATCAATAATTTGAATTTGGTTATCCTTATTCATCTCACTCGGTCTAAGTCATCAATCAAGGGAGTCCTATGATTTTGTGAGATGATTTTGAGTTTGATTAGAAAAGTTAACTTGACCTTGTGTTAGATCCAAGTTTAACAAGTAGTAATTTAAAAGTACACTTCAATAATTGGCTTCCAGGCCATGGCGAGGCACAGTGGCCTTCTTTGGCCGAAGCCTTATTGGAGCAACAACCATTTTCTAGGCAAAGCCGCTTAAAGAAGTTGGACTTTTAACTTACTCATTGAAAACCCTGGTACTAAATAGTACAAGAGTCAAATTAACTTTGAAGCTAGTCCTAAGTGCCCACCTGGGCAAAGGCTGATTTTGAGGTGCCAACTAGTTTGGAGCCTCCCCCTAAATTGTAGACTGGGTGTCTAGGGTCAATGTAATGGATGTCCCTTTTTGGGACATAAAATTGATTCTGACCTACTTGCTTTGTTAGATAAGCTTTCGGAACCCACGCTTTTCGTTGATTTTTGCGGGGGTGGATAAAGGAGATAAAGGATCTTTGGGTCGATCTTGATTTATATCCTATCCCAGATTTGTTGTACATGCCCTTTTGTGATCCAAGAATAAGGTCAAGGTTCTTGGATCGGGTTGTGAAAGTTGCTAGTAGATCCTTAAGTTTTAGGACTTCGCCCTTTAGGGTTGAGTTTTCAGTTTCAAGCTCAATTAATTTTTGATTTTGAGTTTGTTCAGTTAATGTTCTGGTATTAATTAATTGCTCCTTAAGGTCTTGATTTTCCTTAAGGAGCTGGTCATTTCTAGATTCAGATGCAAGCAATTTTTTATTTAAAGCAGAGATAATCTTAAAAATTTTTGATTAACTGAATCTAAATATACCTTAGTCGAGTCGTCCGAAAAGAGTCCGATCTCTTGACTCGACTCGTATTCGGAATCTTCGTCGTGCTCTGAGTCTGACCCGGGTCTGGTTGCCATTAGTGCGAGATAGTTTGAGTTCCTTGGTGGTTCATCGTCGGAGTCGTCTGTGCTGTCGTCCCAAGTGGCTTGAAGAGCCTTCTTCTTATTATTCTTCTTGGGTTGATTCTCCTTTTTGTAGGGGCATTCGTGTTTGAAGTGTCCTTTTCTGTTGCAGCCGAAGCTGGTTATTTTACTTTTGTCTTCACTGCTGGTGGGCTTCATTATCCTCTGGAGGTCCTTTCTTGAGAACTGGCTTTTCTTTTTGGCGAAGACCTTTCTTACTAGGTTGACCATTTGTTCCTCATCATCTGAGTCTGAGTCTGACTCTTTTTCTGATTCTTGAATTTTCTTCTTTGACTTGCCTTCTTTTGAGGAACCTGCAAATAAGGCAAACCCTTTCTCGGCCTTGGCGTTAGTCTGTTCGTGCAGTTCTAATTCACAAAACAATTCATCTAAATTAATTTTAGAAAGGTTCCTAGAAATTTTATAAGCATCTATAATAGATGCCCATAGTGAATTTCTAGGGAACGCATTTAAAGCATACCTTATGATGTCTCTGTTTTCTTGTTTGTGCCCGATTAGGTGGAGTCCATTTAGTATGTCCTTGATCCGGGCGTGAAGTTGGCTTGCAGATTCTCCTTCCTGCATTTTTATGTTAAATAACTTATTTAAAAGTAAATCCCTTTTTGTTACCTTTGCATCAGAGGTGCCTTCATGTAGTTCAATCAGTTTGTCCCAGAGCTCTTTGGCAGATTCAGTTGGGCCGATACGGTTCAATTCCTCTTTTGTTAGTCCGCACTGGAGGGTGTTCTGCGCCTTGTACTCAGTCTGGGCCTTTCTCTTCATATCAAGGTTCCATCTGTCAGGCTTCAGTGGTGCATTGTTTCCCTCGTCCATTGGTGGTTCGTAGCCAGATTGCACCGCGAACCATTGATCCATGTCTGTCTTTAGGTACACCTCCATTCTTCGTTTCCAGTAAGGGAAGTCTTCCCCATTGAAGAGTGGAGGACGGGCAGTGCTAAACCCTTCACCTTGAGCCATCTGAAATAGACCATACAAAAACTTGTCCCAAGACTAGGTCTTGGATTAGTAGTGTGGTAGGAAAAGGAGAAGAAAGAGAAAGAGCGACTCGAAATGGTGTTGCACCAAATTCGAGTAAAATCAAACGAACGAAAAAAATAATCCAAATCTAGGCAACAATACCTAATTTAGATCATGTGTAGCGAAAAACCAAAAATCGAAAAAAAAACTGGATTTCCCCCGGCTCTTATGGTGGTTGCACCGATACAGAGCGTACCATGCTCGGCTCTGATACCACTTGTAGGATCGATGCACGTGAGAGGGGGGGTGAATCACGTGACTTTTTTTTAAAAAAAATTAGAGCGCTTTAAAAAGCGTGCACAGCGGAAAAAATAAAACCCGAACGAAAAACCAATACAAACGACACAGGCAGTTTTACTTCGTTCGGAGCCTTCGGCGACTCCTACTCGAAGGCCCAGGTCCCTCGGACCTTTCCGTTGGGCAATCCACTAAAACTCTCTACCGGTAAACCCCAATAGAGTAGGCGAGTACAAAAGAATTGAAAGTGTGACAACCCCACACTTTCAAGTAATTAAATGCAAGAAATAAAAATTGCGTTACCCAACAACTTAGAAGATCTCCTAGATGGGCTCAGATGTTGGGGTTGAAGTTCCGGCAGCGATCAAACGTGAACACGTCGTAGCTTGGACCGCAACAGGAGAGTTTGGAAGAGAGAGCACTTGAAAAGCCTTTTTTTCAGAAAAATATTTCGATGTGCCTTCAAGCTCTACAGCCAGGCTTTTTATAGAGGGGCTCTCGAGCTTTTTGGTTCTTATCTAGATCCTATTCACGTGTGCTCCTTATCCAATATTTAGCAATTAAAAATTAATTCAAAGGAGACTTTGTTTCTATCCTCATGCTTCACCGAAAAATATGAATTAATAAACAATTAAATAAGATGTAACAAAATGGATAGGAATTAATTTAACAAGAAGTGAACAAGTTTTAGCAAATTAAAAATTAATTCAAAGGAGATTTGTTTCTATCCTCATGCTTCACCGAACAAAGCATGAATTAATAAACAATTAAATAAGATGTAACTAAGTAATTAAACAAAATGGATAGGACTTAATTTACACAAGAAGTGTTTTGTAGCTTAGTCCATATATCAAACAAACTCTGTAAGATAATGTTATCAAATATATTGGAGTAAAATATATTCATAGTTAATTAGACCCTGTCTCCTAGACCAGGATCTAACCAGGCCTCAACTTAGATCACCCAAATGGGTCTAAATTGGACCGCGCCTAAAGTCCCATAAATGGACTCGTCCTCACTGGTTCGCTCCTCCAGTGACTTACCTCACTTACCCTTTGTGCAGCTTTACTTGACTTCTTGACCCACAAGGACTTCCTGCCAAGGCTCAACCACTCTGGTCTTCCTGCCAAGTCTCAACCAACTTGGTCTTCAGCCAGTTGTCAGGTCCCGCGGACCCAACTGGACTTCCCGCCAGGACTCAACCATCCTGGACTTCAGCCTGGTGTCTGGTCCTAAGTCTTTCAACCCTGCACACTTAGTAAAGAGGTTAAAAACCAACAACCCTAACTTTAACCACTTTGTCATACATCAAAACCCGAGTTTGACCGTTAGTGCAAATTGCACCAACACCGTCTACATAGACTTTCCACATTCCTTCGGCTTCAGCCTCCGGGATGGTCTCCAGCATGAAGTCAGAGAGGGCTTGGGCCTTGATGGCGGCGCGGGGCTGATACTCAATGTCGTACTCACTTAATTCCGTCGTCCACTTGATTAGTCGGCCCGAAGCCTCGGGATTAGTGAGGACTTGGGCGAGCGGGCTATTGGTGAGGACCATGATGGGATGTGCTAGGAAATATGGCCTTAACTTGTGCGCCATCAATACCAAGGCATAAGTCAGTTTCTCGATCGTGGTGTAGCATGTCTCGACGTCCTTTAGAAGATGTCTGAAGAAATATACTGAATATTGCACCCGGTCTTGCCCTCGAGCGAGCGCCGAGCCTATCGCTTGCTCTGCGGTCGACAGGTAGACAAATAAGGTCTCCCCCAAGACAGGTTTGTGGGGACAGGGAGATAAGCCTTCAAATCTGCAAAAGTCTTCTCGCACTGGTCGTCCCACTCAAACTTGGCGGCTTTCCTCAAAATCTTGAAGAAGGGGAGGGTCTTGTCTGCGGATTTGGAGATGAATCTGGATAGTGCCATGATTATTCCATTCACCCGCTGCACCTCTTTGAAGTTGCGCGGGGGCGGCATATCTAGAATGACTTTTACCTTTTTCGCGTTATCTTCGATTCCCCTCTCCGTCACCATGTACCCCAGCAACCTGCCGCTTTTTACGCCGAACACGCATTTAGCAAGGTTCAACTTTAGCCTGTTGGCTCTCAGGGTGGCGAACGTTTCTTCGAGGTCGGCTATCATGTCCCCTCCCTTGTCTGTCTTTACTAGGATGTCGTCCACGTACACCTCGATGTTCCTCCCGATCTAGTGCCTGAAGACTTTGTACATCATCGGTTGGTACGTAGCACCAACATTGCATAAGCCGAAAGACATGACGTTGTAGCAATACGTGTCGTCGGCCGTCACAAAACTGACTTTCTCCTGGTCCTCGGGAGCGAGTGGGACTTGGTGATAGCCTTGGTAAGTATCTAACATTGAGATAAACTCACAACCGGCTGTAGAATCCACCAACCGGTGTATCCGAGACAGGGGATAGCAGTCCTTTGGGCAAGCTTTGTTCAAGTCACGAAAGTCGATGCAGACTCGCCATTTACCTCCAGGCTTGGGACGAGGACCACATTGGCCAACCAGGCCGGAAATTGGACTTCTCGGATGTGTCCAGCTTTTAACAACTTCTGAACCTCGTCTCAAATAGCCTTATCTTGGTCAGGAGTAAAGTGCCTCCGACTTTGCTTCACCGGATGGGCTCCGGGCGTAACATGTAGGTGGTGCATAGCCAACGCCGGTGGGACCCCTTTAATCTCTTCAGCGGCCCAAGCAAAAACGTCTTTGTGGTTTCGCAGACAGTCTATGAGACGGCTTCTTAGTTCCAGCGTGAGGTCGAGGACGATGCGCGTACTTCCCCCTCCACGTTGAGGGTGAATATGCACTTCCTCACTCTCGACCTCCCTCCGTTCCTCCTTGGGCCCCCCTCTTCTCATGGGTTGGTGAGGTCTTCCGGTGAGATCTCGTGCAGATCAAGGTCAGGGACAAGGGGTTGTCCCTCCGGTCCTGCCATCGGTGTTCCTTCAGGTGTTTTGCTAGTTTCCCACAGACGGCGCCAAATTTGTTCCGGAAAGAGTCGACGAGGATGTCCAGTCACCGGGGGTCTGCCCACGTGGAAGTCGTTGTGGAGGGGAGGAACTTTGTGCCCTGCGAGATTAACACGAGCGTTAGGGGACACGCCGGAAAGGGTCCGACGGAGTCCACTCCGATGCTCAAGTCAATGTATCGATGGAGAGTAAAGGCAACAAAAAAGGAAAATCTTCCTAGGGTTGAGAGAGCGTAACCCCCTTACCAGCGAGGTTCGATTACCTTTTGTACCAGAGGCCGCAGGGACGATAGTACGTGCCCCCATGCTTCTCGCCACGTTCCCCTTATCTTCGGTTATGGGATCTCCCCTGTAACAGTCGTAGCCCTCATCGAATCTAGCATGTTGTAAGGATGAGGACGATAATGACCGTGAATTGCGGGCCCTGATCCTCCCATCACTATTGGCGATCCTTATCTGGGGGTCTGCAAATATGGGGTTCGTGATTTGAGGTTGAAGGTGACTTGGGCTTCGATGACCTCGGGGATTCCAGCACGGGGGGGGGGGGGGGGGGGGCCATGGGCTATCAACCTCCCCGGGGTGATCCCGGGTCCCGACCTCCCGAGGTGATCCCGGGGATTTGTTCCTCCCGGCTCCCGGGGGCACAAGCTATTCCGTAGGGGAAGGGTCGTTCGAAGCGTTGGAAGAAGGGTCGTTTCGACCAGTCAAGTTAGTGTCGTGCAACTTCTTCATCCCATGTGTCCACCCCGGCTACTTAACCTCATCAGTTATGATATTTAATCTTGTCAAAACATAATTTGCTAGAGTATTTGTTCTTAGTTGAGATCGCTAATGGAGTAGACCCAACCAAGGGTCGGGTCCAACTCGGACCCGACCTAGACTCAGCCCGGATCAACAGGCCAAGTGGATTGTTGACCCGGTTCGCCGGGTTGAATCAGAATTGGCCCGGCAGGATGTCGGGCCCAGTTCCAGCTTTCGCTGAACAAGCGGCTCGTCGGTTCAGTAATTTTTTTTTTTTGCCGTTGGAACCAGCCCAAACCGGCGGTTCGAAGCCATTGGGATTTTTTATTTTTTATTTTTTTAACGGTTAAGATTATTTAAACATTCAATGCGATAGCTCAACTGTTTGGTAGTATGTTTTCGCAAGAATTATTATTTGGTTTAATATTTTCGCCATTTTAAATTGGCTTTGTTACTTGCACATGCCACAATGTTGGTGTGGGGGCGTCGAGTTAATCCCTATCAAATAATTTAAACAAATTAAATTAAAAATTTTCATCTCATTTAAATACTGATCAAGGTAAACCAATCCACTAAGGCTCGAAGCCTTAGACTTGCACAAGTCGATTTGCGATGAGCTTGGATTGACCTGTGAATTGAGAAAAAAAATACTAAAGGACATTAGCATCTCATACAACATTATCTTACTCTCTTAAAATCATTGTTGCCTTGTTATTAACAAGGCATGCAATTGATAAGACATGTCCTATTGGGTAGTTCATTTCAATTCCAATCAGCTGAAACCAATATGAATTTGGTTTTTTTTTTAATAAATGAGATGTCTGCTAGTCAATCACGAGTCATGACTTTGTCAATCATATTGATCTGTTAAGGTTTATCCGGAGGTAAAACTTGATAGGCATTTTTAAAAATTAAAATTAGAATTAAAAATTTAATAAATTCATGAATATGAATTTGACTCACCTAAATCGTAAGTTTGTAATTTAAATTTAAATTTTTAATCTAATATATATATATATATATATATATATATATATATAGGTAGATCCGTGAATGGATCCGTCTAATTTATAATCCGTCTTGAAAATTTTTTAGACGCCCTATTAAATAGCTGTTCCACCGCAAATGGATGCATCCAACCACAGATCGATCTGTTTGACGGCTATAGCACCTAGCACCGATACATGATTCTAAAATTCAAATTGCACTGAGGATCACCTTCCCTAGACCCACTAAACGTCCAATCATTCATTTAGATCAAATTTCACAAGAGTACATTCTATACAGACCAGCCTACACTGTAGTGGACCATCATTGGAGCAATAAAAACATGACCCCAAAATAAGCAAGGACGAACACTGTACAGCCACTACATCACATTACTAGCGCTTTGTTTCAGAAGAAAACCGTGCATATGTCCTGTACAAGACTTGTGTGCAATTGAAAGGTGACAGAATTTCCAGTCAAGCTTTAAGATGGAGCATCATCTCAGAGGAAGCATAACGAAGGGCAAGACAACTACCCACATCGATTTTTCATCAAGTTGAAAGAAAGCCTAGATCAGAACTGTCATCAGTCGCAGCAAGTCCAGTTGGATAGTCGAGTGCATCAACATCGCTCTGCAAAATAACCATTAGATGAGTTGTTTGTCTATATCGATACGAAGTGCGTTGTCTAGAAAGCAAAATCAATCACGGTGAGTTGGGGAGAATGTGAGGTTTTAATTAGCATACAGCCATTTAATGATCCTTGAATATAGATAATGAAAGAGAAAATAAACTTTACCTCAAGCTGCTGCAGCGCATCAATTGTATCGTTGAAATCGCCTTGGTTTATGGCAAGCAATTCGGAGAGATAGTCCAAAGAGATATCAGGAAACGCCGATGACAGACAATCGAGTATCGCAATGGAATCGTCCAATTTACCAAGCTCGTCTGGAAAGGTAGGATCATTGAACTCACCAACTTTTGAGGATGACTCACCAGTGAGTTTTTGAAAGCTCTGGATGTCATAGTTGAAGAAAAAGGATTCTGGAAGTTGAAGCTCTAAAGAGTTCTCAATAGCCTCATTATTTCCAGGAGGAGCAGTTGTTTTCTCTGAAGACCCATCGCTTGTTTCAAAAGTAAGTTTCGAAAGAGGTACATAAGGAGTAGCAAAAGGATTCAAAGTGGATTTCCCTTGCATCATTTTGATCAGCTGAAGAAATTTCAATGAAAAATATAGTTAATGAAAATTATCTACAATGAAAGAAATATCAGAGTTGGGAGCAACTAGAAGTATCAGAGTTGAGTTCTCTAGTTGAAAGCGAAAGCTACGATTAATAATAGTAACATTCAAACTCTTAGAAGTTACAATTATTTGATCAAATGGTTTTTTTTCTTTTAATTGTAATTAGAATGTTCCGCCACCATGATTGCCTTCGTGATGATGAATCATGAAGACAGAGTGAATAAGATCTAAAAGCACAATTCAATGAGGATGTTCTACTCCATTATCAGATGTGCAAATCAACAGGCATATACAATCTGTCTATATATTGGACGATACATAGAGATCAAAATTACAAAAGAAAAAGGTATAATAAATTATCAGTAAATACTGCACTGTATAACCATAAAATGTAGACATTGTGAATCTAATCTGAAGAAAGTATTCGTCACTGGCAATTACAATTGGCATGCTACTATGCATCATGGTCTTCAACTCTAGCAAGGTCCTGATTGTATTTTCTATTCGGCCAAAATATCCATAAATGGTTCATCTTGGTTCTCGAAATTGTAAAAAGCATATCCTCCTGATCATGCAATTCGACCTAACTACCCAATTCATTTTGAAGAGAAAATTATCTCGATCATAGTAAATGAAGAAAGGCGATTCTTTACCAAAGAAAATCGCAAGATACAGAAAAGTAATACCAAAAGTCATTGGGGGCACACCTCGATGCAAAGCAACGGGCAATAATTTCATAGGCCAATTTAATCGCGCTTGGGTTGGCTTCACAATCAACCTTCCCTCTCGTCTCTCATCTCTTGTTTTCACATTCATTCCATTTATCCTTGAAATCAAATTTCCAAGGAATTCTTCAACCTCAACACCACCATCCTCCACCACCCCCTAAAAAATCCATTTGACCCCAAAGAAGAAATTTCTAAATCGTGAAAGAACTAAAGACCATAACACTTGCAATATCAAATACAAAAACAAGGGTGATCGTCATGGTGTTGAGAAAAAGAAAGGAAAAGGACGAATCACATCGGCGATCAACCAAATCGGGAAGGGGTGCGAGGGGAGAAAACCATGGGAGAACGTTCTCCTAAACAAAATCCAACAGCAAAACGAGGCCAAGAAGGATCGGAACTCACCTCGAGGGACAAACTGTTCGCTCACAGATCTCCTCTGCGTCCTGCTTCCTTCGTCGCGTCGCACGAGATCCTCAGGGTGAAGGGAGGGAAAAAGAAAGTCGAGTGGAGGTCCACCCCAGCAGCCTTATTTGTACAATTAAAGAAACAGTTTAAGACCGTCGGATCATAGAAATAAACGGCCTAGATCATTCTTGGGAGTCCCAATAATTGAGCGGTTAAAAGTGTTCGAAACTTTAATAGTCTTTAAATCAAACGTTCGGTTAAAGCTAATCCGTAATTTAGCCTTTCAATTACTTCCTTATCTCACTAATAACTAATGCCCTTTCAAAAATAGACATGTATTAATTCTATAAATAACTCGTTTATAAAAATACTAGTTTACATATTATTAATATTATCTAAATTAATTCTGAATTTGAAATTTATGTTTAATTTATTATTTTTTAGTTTGAATTTAATTTTCCATTTGATAAAAAGAATAAGAAGATCAGAAAACCTTGAAAATGTTAGGATAAATTGGCTCCCAAACTACTGCGACTTCTCCTACAATAATAAAGCAATTTATGACTAGTAGGATAATGACATTGGCATACACTCAATGTCCGATCCGTTTAACTACCGTGACTTCTAATTTACTTTTGTTGAATGATATAAGTTAAATGAAAAGAAAAAGAATTATTAGTATATAAAATAGTTAATCTTTTAATGGATATGAGTATTCGAATGAATATCTAATATCCGATCGGTATGGAAACGAAAGATATAGAATTCAACTCAAACTTGATCTATTGTCATCCCTACTCTGGTCATCTCTTACTATCTATTGAGAACATTCTAGGACATAACTAAAGTGATGAATGGATGAAGATTTATCACTTAAAGTCGAGGGATCAAACTAGGGCTGTAAATGAATCAAGCCGCTCGTGAACTATTCGGAGCTCGATTCGATAGAAGCTCGTTCGAGCTCGTTTAATAAAACTCGTTAATATTAACGAACCAAACTCAAACTCAGCAGTATTCGACTCGTTAGCCCGTGAACATGCTCGTTAATAAGCTCGTGAGCTAGTTCGTAAAATATAAAATTAATATTTAATCTATAATTTTGATACTTTTATATTTAATAAATATAAAATATCTAATAAAATTCATTTATATGAATAAAATCATAGATTTTAGTAAATATTTTATATTTTTTAGAATATATAATTTATTTTTTCAATAAATTGATGAATAATTTAATTAATAATTTATATTTGGTAAGTTTCGTTTAGGGCTCAATTAGGCTCGAATATGCTCGCGAGCCATCACTATATTCGATAAATTAAGCTCGAGCTCGGCTCGATAATAAACGAACCAAACTCAAACTCTCAGGTATTCGGCTCGGCTCGGTTCGATTACAGCCCTAGATCAAACTACAAGGCTGACGGCAGAACGTAAATCTCTGCACCCCATATAATTCACCACTATCCAATTATCTCCTTAGTCATCATGATTTACCTCCTCTTTTTGGTCATAGAACGGATTGACGGGACGCCGAGGGAGAGTCCTTCACCTTCTTATTCCTTCTACCTATTGAATTGTTAGTGTGTGCACTTATGTCACTACAAAAAAAGGGCTATTCTGCGACAAATTTTTGCGACGAAAAATTTTCGTCGCAGATTAGCGATAAATTTTGCGACAAAAAAGATATTCGTTGCAAATTTGCAACAAATTTTGCGACGAAAACTCTATTGTCGCTAATTAGCGACAAAAATTTTTTCGTTGCCAAATTTGTTGCGCTTTTGCGACAAAAAAATTATTCGACGCAAAATTTGCAACAAATTTTTTTTCGTTGCAAAATCGTTGCAAAATTTGCGACAAATTTGATATTTGTCGCAAAATTTGCAACGAAAAAAAATTTGTTGCAAATATTGCAACGAAAATGAATATTCGTCGCAAAATTTGCAACAAAATTTTTTTCGTTGCAAAATTTTCGACGAATTTAAAATTTATCGCAAACTTACAATAAATATTTACTTTATCGTAAAAATATAATTCATCACAAAATTTGGACGGTATTTGTTTTGATTTTTTAAATATTTAATTCTGCGACGAATTTGGAAATTCGTCGCAGAATTTGGGACGAATTATGAAATTCGTCGCAGAATTAAATTTTAAAAAGAAACCTTAATACCTTCAAAAAATCATAAATAAACGTACAAAACTCCGAATTTCATGAAAAAAGTTTCTACGTGCTCGTAGCGATTTCATCATGAAATAAATGACGTCAAACTTAAATTTTTTGGATAAATTTATAGAATAAAATTTTTAAACCGATAAAATATATTTTCCAAGTAAATAATATTTAGAAAATTACAAATAAAAATATATTATGCAAAATTTAAGTTTGAGGTCATTGATATCACGAGGATATCGATACGAGCACGTAGAAACTCGTTTCGTTAAATTCCGAGTTATGTAGGTCCATATATGAAATTTATTAATATTCATTTGGTTTATTTTGAAAATAATTATTTGTGACGAATTTTGAAATTTGTTGCAAAATTTGCAACGAATTTGGAAATTCGTTGCAAAATTTGCAACGAATTTGGACATTCGTCGCAGATCTGAGACGAATTTAGAAATTCGTCGCAGAGTTAAATTTTAAAAAGAAACCTAAATACCTTCAAAAAATCATAAATAAACGTACGGAGCTCCGAATTTCATGAAATAAGTTTCTACGTGTTCGTAGCAATTTCATCATGAAATAAATGGCGTCAAAGTTAAATTGTTTGGATAAATTATAGAAAAAAAAATTTAAGCCCACAAAATATATTTTCCATGTAAATAATATTTACAAAATTACAAATAAAAATATATTATGTAAAATTTAAGTTTGAGGTCATTGATATCACGAGGATATCGATACGAGCACGTATAAACTCGTTTCGTTAAATTCCGAGTTATGTAGGTCCATATATGAAATTTATTAATATACTTTTGGTTTATTTAAAAATAATTATTTGCGACGAATTTTGAAATTCGTTGCAAAATTTGCAACGAATTTGGAAATTCGTCGCAGAATTAAATTTTAAAAAGAAATCTAAATACCTTCAAAAAATCATAAATAAACGTACGGAGCTCCGAATTTCATGAAATATGTTTCTACATGCTCGTAGCGATTTCATCATAAAATAAATGACGTCAAACTTAAATTTTTCTGGATAAATTTACAGAAAAAATTTTTTAAACCCACAAAATATATTTTCAAAGTAAATAATATTTAGAAAATAACAAATAAAAATATATTATGCAAAATTTAAGTTTGAGGTCATTGATATCACGAGGATATCGATACGAGCACGTAGAAACTCATTTCGTTAAATTCCGAGTTATGTAGGTCCATATATGAAATTTATTAATATTCATTTGGTTTATTTTGAAAATAATTATTTGCGACGAATTTTGAAATTCGTTGCAAAATTTGCAACGAATTTGGAAATTCGTTGCAAAATTTGCAACGAATTTGGACATTCGTCGCAGATCTGGGATGAATTTAGAAATTCGTCGCAGAATTAAATTTTAAAAAGAAACCTAAATACCTTCAAAAAATCATAAATAAACGTACGGAGCTCCGAATTTCATGAAATAAGTTTCTACGTGTTCGTAACAATTTCATCATGAAATAAATGCCGTCAAACTTAAATTTTACTGGATAAATTTACAGAAAAAAATTTTTAAACACACAAAATATATTTTCCAAGTAAATAATATTTAGAAAATTATAAATAAAAATATATTATGTAAAATTTAAGTTTGAGGTCATTGATATCATGAGGATATCGATACGAGCACGTAGAAACTCGTTTCGTTAAATTCCGAGTTATGTAGGTCCATATATGAAATTTATTAATATTCTTTTGGTTTATTTTGAAAATAATTATTTGCGATGAATTTTGAAATTCGTTGCAAAATTATCAACGAATTTAGAAATTCGTCGCAGATCTAGGACGAATTTAGAAATTCGTCGCAGAATTAAATTTTAAAAAGAAACCAAAATACCTTCAAAAAATCATAAATAAACGTACAGAGCTCCGAATTTCATGAAATAAGTTTCTATGTGTTCGTAGCAATTTTATCATGAAATAAATGGTGTCAAACTTAAATTTTTCTGGATAAATTTACAGAAAAAAATTTTAGAACCCACAAAATATATTTTCCAAGTAAATAATATTTAGAAAAATACAAATAAAAATATATTATGTAAAATTTAAGTTTGAGGTCATTGATATCATGATGATATTGATGCGAGCACGTAGAAACTCGTTTCGTTAAATTCCGAGTTATGTAGGTCCATATATGAAATTTATTAATATTCTTTTGGTTTATTTTGAAAATAATTATTTGCGACGAATTTTGAAATTCGTTGCAAAATTTGCAACGAATTTAGAAATTCGTCGCAGATCTGGGACGAATTTAGAAATTCGTCGCAGAATTAAATTTTAAAAAGAAACCAAAATACATTCAAAAAATCATAAATAAACGTACGGAGCTCCGAATTTTATGGAATAAGTTTCTATGTGTTCGTAGCGATTTCATCATGAAATAAATGGCGTCAAACTTAAATTTTTCTGGATAAATTTACAGAAAAAAATTTTAGAACCCACAAAATATATTTTCCAATTAAATAATATTTAGAAAAACACAAATAAAAATATATTATGTAAAATTTAAGTTTGAGGTCATTGATATCACGATGATATTGATGCGAGCACGTAGAAACTCGTTTCGTTAAATTCCAAGTTATGTAGGTCCATATATGAAATTTATTAATATTCTTTTGGTTTATTTTGAAAATAATTATTTGCGACGAATTTTGAAATTCGTTGCAAAATTTGCAATGAATTTAGAAATTCGTCGCAGATCTGGGACGAATTTGGGAATTCGTCGCAGATCTGGGACGAATTTAGAAATTCGTCGCAGAATTAAATTTTAAAAAGAAACCTAAATACCTTCAAAAAATCATAAATAAACGTACGAAGCTCCGAATTTCATTAAATAAGTTTCTAAGTGCTCTTAGCGATTCCATCATGAAATAAATGTCGTCAAACTTAAATTTTACCCGATAAATTTTTAGGAAAAAAATTTTAAACCCTCAAAAATATATTTTCCAAGTAAATAATATTTAGAAAAATACAAATAAAAATATATTATGCAAAATTTAAGTTTGAGGTCATTGATATCACGAGGATATCGATACGAGCACGTAGAAACTCGTTTCGTTAAATTCCGAGTTATGTAGGTCCCTATATGAAATTTATTAATATTCTTTTGGTTTATTTAAAAATAATTATTTGCGATGAATTTTGAAATTCGTTGCAAATTTTGCAACGAATTTGGAAATTCGTCGCAAAATTTGCAACGAATTTGGAAATTCGTTGCAAAATTTGCAACGAATTTGGAAATTCGTCGCAGATCTGGGACGAATTTAGAAATTCGTCGCAGAATTAAATTTTAAAAAGAAACCTAAATACCTTCAAAAAATCATAAATAAACGTACGGAGCTCCAAATTTCATGAAATAAGTTTCTACGTGCTCGTATCGATGTCCTCGTGATATAAATGATCTTAAACACAAATTTCAATAAAAATTCTAGGGATCTATGATGGATTAATATGAAATTGCTTATAAAAGTTTCAGACTTAAAAACTTTTAACTAAGTCAGTGCTGATATAAATAATGAACTATGAAAAAAAATATATTAACAGAAATTCATATTTGTGGCTGTTTAGCTCATCAGGGGATAAATACGAATATATAAAAACTTGTTTCATTAAATTCCGAGTTTTCTAGGTCCATCTACGACAATTAAACGGTATTTGTTTTGATTTTTTAAAAATTTAATTTTGCGACGAATTTCAAAATTCGTCCCTAATCTGCGACGAATTTGGAAATTCGTCACAGAATTTGGGACGAATTTTGAAATTCGTCGCAGAATTAAATTTTTAAAAAGAAACCTAAATACCTTCAAAAAATCATAAATAAACGTACGGAGCTCCGAATTTCATGAAATAAGTTTCTAAGTGCTCGTAGCGATTCCATCATGAAATAAATGTCGTCAAACTTAAAATTTACCCGATAAATTTATAGGAAAAAAATTTTAAACCCTCAAAAATATATTTTCCAAGTAAATAATATTTAGAAAAATACAATTAAAAATATATTATGTAAAATTTAAGTTTGAGGTCATTGATATCACGAGGATATCGATACGAGCACGTAGAAACTTGTTTCGTTAAATTTCGAGTTATGTAGGTCCATATATTGAATTTATTAATATTCTTTTGGTTTATTTAAAAATAATTATTTGCGACGAATTTCGAAATTCGTCGCAAAATTTGCAACGAATTTGGATATTCGTCGCAGAATTTGCAACGAACTTGGAAATTTGTCGCAAATTTGGGAATTCATTTATATTATGAGGATATGGATGTGAACACATAAAAGTTTATTTATATAATATCCGAATATGGTATATTATTATATATTATTTTGAAGGTATTTAAGATTTTTTTAAAAAAATTCAATTTGATTGGCGACAAAAAAATATTTTGTCGCAAAATCTTAATTATATATACCCCACTTCTGCTTTTGCCCTAGTTGAATTTGGCTTTCGGCGGCTGTGTGGCGCGCGCGCTCCTTCCTGCGTATTTTTTTATCGCAAAATCTTAATTATATATACCCCACTTCTGCTTTTGCCCTAGTTAATTTTGGCTTTCGGCGGCTGTGTGGCGCGCGCTCTCCTTCCTGCTTCACGTTCTCCGACGTAAGCGTCTTTCGCCTTTCTCTTCTTTCTCCGATCTGTCATCTGCGGTGGCGGGAGGCTGTGTGAAGCGTCGCGAGTAGCGTCGGGCGGCCCTGGCCGGCAGCGGCCGCGGTCGCGCGTTACCGGCCGCCCTCGCGCGGTACCGGCCACGCGCGGTCGCGGTCGCGCTCACCTCGCGCGCTACCGGCCTCGAGCGGCCGAGCTTCCTCGCGCGCTACCGGCCGTGCTCGCGTGATACCGGCCGCGCGCGCTCATCCGGCTGCGCGCGGAGCCGCGCGCACGGCCTCGGGCGCGCTTCCGGCCGCGCGCGCCATCCCTCGCGCGTTCGCGGCCGTGCGCGGCCGCGCTCGGGCGTTCGCGGCCGTGCGCGGCCGCCTCGCGCGTTCGCGCGTTTCCGGCCGTGCGCGGCCGTGCTCTCGTGTTTCCGGGCGGTCACGGCCTGTCGCACGAGGGCCGGCCCTGGACCGGGCCAGGCCTGGTCTCGCTGGTCCGGGCCGGGCCCGTTCGACCTGTGCTGGGCTGGTCCGGGCCTTGCTGGGCCAGGCCAAACTTATCAAGTCCGGCTTTGCTTGGGCCACCTCGTCCACCATCGGATTTTACAATTGAAAATATGATTATATATATATATTTAACTGTTAATATTTTTTGCATAGGTCTTAACTAGACTTGTTTTGGAGTGACCTTTGTTTGGTATCTCTATTTCTTTTTTAATTGTTTATTATTGTGGTTAATGATTACTTAATGAAAATATGTAGTATGTGTGTTTTATAAGATTAGGTTTCTTTATTTTATATTGATTTTTAAAAATATGTGTTTACTTATATTATAAAATACAATTAGGGTATTGTTTGAATGATCATGTATTTTTCTTTATTTGTATGCGATTAACTAATTCATCGATTTAGGATATTAATTAATTAATTCTTAACTTTATTAAAAACTAATTATTTAATTTATTTAAATCTTAAATTTATTTTTAATTCGAAATTTCATAAATTAATTATTTTAAATTAATAAACTCATAAAATAATTAATTTGAATAATCAATATTTAATTATTTAATTTATATGGTTGTGATTTGAAATTAAATTAATTTTACAATGTATTCAGATGTGATATGAATAATTAATAATTAATTCAAGATTATGATATTAATTAATCTTATTGAATAATTTAATTAGCTAACTGTTAATTCTTAAATGTTAATTTATATATTAATTAATAAATTTAATTAACTAAGTTCAAAAGAATATTGAAATGAGAGAAATTTGATTGGTGGGCTGTTTGTAAAATGAAAGTATGGAAAAAAAAATGAGAAACGTTGGGAAAAAATGATCAATTTTTTTTGTATAGTTGATATCTCATTTGTAATCTTATATATATTATCTGTTAATGCTTTATATTTCTTGTTATTTATAGGTCATTACCGGTGATATCAGTGTCGTCGCATAATTTACTCATTTTCTTTATCTATACAAATATGGTACATTTTTTTATATTAATTGTAATGTATACAAATATCTATATTATGTTTTTCTTGCTATTTATAAGTCATTACAAGTTATATTCTCTTTATCTGTTAATACTTTACTGTTCATTTGCTTTTATTAGGATTGAGGAGATATATGAGTTTCATTGTTTGCTTTTAATAGGATTGAGGAGATATATGAGTTTCATTGTTTGAAAATGTAAGTACAAACTTTTGCATTCATTTTGTTACAGATGAGTATCTTTAATTTTTATATAACTCTCAATTTATTCCTTAAGTTATTTTTTTTATAATTTCATGGCATTAATTTTTATTATTATATTCAGTTGTATCAGGTTCAAGCATCAAAGTAAAATAATGAGGTATTTTTTTTATTACTTGTTAATGTTCACTTAGATTGCTTAAATTGTTAATGTTTACTGAGATTGCTTAAATTTTTGTTAACAAAATAAATATTTCTTTTAAGAATAAATTCTCATAGCTTATCTTATTTTTTATGCACCATTATATTTTTTTAGTCTTAAATCTTATAGTTCAATTCCAATAACAAAGATAGTTCTCATTTTCTAGGCTTCTAGTAAATTCTCATTTTTTAGATTTATTTAATATTTATACTTCTTTGTACAGTTAGGTTTTATACTGTCTGTACTAATATGGAAGTTTGACTTTCTTTGATGGTCCTTATCATTGCGATCCTCAATAATAGTTGCATATGAGCATGGAGGTTTTATGCTATCAACATTGTTATCTGCATTATTTTTTTTATTGTATTCCATAAAAGTATCACACATTTTATCTATTATTTTCTTTAGATTGTTGTTCCACATCATGAATATCTTACTTTTTCTCTTCAATGTTTTCAGTTATCATAAAGATTATTTTGAAGGACAAGTTCAAGCTATCTTCACTCCTTTTTCCCTGACACCTTGAAGCATGATGAGATTTTTATAATAAGAAATGTATTTTATTGTTATCTAATAATTATATCAGTCATTTTTTTGGGTTGATATTGACATCTTCTATGTAAATTATTATATTTATTGCTGGTCATTTTATTGACATGTACAATATTATATTTATTGTTTTTGATTTCCTTTTAAGCAAACTATGGCTTAGCTCTGATTTTTCTCTATTAGATTTTCTTTTTTATTTAATTTTGTTATTGATGGATAATCAATTAGAGTGTAAAATAACATAGATAGTCATCTTGATTTTAATTATTTGAGATTTGTTTTGTTAAAATCTTATTATTTAAAAATATATTTTTAAAAAAATTTATTTATTTTACGATGAAATTTGTAACGAATATATTTTTGTCGCAAAATTATCGAAATAACTATGTATTGAAAAATTACAATGATTTTGAAATTGTTGTTAAGTTGCTATTTTTGCGACTTGTTTTTTAATTCGTTTTAGATTTTGCGTCGAATTTTTAAATTCGTCGTAGAATTTGCGACAAATTTTGTAATTTGTTCCAAAATTTGCGATGAATTTAAAATTTTGTCGCAAAATTTGGGTCGAAATTAAAACTTCATCGTGGAATCTGCGACAAATTACAAAGTTTGTCACAGATTCTGCGACAAATTTTGTAATTCGTCGCAGAATCTGCGACAAATTTTGTAATTCGTCGCAGAATCTGCGACGAATTTATAAATTCGTTGCAACAAATCAGCGACAAAAAAAATTTTGTCACAGATTTTGCAACAAATTTATATTTTTGTCCCAAAAAATTTGCGACAAATTCTAAAATTTGTCGCTGATTAGCGACAAATTTAGTAATTCGTCGCAGATATTTTGCGACAAATTTGGAAATTTGTCGCAGATCTTTTGCGACAAATTTTTAAATTTGTCGCAGTTTTTGCAACAAATTTATGTTTTCGTTGCAGAAAATATGCGACAAATTCTGTTATTCGTCGCAAAATTTGTAATATATTTTTTTGTTTGTCGGAAATAATCTGCGACAAATTTTAAAATTCGTCGCAAATTTTGCGACAAATATAATAATTCGTCGCAGTATTTTTGCGACGAATTTGAAAGTTTGTCACAGAATCTGCGACAAATTTCAGAATTCGTCGCAGATTCTGCGACGAATTTCGCTATTTGTCGCAGATTCTGCGACAAATTTTATATTCGTCGTAGAAATTACAACAAATGTTGAAAAAATTTGCGACAAATTTTGGGACGAAAATTGAATTTATCGCAGATTCTGCGACAAACTTTCAACTCGTTGCAAAAATACTGCGACGAATTATTATATTTGTCGCAAAATTTGCGACGAATTTTAAAATTTGTCGCAGATTATTTCCGACAAATTTTGCGACGAAAAATAAATTTGTCGCAAATTTGGCGATGAATTCTTTTTTTTTGTCGCAAGATTTTGGGACGACTATTTTGCGACGAATTATTTTTTGTCGCAAAATTTGTCGCAAAATTTTTTTGCGACGAATTTTTTATAAAAATTCATCGCAAAATTCGTCGCAAAATCGAGTATTTTTTGTAGTGCAATTTTTGAATTTCAAATTCAAATTATTCTTTGTTAAATTCAAATCTAACACAAGCTTCAATTAATGCTTAGAGTTAATAAATTAAGAAAATAAATCAAGCATCTCACAATACACCTATAAGGCAACTATGCTTGTTGTATTGATACATCTAAAATGGGTGAGATGTTAAGGACTAATGAATTGAAAAATATTTTTCAAAATTGTTTTTCAAAATTAGTAGAATATTTTCATAAAAATATATTTTTAAAATAGTGCTTCAACATAATAATGTTTTTATGGAATTCATGCTTGTCTGTTTGATTATATATATTATACATTTTCCAAAAATATATCTTTTCAAAAATTTGTTTGACTCACTCAATTAGACGCAAGTCTCTTAGGACAACACTAAAGTTCCTTAAGGCACTTAGTTAGAGTCAAACGGTATCAGGTACAGGGGGAGTACTTTTCATTTTTAAAAAAAATTGCACTTTAAAAAATTACTATTATTTGAAAATACTTTTCGAAAATTGAGCTTTAAATCGTTATCACATGTGGTTTTCGAAAAAAAATATTTATGTCTTGTTTGATTTTGATAAACCCTAAAGACACAGAGGAAAGTCCACTTCATAATCTACATGGACTCCTAGGACGTGTCAGATTTAGGGGGAGTCTAAATCAAACGTCTGAAACAATTTTGTTTAATTAATTGTTTTGAAATTATTAAGAAAACTCCTTTGATTTGAATCAAACCTTAAGACTCCGAGGAAGAGTACTTGTGGTCAACAAGCTTCCCAGGACTGGGTCAAGTTTAGGGGGAGGTCAAATTAAAAGAAGTATTGAATATTTCAAATGTTTTCATGCGCGGTATTTTCAAATCCTGTTGAAAACATAAGTATGTTTTTTTTACTATCAATTTGTTAATAAGTATATATATACTATTTCTTTCAAAAAATTCATCTGGTGTTGATCAATTTGAAATAATATCTTGAGTTTGAAAAATCCTCCAGGACACTTAGGGAAATATCCTTGTAGTCAACAAGGTTTCCTATGATTGTGTCAGACTGGAAGATAAACCAAATCAAGTATTATGACTTTAAAATCTTTACATTTTTCACAACTAACCTACATCCTATTATTTTGTAACTTATGAAATTTTTGAAATAATATTTACTTGGGTTAAAAAATTTCTAGGACACTTAGGAAATGTCCTTGTAGTCAACAAGGTTTCCCAGGATGGTATCAAACTGGAAAATAAACCAAGTAAAGTCTAATATTCTTTCAAACGTACTTAATTTAAAAAAAATATCAATGTATTTTTCAAAAGTACCTAGTTTTCAAAAACTCAACACATTTTTTAAAGGTACTTATATTTTTCAAAAATTACTTATTATCTTTCAAAATCTGATCTTTCTTCAAAAATAACTTACATTTTGCAAATACTTGCATGCTTCAAAGATCATATTTCAAAATATTTGTACCTTCAAAAATCCGACATTTTCTCAAAATATTGTCTAAAATTTTCTGAGCTCATAATACTTAAGTATTAGTTTTATGCTATGTTTTCAAAAGTTTATACTAAGTATTTTCAAAATACTCTCATTGTTGGCGCAAGTATTTCTGTTTTTTTATGTATGACAAAGGGGGAGAGGTGTGCTTAAGTTAGAATTTTTTTTTGGATTCTTACTAAAGGACCATTTGATCAAAATATTTTACAAAACTAAGGTCATGTTTTAGTTTGATCCCAAGGATGGTAAGTTAGCCCCTTAAACCAATCTAACTTAAGTTATTGTCAAACATCAAAAAGGGGGAGATTGTTGGTGCAAGTTGCATCAATGATATTCCTCTTTAAGTGTTTTAATGTTTGACAATACACTTAAGTCAGTGATACAATGAATAGACAAAGGGGAGCAAAAGTGAAGTAACCAAAGCTGAGGAAAAGTCCTAGTTAATCTAGGCATCGAAACCCTAAGTCCCAGCGAAGGGTTGTTGGGCACCTAGCGAGCACCTAGCGAAGGGCTGCTAGGCACCTAGCGAAGGGCTGCTAGGTATCGTAACCCAAGACCTACGAAGGGCTGTTAGCACCTAGCGAAGGGCTGCTAGGTATCGTAATCCAAGACCTAGCGAAGGGCTGCTAGGCACCTAGCGAAGGGCTGCTAGGCAAAAGACCTAGCGAAGGGCTGCTAGGCACCTAGCGAAGGATGCTAGGCATAGAAGACCTAGCGAAGGGCTGCTAGGCACCTAGCGAAGGGCTGCTAGGCATAAAAGACCTAGTGAAGGGCTGCTAGGCACCTGGCGAAGGACTGCTAGGTAATGAAGACCTAGCAAAGGACTGCTAGGCACCTGGCGAAGGGTTGCTGGGGAATGAAGTCTTGGTCCGAGGGTCTAAGCAACTTAGCTGAGCGATGACTAAGGATAGGAGTAGAGACGGGTCAGGGTCTGGGCGTCTCGAGGTCCGGGAGTATCGGAAGCTAAGTAAAAGTCCACCCGAAGGACTGGGTGGCAACCGTCTCCTGAAAGGAGTAGGTGAAGGGCGAGTTCTCGGGGATAGGAACTCGTGCCGGTTCGACCTAGGGTTTCGTACAAATCCGAAGTCCGAACCAAGTCCTTAAGCTTAATATTATATGCATATATGCTTTGTGTTTGTGTATCTTGCAGGTAACAAGAACCGAAGACAAAGCAAGCAGAAGAACCAGCCTTGCAGTGTTAATGCAGGGTGCCCCAGTGTTGGGGGCGCCCTCATGCACCAGGGCGCCCTGGTCAACACGGTTTCACTGCTGCGAGTCTGAAGCACAGGATAAGTGCTCACGGGGGCGCCCTAAGCGTCCGGGGCGCCCTGGTCAAAGTCTTATCACCTACAACGAAGTAGGTACAAGGATAAGAGTTGACCGAGTCTTCCGGGGTGCCCCCAGCGTCCAGGGCGCCCCCAGGAGGCCTATATAAGGGGCTTCGACCCCTCTGCTTCAGACAGAACTTCCAAGAGCGATCCCAAGCTTTCTGACCGACGACAACATGCTAGAAACGAGGCTCTATGACCGGGAGGCTCCAGGAGGAGGTGCGCGGCACTTCGGAGGTCCAGATCGGCCGAGCTTCAGTCTTTTTCTCATTGGTTTGCTTTTTAATTACTGTACTTAAATTTCTATATTATTGCTTGTAATTCTGCACTGTAAGTCAGGTTTCTCCGCCTCCGGAAAGTCCGGAAAGGAGACCAATAGTGGACGGGCATTCCCGTGCATAGGCCTTGGATGTACTGACCCTGGGGGGTCGGGAACCAAGTAAAAATCCGCCGTGTCACTGTCTTGTTTTTCATTCTATTTATTTTCCGCTGCGCTACTAATATTCTAAGTCTAGAACGAACGAGTTTTCCACGAGGTTTCCGCGAAAGGTTTTCACGATCGATATTCACCCCCCCTCTATCGACGGCACCGGTCCTACAAACCCGTCTCTACTTTTGTCCTTAGTCACAATACCTCGGACCAAGACTTTGATCCCAAACCCTAGGTCCAGGACTTCGATGCCCAACCCTCAGCCAGGACTTCATGTCCAATTCCTCGAACCAGGTCTTCGGTGCCCAACCCTTAGCCTGGACTTCTTGCCCAATTCCCCGAACCAGGACTTATTGCCCAGCTTCACTCACCAGGTCTTAGTGCTCAATTCCTTGAATCAGGACTTCGCACCAGGTCTTAGTGCCCAATTCCTTGAATCAGGACTTCATGCCCAGCTTCACTTACCAGGTCTTAGTGCCCAATTCCTTGAATCAGAACTTCGTGCCTAGGTTAACTTGGACTTTTTTTCACTTTGTTACACTTTTCTTGACTAACCCTTCCCTTGTTCAATGTATCACTGACTTATGTATATTGTCAAACATTGAAACATTTAGAGGAGAATATCACTGATGCAACTTGCACCAACAATCTCTCCCATTTTGATGTTTGACAATATCTTAAGTTAGATTGGATGAAAGGGCTAAACCTTGGGATAAAATAAAATTAAAAAAATTTTGAAAACCCATTTTTGATCTTTTGGGGACAACTTCTAACATCCGCTCACTCTCCCCCCCTTTTTGAAAAAAAACATTTTGATATTTTGATCCTTTGGTAAGAGTGTAAAAAAACATAAGCACACCTCTCCCCCTTTGTCATACATCAAAAATCACCAAAAATATTTGCACCAACAATGAAGACATTTGGTTCTTTTTGAAAATACTTAGAATAACTTTTTGAAAGCAAAGCATAAAACTAAGTGCTTAAATTGCACCCAAAAAGAATTTCACTTTGAATAGTATTTTGTATTTGTAGGAAAGTATTTTGAAACTCAATAAACTTCTCACTTAAGAAATATTGCTTTAGAAATACTTTCATTTAGAAAAACATTTTCAAAGGATTTACTCATAGAAAGATCTTCACTTTAATAACTAGTGTATTTTGAGAAATATTATAAAAGATTTGTATTTTGAATGATGTTTTGCACTTTCTGAGAAAATACTATGAGCTTCGAAAAGTGCAAGTACTTTGAAAAATGTTATGAGCTTTGAAAAATGCAAGTACCCTTTTTTTTGAGAAATATTATGATCTTTGAAAAATACAAGTACTTTTTGAGAAATATAAGTATTTTTTAAAGGTATAAGTACTTTTTTGAAAAATATTAATAAATTTTGAAGAGTATAAGTACTTTTGAAAAAATTAGAATTTTTGAAAATATTATTTGCCTCATATTTTGAAAGTACATAGAAAAATCTTGTTTTTAAAACATAATATTTTACTTGACTTGGTTTCTTTTCCAGTCTGACACAATCCTACGAAACCTTGTTGACTACAAGAATATTTTCCTAAGTGTCCTGGAAATTCTCCAACCCAAGTAAAGATTATTTCCAAACAAAACTGTTTTGAAAGTGATAGAGATTTAATATGATTTAAAAAGACAGTACTTTGATAGAAAAAATTTGTTTTCAAAAAGGACTTAATAATGCAGTGCATGAAAACATATTATATAATTCTTGTAATTTGACCTCCCCCTAAACTTGACCTAGTCCTAGGAAGCTTGTTGACCACAAGTACTCTTCCTCTGATTCTTTAGGGTTTGGTTCAGACCAAAAGAATTATCTAATAATTCTAAAAAGTAATTGTCAAAGAAAATACTGGTTAGAAATAATTTCTTTTTGATTTAGACTCCCCCTAAATTTGACATATCCTCGGAGTCCTTGTAGATCATTAAGTAGACCTCCTCTGTGACTTTAGGGTTTATCAAACTCAAAAGAACAGCTTTGAATGACA
Source organism: Boesenbergia rotunda (assembly GCA_024364735.1). NCBI lineage: Eukaryota > Viridiplantae > Streptophyta > Magnoliopsida > Zingiberales > Zingiberaceae > Boesenbergia > Boesenbergia rotunda. Next base: position 31,039 of record JAGFNQ010003016.1, on the reverse strand, counting down.
GTATGGTAATTTTTAAGAAAATAAGTTCATAGAAAATTTTACTTGGAATGAGAATAACTTTTTAAAGCATAACCCCCTTTTTTCGAAAACACAAGTGATAGTAATTTAAAGCACAATTTTCAAAAAATATTTTCAAATGATAGTAATGTTTAAAGTATAGTTTTCGAAAAACATTTCAAAAGAATAAAATTACTCCCCCTGTACCCAACACTGTTTGACTCTATCTAAATGCCTTAAGGGACTTTAATGTTGACCTAAGAGGCTTGTGTCTAAATGTGTAGGTCAAATAATTTTTCAAAAGGAATATAATTTTTGAAAATCTATAATATGTATAAGCAATTAGACAATCATGAAATTCATAAAAACATTATTATGTTGAAGCACTATTTTTAAAATATATTTTTAGAAAAAATATTCTAACCATTTTGAAAAACAATTTTGAAAAATATTTTTCAATTTATTAGTCCTTAACATCTCACCCATTCTAGATATCTCAATACAGCAAGCATGGTTGCCTTATGGGTACATTATGAGATGCTTGAATCATTTTTCTTAATTCATTGTTAAATCTAAGACTTAATTGAAACTTGTGTTAGATTCAAATTTATCAAATAGTAAAGTGAATTTGATTTTCGATAATCGGCTTCCAGGTCTTGGCGAGACACAAGGCCTTCTTTGGTCGTAGCCTTATTGAATCATCAACCTTTTCCTTGACAAAGCCATTTATTGAAAATTCATTTTCAAATTACTTCTTGAAAAATTTTGGTCTAACTAGCTTAGGTCTTGGATCGGTAGCTGCAGCAAGTTCCACCGGACTAATCATACCAAGTAGAATATACTTGACTTTATTAGAAGGGCTTCCTTAACGTACTATCATCTCACCTCCACTAATACTAGGTTGTTCAAGTTTCAACTATTCTTTTTCCTATAACAGTTCTAAATCATGCATAAAATTAAACATGAATGACATGACATAAATTTTAAAGAAATAGCAGATACATGTATATGGCATTAATGCATGATTCAAACAAGTCAAGGCCTTTAATTAAGTTTCTAATGATGTATCAAATTCTCAATTTGAAACATGTCGTGTGAACCCGCAAATATGCCAACCCACTTTGACATATTTAATATTTTTAATTTAATTGTTGTGGTTTGAGTAAGATTTTATTTAGTTTGAGTTTAAGTTATTTAAGAGTCAGAGTTAAGTTAATTGAAACAAATTTGAAGTTAAATTAATTAATTGGAGTTAAATTAAGAGGGAATTAATTAAAGTTGAATTAATTACGAATTATTAAATTAAAATTAATTAAGGATTAATTGAATTTGAACTAATTAAGGATTAATTGATTTTGAATTAATTAAGGATTAATTGAAATAAAATTAATTGAATTAAACTTAATTAAGGATTAATTGAATTAAAATTAATTGAATTAAAATTAATTAAGGATTAAGTGAATTAAAATTGATTAAGGATTAATTGTGTAACGCCCGCTTTTTTTTCCATAAGCGGCGTTACGCTAAACATACATGTGCATATAAAACATCTTAATGCAGCGGAATAACTAGTACTTACATCATATACACATGTCTGAGTTATCTTTCATGGACATGGTGACATTATACTTAACATATTACCAGCATACTTAGCATCATGATATCAACTTTCCATAACTTATTCATAAGCATTTCAGGTAACATATTACCAGTATGCATGGCATCATGATATCAACTTTCCATAACTTATTCATAAGCATTTCAGGTAGTAAGTAGTTTGATCATAACTTCATGAATAGTAGGTTGTTTCTTAGGCATAACTATCATAAGCCGAGCATAAACCAAAACAAGCATTGTCGGATTCACAAAACATGCAATAAGTGAAATGAGAGAGTTTCTTGGCCATGTCACTACTACACACACCCATTCTTGCCCTCCTGCTGCTTCCTTATTGTCCCATTGCGTGATCTGCGGTATAAGGAAAATAAGACTATAAGCACACAGGCTTAGTAAGACTCTTTCCTACTCACAAAATCCATACGTCGTATAAACATGCACATAATGCTTCAATCCTACATATCATAGCATACTTTCTATCATGAACATCTACACCACTATGCCATCATCGTTTTAGCATAATCATAGATAAAATCATGGCATCATAATTTTAGCATGCACATAAATAAAATCATGGCATCATAATTAGTATGAACATAAATAAAATCATGGCGTTGTCATCTAGCATGAACATAAATAAAATCATGGCATTTTCATCTAGCATGAACATAAATAAAATCATAGCATTATCATCTAGCATGAACATAAATAAAATCATGGCATTATCATCTAGCATGAACATAAATAAAATCATAGCATTATCATCTAGCATGAACATAAATAAAATCATGGCATTATCATCTAACATGAACATAAGTAAAATCATTTGCATAAACATACTTTGCATAAACATACTTTTCATAAACATTCTTTTCATAAACATAATGCATAACATGGATGGATGCATGGGCAAATGCATATATCATAAGGATGCTTAGTTTGAAATCATATCCTTTTTTTTTTATACTTAAACATAATCATAACATTCATTGGGCCCTGGCTTGTACCACATTCATACATCATATGCGCGCATCCCTAAGTAAATACGAGGTAGCTAATCTCGACCTACTAGGGTAAGGACAGCTTCATCGGTAGTCCCGAACCGTAAGGACAGCTTCATCGGTAGTCCCGAACCGTAGACAGCTTCATCGGTAGTCCAGAACCGTAGACCTTATTTAGGTCCGGTACAAGCTCATTCTTAAAATAAAATACTTTCACATGCTTCTTCATTCACAAAACATACATAGCATATTCATTCATTTTTAATGCTTAACATCATCATTATGCCTTGAAGGCATGAACCTCATTTTCATTCATCATTCTCATTCCATATCATCATTATGCCTTGAAGGCATGAACTTTAACTTCATTCATCATTTCATCCATAAACATGACATGCATACATATCATTCATAAATCATGGCATACATTCCTATTATTCATAAATCATGGCATGCATACATATCATTCATAAATCATGGCATACATTCATATTATTCATAAATCATGGCATGCATACATATCATTCATAAATCATGACCTACATTAATAATTAGCATCTTAATTCATAAAAAACATGCATGGTTATGGTACATGGAAAAACATGCCTAGGTCCTTTCATACATGATACATTTCCTTGGATTCATGGCACATGTCTAAATATTTATGAATCATCATCACAAGTGACCTAACATATAATTCATGACACATAAGCTAGGGTTTCAATTGGCATAAACATTCTTCCAACATACTTAAACATCTATATACATCATAGTACCCTACAAACATGCATCCTTGTGGTCTTAACTCAACCCAAACCCTAAGTTTTGGGAGTTGGCCGAAAGTTCCTTGGCATGAAACTCCACCATTCAATCAATAGGAAGGGTTCCATAAGTAAAAGAACACCCATACATTACATACACGACCATAGGGAGCCATTAAACCCCATGATTGGAGTAAATCCTAAACCCTAGCCCTACCTTGGGACCTTGGCCGAAACCCTAATGGGTCACCATCACATGAATAAATTCATAAAGTTACAAATTTACATCCTATAACTTACATATACTTCCATAGTAAAACATTTGAACCCTTGCTTGGAGTTAACCCTAACCCCTTGCCCTAAAACCCATCTTGGCCGAAAGTTACTAGGGCCTTAAGTCATGTAAAAACTTTCACATAACCCCTATTAACATCTCTTACCACATAAGAAAACATAAGGAACAATATTAAAGAGTTGGATCCAAACCAAACCATAGAAACCTATGGTGGTCGAAACCCTTGGTAGCCCTAACTTTGGTGTTTCTTCATATATGGTTCAAACAATTTCTTGTATCATGAAAATAACTCAAAAACCATTATACCACAGGTGAGGGAGTCTTACCTTAGGTTATCTTGGTTTTTAGACCTTAAAAAGGGAAGATGATGAAGACCTTGTTGTCCCTTGATCACCCTTAGCCCTTGTAGCCTTGTAGATGACCCTTAGCTCTTGAAGATTAAGCCCTCTTGTGAAGTTTTCCAAAGGAAAACTCTCCTTGAAGTTTCGGCTAGAGTGAGGGAGGAGGAAGAAGAAAGGTGGAATTGATGGAAGGAAGAAAGTAACTCCCAAGCCCCCTCTTTATAACACATTAAGGAGGGCAAGTGAAAAGTCATGGTGGATGACCCTTCATTTTCCCTAAGCCTTAACCACAATCCACTTCATTTCCTCATAGCACTCCCTTGCTAGGTGAATTGGTTAGAGCATGCATGGTTGTACAAGAGGTCCAAGGTTCAATCCTTGGTGCATGCACTAATTTTTGTATTTTATTTTTATTTTATTTTCTATTATTTCAAAAATCCCTTAAAAATTCCCCCATAATTATGTTAATATTTATCATTAAAACCTCTTTATATTTATATTAATTTTTTACCTAAAATTCACCAATAATTAAGGTACTAGAAAGCCCATATAAAGCCCATTAGTGCTTATTTTTCCCAATTTAAATGAGAAAACATGGATTTCTAGGCTAAAACTTGTATTAATATTTCTAGGTCCCTCGGAAAATTATCTAGTCATGCTCAATATTTTAAAGAAAATATTATGAAAATTTTCCGGGTCGTTACAAATTGAATTAAAATTGATTAAGGATTAATTGAATTAAAATTGATTAAGGATTAATTGAAGATTAATTGAATTAAAATTCAACATTTCTAGGTTAGTTAATAATTGTGGGTTTAGTTTCATCATTTTCATTATTTCAAAAATTTCTGATTTCTTTACTATTTGTTCTTTATTTATCTTTTTAAGTTTTTCTAATAATTCTGATTTATTTGAATCTTTGTGAACTTTATTAACTATGACCTTGATCTCAGATAATTCCTTTTCCTCCTTTTTTTCAAAATAGGTGGAATAATTTGGGCCACTAGTTAATATTTTGTAATAATCTTCAGCATTATCTATAATTAAATTATCATCTAAGAGAATTTCATTTTCAAAATCTTTAAAGTTATTCTCAACATTATCTTTAATATCCGCAAGAATATCCTCAAAAATATCTTCAATATTTTCAGGATTAACCTCACAATTTTCAGAATTATCTTTATGATTTTCAAATTTGAATTCAGAATTATCCTTAAGATTTTCAAACTTGAATTCAGAATTATCCTTAAGATTTTCAAATTTGAATTCAAAATTATCCTTATGATTTTCAAATTTGAATTCAGAATTATCTTTAAGATTTTCAAATTTGAATTCAGAGTTTTCCTTAAGATCTTCAAATTTGAATTCAAAATTATCAGATTTAATTTCTAAATTATCTTTAGGATTATCAGATTTAATTTCTAAATTATCCTCAGATTTTTTAGAATTTACAGAATTAATTCCAAAATATACAGAATTATCAGGATTAAAATTATCAGAATTTTCAGAATTAAAATTATTTATTACTGAATTGACATTCGAAATTAAGCAATTAATTTCTGGTATTTTAGCTATATATGCATTTTCTAATTTGGCATGCATGATATTAATTTGACTATGTAGTAAATTTAATTTTTCAGAAAAATTACGTAATTTATCATCTGACAATGCAGGAATTCGAAAAGTTTTCGAAATGTAAATTTTGGATACCTTTGTCAGACACTTATTTTTGTAATGTCCGTACTTTTCGCATTTGAAACATCTGATGTGGTCCTAGTTCCTCCGGACTCCGGGCGCTGGTGCTGTTGATACAGTCTGGCCCTGATTGTTGTTTTGGTGTTGAAACCGATTTTAGTTTAGGTGGATGATTATTGATTATGATTAAGTCCTGATCGGGGATCAGGCATGGTATGGAAAATCCTAGCTTGGAGGGCTAGGTATTGGAAAATCCTAACCTGAAGGGTTAGGTGTTGAAAATCCTAGCTTGGAGGGCTAGGTGTGTGAAAAGTCCTAATTTGGAAGAGGTGGGTGAAAAGTCCTAGCTTGGAGGGCTAGGTGAAAAGTCCTAACTTGGAGGGTTAGGTGCAAATTCCCATCTTGGAGAATTAGGTGAAAAAGTCCTGGCTTGGAGGGTCAGGTCCTAGCTTGGAGGGCTAGGTTTGGAAAAGTCCTAATCCGGAAGAGTTGGGTGAAAAGTCCTAGCTTGGAGGGCTAGGTGCAAAGTCCTAGCTTGGAGGGCTAGGTGAAAAGTCCTAACTTGGAGGATTAGGTGCAAATTCCCAACTTGGAGGGTTAGGTGGAAAATCCTTAGCTTGGAGGCTAAGGTGTTTGGAGCCCCCTGGATCGGTCTGGTGACCGATCAGGGAGTTGGCACGGTGCTCCTTCGTGGATCGGTCTGGTGATCGATCCAGCAATGACTGATCGGTCTGGTGACCGATCAGGGAGTATGCGTTTCACCCACTGCTTGGCTCCTGATCGGTCTGGTGATCGATCAGGGAGCAAACAGTGAGGTTGAGTTCCCTTGGTGAACTGCTCCTGATTGGTTGGTGACCGATCAGGATCACTGTGCAGATCGTTCTGGAGAACGATCCAGTGTTGCAGGTCCTCTCTATGATCGATCAGGACGGATCCTGATCGGTCTGACCACGATCTGATCGGTCTAGTGACCGATTAGGAGGTTGCCTGATCGGTCCGGTGATCGATTAGGAGGGTTGGACTGCGAAGGCTCAGAAATCGCCCGATAAAGGGTGGATCGGGTCGGGGTGATTGATCCACAACCTGGGATCGGTCTGGTGATCGATCCAGGAGAGTCCAAAGAAATCGCAATTTCTAATCGAGCGTTGGGGACTTGATCAGGACGGAGCCTGATCGGTCTGGACCCAGCTGATCGGTCTGGTGCGATCAGGAGACGCTCTGATCGGTCTGGTGACGATCACTTTAATTCAAATTGCACTGTCAGACGCTCTGATCGCGGTCTAAATCGTATCCCGATTCTCTGCGCTTAACATCTGATACATGATATGCTGTTTGATATGCTGCACTAACACTCTGATTAAGCTACAGGTGACAGGGAGGATTTAAAACGTATCCTGGCATTGTACCATCCAGGTTGCACGGCGAGCTGCAATGATCGGCATTCCCTCTGGAATCTGACATGATATGCTGTTTGATATGCTGCACTAACACTCTGATTAAGCTGCAGGTGACAGGGGAGGATTTAAACACTTAAGGAGAAGTCAATGGAGGCTTTCGTTGGAGCAGGTTTGTCCATTTTTCCATCTCAGGTTGCAACGGCCGAGCTGCAGACTGGAGCTTAGCTGAGGGAAGCTCAAGGAGTCCAGGGATAGCTCAGTGGTAGCTGGCGTTGGCATATGAGCAACTGGGAGCTGCAGGGATGGTGTCATCTGATGCTTGGTGGAGAAATAAAAGAGAGTAGGAGACTTCGGTTGAAGCAGAGTTTTGAGTTCCAAGTGTTCGAGCTTGCTGAAGTTCTTGCTGCGATTTTGTGTTCTCCACACTTGACTTGCTTTGTGCGTGTGCTGTTGATTCATTGAGCAAGTCATTGAGATCTGAGGAGCAACCAACTCTTACGTGAGTGCTTGGAGGAATGAACTGTTAGTAATATGAGAGAAGTGTCCTAAGGCAATCGCCTTATGATTATAGTCATTTACTTTAATAAATGAATATTCACTATTTGAGTATACATGTTCGTATATTTGATTGAGATCTTAAACTCATTTACTGAATGTCCACAATACAATTCACAGCATGAGAGAATTTTTGATGAATTCACAACTAGTGATTATCTCTACATGTGCAATTGTGAAGTATTGAAATTGTCCCTAGTCGATGAATTGATAAATACGGACACTATCAATTCTGTTAAGACTAGCATGGGTTATTCTCTAATCAGCTGATTCTCACTGGCTGGTGACATTGGGATGTCCGGAGATAAACATGAATGCTAGTTAAGGGAACTAGTTCATTGGAGTGACTAGCTATAAGACTTCATAT
>JAGFNQ010003016.1:0-17884 GCA_024364735.1 Boesenbergia rotunda | reverse complement strand
TTAATATTATCTAATTTAATTCTGAATTTGAAATTTATGTTTAATTTATTATTTTTTAGTTTGAATTTAATTTTGCATTTGATGAAAAGAATTAGAAGATCAGAAAACCTTGAAAATGTTAGGATAAATTGGCTCCCAAACTACTGCGACATCTCAATAATAAAGCAATTTATGACTAGTAGGATAATGACATTAGCATACACTCAATGTCCGATCCTTTTAACTACTGTGACTTCTAATTTACTTTTGTTGAATGATATAGTTGAATGAAAAGAAAAAAAAAATTATTAGTATATAAAATATTTAATCTTTTAATGGATATAAGTATTCGAATGAATATCTAATATCCGATTGATATGAAAATGGAAGATATAGAATTCAACTCAAACTTGATCTATTGTCATCCCTACTCTGGTCATCTCTTACTATCGATTGAGCACATTCTAGGACATAACTGAAGTGATGAATGGTTGAAGATTTATCACTTAAAGTCGAGGGATCAAACTACAAGGTTGACGGTAGAACGTAAATCTTTGCACCTCATATAATTCACCACTATCCACTTATCTCCTTAGTCATCATGATTTACATCCTCTTTTTGTCCTAGAACGGATTGACGGGACGCCGAGGGAGAGTCCTTCACCTTCTTATTCCTTCTACCTATTGAACATCGCAATATAATACAAATAGTATCTTTTACACTTCACTTGGATCGTGCATATGATGCAAACAGACAATGAATTTGCATCTTTTAACATCCTCTTGTGCATTTAATTTAACCTTATTTGCTTGCGCCAAAGGTTGGGCCGAGTTGATCATTACATGATAAAATTATAAAATGAAACAAAAATGGTTCCCCGAGACCTACTTAGTAATTTCTTAAACTTTCTCTGCTGGATTTTATCATGCGGGCCTCAAATTTCTTTCTACAATCACTTTAATATACAGTAGCATATGTAAAAGGGTGAGGTAATCCGTGAGATTATTGCATCTACTGGAAATCGATTTCAAATCTATGACAACACTACCATAATGAACTGCTGTTCGAGTCCGGAGGGACGGAAATACATCATTAAGAAATCCTCCAGGTTTCTTTTCCTAAACAAAGGTCAAATGTAACTTTTATCGTCACTGAAATTGAAATTTGATTCAATATAAGAATCAGTATTTTACCAGGTAAATGAGGTAATCTAATTGTATATAAACATATATAATTCAAATAAAATATAATCAAATACATTGCAAATGACTCATTAGTCATCTCTATCGTGTTCAATGCTATATTAAATGTCTTGTCCTTTTTTATTAAAAGTTCTTAACTTCTTATATAACATTAGAAATTAGATTTTTGTATGAAGAAATTTTTTATATGAACATTAAAAAGAACTTAAATGTTGATTAAAACAGATAACTGATTCGATCTAATCCAAGTAGAAATGGGTCAAAGCTATCATACTTATTTTGAAAATAATTACAAATTAATTTTTCTTGGTCAGAAAACTTTACCTAAGCACACAGCCAGCAAAACAACGATCATTCCAACAAATATCATATTATATATGTTAATTGTAATGCCAATGAAATAAGAGGTTAAAGGAGGGTCTATAGTTATAAAAATAGGACCATAAATCGAGCTACTTAGAATTAGTAATAAAAATCGTATTTATACGTTAACCAAAAAAATAAATATTCACATAAGGTATCCTATAGTGGCAAAAAGTGATTCGTTCGTCCTCAGTATCTCCGCCAATCCGTCCCAAGGTCAACACGGAGGAGATAAATCACGGGGGCTACTAGCTCAGATGTTGTGGCTAGTGCGTGGGGAGTAGTGGCGTAGTCAGAATTATCGATCAGGAGGGGCGATTTTTGACTAAGAGAAACGATTTTTGAAAATTTCAAACATTAGTGTAAATTGATCAACATCAAAACTTAGACATGAGACATCAAATATACACAGGACTTAACTCAATTGATCGACACCAAAACTATTCGGATACTTACGTAACATTGGTTCGATCATAATTAGATCAAATCAACTCCAAATCGATTCTGATTTGAACCAATATAATCCTTCGATACAAAACATCAAATATACACAGGTCTAACTTAATTCGGTTGATCAAATCAAAACTATCCGGGATACTTACATAAACTTGGTTCGATCATAATTTGACCAAATTAACTTCAAATCAATCACGGATTGAACCAATGCAATCCTTATCTCCGCACCTACCTGTCAGATTTATTTCGAATCCGATCCAATTTTAATTTAGCATTTTCACTTAATGTTCTATGAATTAGTTCATTCATTTATTATCATATATTTTATTTTTAAAATTTAATATTTATCATTAAGATATTTCTTTATAAAAGTTATACTAATGAATAGTTTAGGTCTTCAGGTTTCCAAATATATAATCAATTTCAATTTTTGGACGATGATGAATTAATCCGTTAAAGTGTCGATATATATATATATATATATGGTAATATCCACGTATTAACTATCAGTCCATCCCATAATGACTTCATAGAAAATATCCTAGCCTATACATAGAGTAATTAAGTGAATAAACAAGAGTTTTAATTTATTTTTAATATTAATGTTTATATTAAAATTGTAAAACAAACATGTTTAGACATCTGGTATTAGGATAGATAAATAATTATTTCGATTTAAAAAAAAATAACTAAAGGTTTCGGTTTTACAAACTGGCTTATTCAATTGGTGTTCATCACTTTTCCTCATGACGCACTCAAGATTTGGAATTGTCCAACAAAATGCATCCTTTTTGCTATTTTATAGCCCTGTCATCCTTTGCCCGTGTCAACTTTTGTTTCTTCTCTTTGCTATTAAATTAACATTTTCTCTCCTCTTCTCCTTTAAATGCATGCAAAAATCACTACAATATTATTTTTTTTAAAATCAACATCACAACTGCATGAGGGATGTGATTTTGATTTTTTTAAAAAATAATAAAGAATAATATATTCAAATTCAGAAATTTTACATAAATTTAATTGAGTTAGAATGGCTAAATTTAATTTGAGTTAGAGTCGCTACAATCGAAATTCTCTGACTTTATCAATGATTTTTTTTACTGAAACTTATTAATAAAACTAAGAGATTTGGATTTTTAAAACTTATTAATAAAGTAGGAGATTTAGTTTTTTGAAAAGTTGACATATAGAGAAGATAGTGTGGTGAAGGTATTTATGGTATCCATGTCTGATTTTAACAGTCCTGTGATAAATTATATATATGTATCAAATGTTTACTTTAGAAGATCATAATTTTTTACTCGGATATTAAAACGAGACATTCTTTAATTTGAATCAAAGTTTATTCAAACATTTATATTTGTTATCGGATAAAACTTATAACGACACATATTTCAAGCCCAAAAAATAAAAATATCGTTTAAAGTCTTTTCGAGTCTATCAATAAGGTTAAAACTCATTGATAGACCTAAAAAGTTTTGATAAACTCATTCCTAGTGCTACAGATTTTTGAAATACCCTGGAGTCTATATGCACCCAGAGATATTAGTTTAGCCATTAATAATAGTGATAAGAAGATTTTCAAAATTTATGATTTTAAAACAATTGACACATATATATAATTTATTGGATGAACACCATAAATATTTTCACTGTACTATCATCTTCCATTACATACTCACCCACGGGTCAGGTCCAATTCGGACCCATAACCAGGTCAATAGGTAGCTAGGCTAAACCGGTCATGGTTCAGGCCTAATTAAAAACGCTGACCGCCCACTAAACCAGCGGTCCACGATTATATATATATATATATATATATATATATATATATATATATATATATATATATATATATATATATATATATATATGGTGAAATTGAGATTCGAGCCCTCCAAATCAACAACGAGCCCTCCAAATCAACAACAAAGAACTTAACCAACCACGCTATAAATTTTTATATTTTCGTTTGGTAGTTAATTAGTTAATATCTAGTCTATTTGGTTATATTATTAATTTAAAAATAGAGATTTTTATTTATTTCTTAATTAATTTAAAAATTTTAATCTCTAAATAATTTTTTATATAATTAATTATTTAATAATTAATTAATATGTTTTACTATATAAGTATTATCTAAATAAATCCAACCATAATCGAGTCTGACAAATAATTTTACAAAATTTTGTTTTTTAAAAGATAATAAAATAATTTTGAACTGTGATGAACTGAAGCAAGCCATGCACGAACCGTAAATTAACGGTTCCGAACCGTAAATTGTAACCGTCTTAAACGGTTAAGGTCAAGGGTTGACATTCGTCGCACCGTTGAATCGTCGATTCCGAACTGTAGTCAGGTTTATATGCCAAATTTTAAAAATCTAAATCCCTAAGTCCATTAATAAATTTTAACCGAAATTTATTAATAGACCTTGAGAGTTCCTATTGAACTTATTCCAACTTTTATGAATTTTTACAGTGCTCCGAAGTTTAAATATATCTCTATTTACTATTTTTAAAAAATCAACATGACAACAATGCTGATATTTAAGTTGTGATAATGATTTTTAAACACAAACCAACACCATAACGGTGTTGGTGTGTCAAACTGTAGTGGAAGTTTTTTTTTTAAAAAAAAAATGTCAGCTTTGAAATAGGAGTAAGACATGCAAGCGGTGCGCGTTTTGAGCATTCTCAAACTTCGGTGCGTCTTTTGTGCCATACGAAACTTTGGGTGCACACTTTGAGAAATTGCCGATTGTTTTTACGATAATTTACCAAAGGACATACGTAATAATTGAAAATTATCAAAGGACGTTTCATTGTTTATATTTTATCAAAGGGCATACTCATTATAGTAAACTTCCTCTTATACTCCTTCTGTTATCTATTGTCTTTCTCTTTCTCTCTCAGTAATAAATTCTGAGACGTCAGCACATGCAACGTGACTTAATTACTGACTTTTATTTTAAAATAATATATTATAGAATCGGTGCTAAATTAAAAAACGTAAGGTAAAAATTGAAAAAATATTTCACTTAAAAAATTTCTCATCCAACGTGATTTAAAAATATAAATAAATGATTTTTATTTTTATTAATAAAAATTAATATATTAAATAATATTTAATAAATATATTAATGTATAAAATTTTTTTTAAACAAATGGAATTAAAAATATAAATAAATAATTTTTATATTTGATTAATAAAAATTAATATATTAAATAATATTTAATAAATATATTAATGAATAATATTTTTTTGAAAAAAATTGACTGTGGGCCTAAAATATTTTTATTTCAGGCCCACGCTGGGCCTGAAACAAAAATATTTCAGGCCCAGCGTGGGCCTGAAATTTTTTATTTCAGACCCATGTTGGGCCTGAAATCTATTGATTCAGGCCCGACGTGAACTCAAATTTTTTTTCTATTTTAAAAATATATTAATATATAAAAAAACCTATCAAAACACTTAATTTCAGATTTAAACGCAGGGCCTGAAGTCATCCCAGGAGGGTCTGAAGTCAAATAACTTCAGATCATATAAATAATTAATTTAATAAATAATAATTAAACATAAAAAATATTGTTAATATTAAAAAAATTTCAGTGTCCTTTGGCATGAAGTCATCCGACTTCAGGCCTAAGGAGAGCCTGAAGTCAGATGACTTCAGGCCCTCCATTATTAAATATAAAAAAAATTTATAAAAAGTATAATATATAATTACATTATTATTTATAATTTTTATAAAAAAGGTATAATATATAATTATATATTAATAAAATGTTATAGGAGTGGTTTAGGTATATCAATAAGATTTGAGGAAAACTCACTGATGGACCTACCATATTTGGAATTCAGAAAAAGCTATATCTGTAGACAGGGTTGAGCTAGGAGATGAGATTTTGGGTGCCGAAACCTCTAATCTTGCTGTATCACCAATGCTATAGGAGTGGTTAAGGTATATCAGTGAGTTTTGAGCAAAACTCACAGATGGACCTACCATATTTGGAATTCTGAAAACTCTATATCAGTAGACAGGGTTGAGCTAGGAGATGAGATTTTAGGTGCCGAAACCTCTAATCTTGCTGTATCACCAATGCTATAGGAGTGGTTTAGGTATATCAGTGAGTTTTGAGCAAAACTCACTGATGGACCTACCATATTTGGAATTCTGAAAATTCTATATCAGTAGACAGGGTTGAGCTAGGAGATGAGATTTTGGGTGCCGAAACCTTTAATCTTGCTGTATCACCAATGCTATAGGAGTGGTTTAGGTCTATGAGTGAGTTTTGCTATAAAGATAGTAGCATCAAAAATATAAATAAATGATTTTTATAAAGATAGTAACATTAAGAATATAAATAAATAATTTTTATATTTGATTAATAGAAATTAGTATATTAAATAATATTTAATAAATATATTAATGTATAAAAAATTTTTTGAAAAAAAATTGACCGTGGACCTGAAATCTATTGATTTAGATTTCAGGCTCACGCTGGGCCTGAAATTTTTTATTTCAGGCCCACATTGGGCTTGAAATCTTTTGATTCAGGCCCGACGTGAACTCAAATTTTTTTTCTATTTTAAAAATATATTAATATATAAAAAAACCTATCAAAACACTTAATTTCAGATTCAAACGCAGGGCCTGAAGTCATCCCAGGAGGGTCTGAAGTCAAATAACTTCAGATCTTATAAATAATTAATTTAATAAATAATAATTAAACATAAAAAATATTGTTAATATTAAAAAAATTTCAGTGCCCTTTGGCCTAAAGTCATCCGACTTCAGGCCTAAGGAGGGCCTGAAGTCATCAGACTTCAGGCCCTCCATTATTAAATATAAAAAAAAATTATAAAAAATATAATATATAATTACATATTATTTATAATTTTTATAAAAAAGGTATAATATATAATTACATAATAATAAAATGCTATAGGAGTGGTTTAGGTATATCAATGAGTTTTGAGCAAAACTCACTGATGGACCTACCATATTTGGAATTCTGAAAACTCTATATCAGTAGACAGGGTTGAGCTAGGAGATGAGATTTTGGGTGCCGAAACCTCTAATCTTGCTGTATCACCAATGCTATAAGAGTGGTTTAGGTATAACAGTGAGTTTTGAGCAAAACTCACAGATGGATCTACCATATTTGGAATTCTGAAAACCCTATATCAGTAGACAGGGTTGAGCTAGGAGATGATATTTTAGGTGCCGAAACCTCTAATCTTGCTGTATCACCAATGCTATAGGAGTGGTTTAGGTATATCAGTGAGTTTTGAGCAAAACTCACTGATGGACCTACCATATTTGGAATTCTGAAAATCCTATATCAGTAGACAGGGTTGAGCTAGGAGATGAGATTTTGGGTGCCGAAACCTCTAATCTTGCTGTATCACCAATACTATAGGAGTGGTTTAGGTCTATCAGTGAGTTTTGAGCAAAACTCACTGATAGACCTAAACCACTCCTATAGCATTGGTGATACAGCAAGATTAGAGGTTTCGGCACCCAAAATCTCATCTCCTAGCTCAACCCTGTCTACTGATATAGGGTTTTCAGAATTCCAAATATGGTAGGTCCATCAGTGAGTTTTGCTCAAAACTCACTGATATACCTAAACCACAAAACTCACTGATAGACCTAAACCACTCCTATAGCATTGGTGATACAGCAAGATTAGAGGTTTCGGCACCCAAAATCTCATCTCCTAACTCAACCCTGTCTACTGATATAGGGTTTTCAGAATTCCAAATATGGTAGGTCCATCAGTGAGTTTTGCTCAAAACTCACTAATATACCTAAACCACTCCTATAGCATTGGTGATACAGCAAGATTAGAGGTTTCGGCACCTAAAATATCATCTCCTAGCTCAACCCTGTCTACTGATATAGGGTTTTCAGAATTCCAAATATGGTAGGTCCATCTGTGAGTATTGCTCAAAACTCACTGATATACCTAAACCACTCCTATAGCATTGGTGATACAGCAAGATTAGAGGTTTCGGCACCCAAAATCTCATCTCCTAGCTCAACCCTGTCTACTGATATAGAGTTTTCAGAATTTCAAATTGGTAGGTCCATCTGTGAGTTTTGCTCAAAACTCACTGATATACCTAAACCACTTCTATAGCATTGGTAATACAGCAAGATTAGAGGTTTCGGCACCCAAAATCTCATCTCCTAGCTCAACCCTGTCTACTGATATAGAGTTTTCTGAATTCCAAATATGGTAGGTCCATCAGTGAGTTTTGCTCAAAACTCACTGATACCTAAACCACTCCTATAGCATTTTATTATTATGTAATTATATATTATACCTTTTTTATAAAAATTATAAATAATATATAATTATATATTATACTTTTTATAATTTTTTTTTATTATTATGTAATTATATATTATATTTTTTTATAAAAATTATAAATAATATGTAATTATATATTATACTTTTTATAATTTTTTTTTTATATTTAATAATGGAGGGCTGGAGGGCATGAAGTCGGATGACTTCAGGCCAAAGGGCACTGAAATTTTTTTAATATTAACAATATTTTTATGTTTAATTATTATTTATTAAATTAATTATTTATAGGATCTGAAGTTATTTGACTTCAGACCCTCCTGGGATGACTTCAGGCCCTGCGTTTGAATCTGAAATTAAGTGTTTTGATAGGTTTTTTTATATATTAATATATTTTTAAAATAGAAAAAAATTTGAGTTCACGTCGAGCCTGAATCAAAAGATTTCAGGCCCACGGTCAGTTTTTTTCAAAAAATTTTTTATTCATTAATATATTCATTAAATATTATTTAATATATTAATTTCTATTAATCAAATATAAAAATTTTTTATTTATATTTTTAAATCTAACAATTTGTTTCAAAAAACTTTTTATACATTAATATATTTATTAAATATTATTTAATATATTAATTTCTATTAATCAAAATAAAAATCATTTATTTATATTTTTAAATCATGTTGGATGAGAAATTTTTTAAGTGAAATATTTTTTCAATTTTTACCTTACGTTTTTTAATTTAGCGCCGATTCAATAATATATTATTTTAAAATAAAAGTCAGTAATTAAGTTACGCTACATGTGCTGACGTCTTAGAATTTATTACTGAGAGAGAAAGAGAAAGGCAATAGATAACAGGAGGAGTATAAGAGGAAGTTCACTATAATGAGTGCGCCCTTTGATAAAATACAAATCATGAGACGTCCTTTGGTAATTTCCAATTGTTACGTACACCCTTTGATAAATTGCCGTTGTTTTTATCAGCGTCATATGCATATCTGATCCCATTTTATAACCACCCGATCGTATTAAAACCCAGCCAATTTTTCCACTCAGAATAGCCAGACGGATCCAATTTTAATAACCAAGGAACAAACAATTGGAAGTAAATAACTGGAAGGATTTTCTCTTTTTTTTTAAAAAAAAAAGAATTTTGATAGATAAAAACAGATCCAGTTAATTGTATAAAATATTCATATGAGCTAAATAAACATATCAAGAAACTACCAATTGAATCCAGGCTAGCTCATGACAACTACGAGATCCAGTTATAGTTTGTTGTAATATCACCACAACAACACTTCTATTGCAAGTGTCTTTCTGTTCTGTAAGTATATATGCTCACTAGCTACTTGACCAAAAAAAAAAATCATGCAACTTCGACATGACATGGCAAACAAGCACATCTTTGAGAAATCATTGTGCATTTAAGAATATTCACATGAATAAAAAATGTCTGGATTACCAGGGCAATATAAGATGAATAAAAACTAAAAAGAGAGTGTATTTATGCATTCATGCTTCCTCAAACGCCCAATAGTTTGAATGTAGGTCTTATAAAAAAAATAGAGCATGTCCTGTATTGGAGTTGAAGCAACCAGGTAACATGTGCCAGAAAGGGTAATCTCCATGAATGTGAAAGTAGAACAAGGAATAACTGAAAGCCAAATAAGATGGATCGATCCAAATAAATGTTCCTTTGACCGT
The DNA here is from genome assembly GCA_024364735.1 of Boesenbergia rotunda. Taxonomy (NCBI): domain Eukaryota; kingdom Viridiplantae; phylum Streptophyta; class Magnoliopsida; order Zingiberales; family Zingiberaceae; genus Boesenbergia; species Boesenbergia rotunda. The sequence continues at coordinate 7,855 of JAGFNQ010003016.1, read as the reverse complement.
CACTGAGGCGAGCTCTAAGAAGATGGACGCCTAAGATACTTGGCATAATAACCTTTGGTGAAAAGAAGAAAAGAAAAAGGCTACAAATTCACAGAATCAAATTACAAACTGCATGACTAAGACTCCTGATACTTGAACTATAGTTCAAACCTGTGGGAGTGGCCGACACTACGTCCCCACTCCCTTCAGGGCACCCAATAACTGGAAAAAAAAAAGAGGAAGTTAAAGCAAGACTCCGTGCCAGAAACTGGATTCAAGTAGCGGATCTGGAGCAGTCAGATTAATTAGTTCGGGAAAGAAAAAACAAAAAGGCTTCGGCTGGGAAACAAACCTCCAAGGCGGCCGGAGGCGAAGAGAGGCGGAGGGGGGAGGGATCGAGGCTGTGAAACAAGGGCAGCCCAACGCCGGCAGAGGAGTCGGCGGAGGCCGCCGAGGAGGAGGAGAAAACGGTGGATTCCTCGTTCTCCACGATGATCCAGCAGCTATGCTGCTACTTGTGTGGGTCCGATTCACATGCGAAATTAACCGAATACGGATCGGATTTTCTCTTATCGGATCCGATGACTGACCTATCCTATTCCATTTGCCCTTCCTACTAAGGATGGAAATAGGTCGGGCGGCCTGTCAGGGACCTGTGGCCTGACCTGTATTTGGCCTGACCTGGTCTGGCCTGTTTAAAAATAAAATAGTAATCAGGCCTATTTGAAAGCCTGTTTATCTTATCAGGCCAAACCTAAACTCAATATAAAGACTATGAAGCCTGACAGGTCGGCCTGGGCCTGTTAAAATTATATTATATAAAATGTTAAAAAAGAGATTTGAAGACTTCTATCAAACAAAACCTTATCTACCACCTTACTTGTCAATACATCATAAATCTCTTTTAGCTATAAGATACAAATAAAATTATAAGTTTTGTAAACAGGCTTTGTAAATTACAAGCTTTGTAAACATGCCACATGTCAGGCCAGACTATTGAACAGGTCAGGCTCAGGCTAAGAACAAAGCCTATAACAGGCCACAGGCCAGGCCCAGACCAGTTTGTTGTTATACAGGCCTGACCTATTTAGGTAGAAGCATGATCTGATCTGACCTGTTTTCATCCCTACTTCCTACACAACTTGTTTCGTAATTACATGTTCAGACTTCAGTCCAAGGAAGGATTCTTAGTCAAGGTATTTTTTTTTTCCTTTGGAACCTTGAGTAGTGATGAGACATTTCCCTAAGGTTAGATGGTAAAGGGTGATTTTCGAGGGTGAGGTGGGCTATCAGAATTATCGTCAGGCCATGTCTGACGAGGAATGGTCTAATATGCCTGAAATGAGAGTGTAGATTAGAATGATGGACGGAGAATCTCCAACATGAACATCCCGATGTTCAAGTTAGTATTCGCAAGTGGTAAAAAAATTATAAGAGAATTAGGATTCACTACACTATACCTCTGTAGTTTGTGTTGGATCGAGAAGCCCGATAGAGGGAGGGTGAATATCGGAAAACTTTCAGATTCGTATAAGAATAGGTACGCAGCGGAAATTAACGAAAAGACACAGAGACGCAATCGATTTACTTGGTTCGGAGCCTGTGTCGACTCCTACTCCAAGGCCCACGGTCGTTGACCGTTTACTTTGGGCAATTCTATATTTGGCGCAAATAAGTTACACAATATGATTTACAAAATCAAGTGCAATAAAATATTAATTAAAGAAATACGCTCTTCTTTTTACCGACGTCCGGAGTAGGTCGACTCTTTCGGGGCAGCAGGACGTCGTCGGCTCGAGGTGAAGCGTTTCCGGAGCAAGGCGCGAGCGTAGAAGAACTTTGAGGCGTTGGAAGAAGTGATGTCTTGAAGCCTTGGTCGAAGGTCCCTTATATAGGGCCTAGGGGCGCCCGGGATGTCGGGGGCGCCCCCCACGTGGCCTTCGATCCGGCAAAGTCTCGGTCGCGTCTGATCCTCTTGATCCGCTTTGACCAGGGCGCCCGCAGCGCTCGGGGCGCCCGGATTGACCTGGTCAAACTCTATCCTTTGCCTTTGCTTGGCTTCGAGAGGTTTGGGTTCGATGTATGCGCATGGGGGCGCCCGCAGCGCAGGGGGCCTCCCGGGAGCAGCGGGGGCGCCCGGAAGCACGGGGGCGCCCGCAGCTTGTACTGTCGAAGCGCACTTTTTGATTGTGTGTTTGGTGTTCACCTTGGGGGCGTCCGGGACACTCCGGGCGCCCTGGTCAGCAGTTGCCTCACTCCTTTGAGGCACTCTGAGCTGCAGACTCACGTTCCTTCGGTCCTGCATCCAGGGTTAGTCCAAAACATAATAAATTATTAGATTTATACAGCCTTAGCTGTCTTGGTTCTGACTTTGGTCTCCAAAATGGAGCCCTAGGTCGAACCGACGCCTACTGTTCCCTCGACGGGGAACGCGTCCTCACCTACTCCTCTCGGGAGAATTTACCTGATGCCAACCGTTCCTTTGGTTGGACTTTTGCCTGACGGTCCTTTGTCAGGTTTTGTGAACTGGCAGTCCTTCGCCAGTTGCCTAGCAGTCCTTTGCTAGGGCTTCGGTCCCAGACTGTCCTTCGCCTGGAGCCTAGCAGTCCTTCGCTAGGACTTTCTTTCCTGGCATTCCTTTGCCAGTGCCTAGCAGTCCTTCGCTAGGGCTTTTCCTGCACACTTGATTAACTTATTAGAAAATAAGAAAGACTTAACTTTTGACCTATGTTGCCATTATCAAAACACAGGTTTGACTTAGGTGCATTCTGCACCAACAATCTCCCCCTTTTTGATTTATGGCAACCCTAGTTCAAAAAGTTAAGTTTAAGCAACATCTGAAAAAAGTTTTATTCCCTCCCCCTGGAAGGAATCTCCCCCTAGATTTTTCAAAAATTCGTGGGGTTTTTTAAAGACTTTACTTGTACTTTGAAAACTTAAGTTTTAGGTACTTATAAGTAACTTAAAAGTACATAGTAGAGTTTTTAAAGCATAATTTGAGTACTTACAAAATTTTTTTTTTAAAGTCTTAAGTTTTAAAGTACTCAAAATGTTAGCTTAGTAGTTTTTGAAACACTTTAGTACTTAATAATTTTGAAAAACTTTAGCTTTAGAGTAATAGCTTAAGTAGAAACCTTTTGAAAGGCTAGAGTATTTTGCAAAATTTGAAAGCTTGAAAAAATTTTGAATCTAGAGTACTTTAGCAAAATTTGAAAGCTTGAAAAAATTTTGAAGCTTGAGTACTTTGCAAAATTTGGAAAGCTTAAGTATTTTTCAAAAAAATTTGAATAAGTAAAACTTTTTGAAAGCAACCTTTTTGAATAAAGGATAGAGTATAGAAAATTTTAAAAAAATTTGAAAATTTTACTTTACTCTCTCCTTTCCTATCTCTCCCCCTTTGCCATATATCAAAACAAATAAGAATAGCATGGATAAAGGAAATAAATAAGAGTTTGCTGTACTGAACCAGTTTGATTTTCACTAAATCAATCAATTTTTGTCTATAGGGACCTGTCTAACCCAATTAGCTACTTACTAACTGTTATATACAGTAGTTTTTGCTAGGGTTAGTCAAGTTAAGTGTTTCTGTTCAAGTTAGATTTTCTAATCTTAACACTTAACTTGATTGTTGTATAAGTTATATTTAGTGCCCCAATTTCTGCAGATGCACTGACTTAAAGCATCTTGAATTGAGGCAAAGATCTAAGCATCTCAACCCTTTCTAGGTTATCAATCAAAAGTATTCTAAGGTGCTTATGAGATGCTGGCTTCTAAGTCTATAGGTGCATGCAGTTCTAGGGTTAAAGCCTAGGCTAAGTTCATTTTCAAAAAAGCCCTAGTTTTGAAGGGGGTAGTTTTAAAATTAATATAAAACTAAGTCGAAAAGTTTTTAAAATTGATTTTTGAAATAAAGCTAAGTTGAAAATGAAAACTGATTTTGAAATTTAAATAAAACAGTTTTTCAAAAATAGAAAATTTTAGAAAACTTATTTTTGAAATCAAGTAGAGTAAAAACAATTGAGTTAAACTATTCTACTGAACACAATCCTAACTGATTAACAAGAAACCAATAATCATAAACTAGTCATCATAAAATAAAAGCAGGTACTCTAGGTTCAACAGTCAAGCATGAGTCAACCCTACTGAGTAGGGGCAGTCAAATAGGTACAATGCCAAGTGAATCTAAGATGAAGGACCGGGGTGATCGGACGGGCCAGGCTGCCATGCATCAAATCGTGCCATCATCTCTAGATACTGTGCATCTCTGGCCTCCCGCTCAGCTCTAAGGGCGCTCATATACTCGGTGTAGTAGCCCCGATTTGTCTCCAAGTCTTCGGCATGATTGGCTTCGATTTCCTCTCGGAGGCTTTGGATCTGTGTTTCCAAATGTGTCACTCTCTGGTAGAGTATCGGTGGAGCGGGCTCGTCGACGTGTGCTCGGGCGGCTGCAGCTACATCTCCAACATCGACCTCAACCTCCTCATCTGAATCGACTCGAGCTCCGGCCTGGTGTCGTCTCCAGCTCAGAACCCCGGTGGCTGATACCTCTAGACCGGCTAGTGAGAAGTTCCTAAACCCTATCTCGTCAAAGTCAGTCATAGCGGTGATTTCACCAATGGTAATGTCCCGCCCGTGGTGATGTAGAAGGGAAGTAATGATGTGGCAATATGGTGTGCGCACTCGTCCCTGGGTCGTCACACTGGACGCATGCAGAATGGTATGAAACATATGGAGTCCAATGTCTAGGTCAAGGTGATGGACTAGTGCATAAAGAAGGAAAGCATGAAAGGGTCGCATAGTCCCTAGGTCTCTGGTAGAGAGTGGTAGGATACAGCGGACCAGAACTCTATACAAGGCATAGTTCTGGGCCTGAAGTTCTACAGCTTGGAAGCGTCTATTTTCGGGAAGGTCTGCCCTATAGAAATAGTTGTGAATAGTATCTAGGGTAATGTCTGAGTAGGGAGGATCAAATGGGGGGTTCCTAGGAGGATAGCAGCAAAATGTGGACTGAGAAGGTCGCAGTCCTAGGAAGCGGTTCAACAGGGTAGGGGTTATAGATAGAGGAATCCCTTGGACAGTAGTATGAAACATAAGATTATCTTGTCGAATAATATTATTGTAAAATTCTGCGCATAAAGATTCATTAATGGTATGCGTGCAGAAGACAAGATTGTCCAATTGATAGAAGTTGATGATGTTCATGGCGACAGGGCATGATTGGGTAAAAAAGTGCCTATTGAGATAACTCGTTTTAATAGGCTTGTAGATTGTTTGTGCGAACCTATTACATAACTCTAGATTAGGAAATCTAGGGTCGGGACTAGGTTGGGCACCGGGGTTGGCCGGATTTGGTCGGCGTCTTCTAAGTTAAGAGAGTTTAAAGAATGAATAAAGATATTGCATGGAATAAATTTAACTGCAATAAAATTACTAATCATACCGGACGGCTCGAGGAGGCATAGTTGAGAGAGAGGACTTGCAAGGTCTTCTTGAAGAGTAAGAAGTGGAGAAGAAGGTTGGTTTTGGTGTGGGAAGTGAAGGAGTTTCGGATGCCTTTTATAGGCAATTTTATGGGGGCGCCCGGGAGCTTCCGGGCGCCCTGTTCAGGGCTGCTGCCAAAGGCAGTTTAAAGGACTGGTTGGGGGCGCCCGGGACAGTCCGGGCGCCCTCAACAGGTTGCTTTGTAGGTTTGACTGCAATGGAGGTGATGGGGGCGCCCGCGTGGTTTCGGGCGCCCTGGTCAAGGGCAAGACAGCTTTTCTGTCTCGAGGAACGAGAAAGTGACGGGGGGGGGGGGGCGCCCGTGTGGTCCCGGGCGCCCTGCTCAAGGGTATGTAGAGACAAAAATTTGTCTTGTCATTGTTTAACTATGGTTTAATCAATTTGACCATGGTTGGGATTGATTTTGACTGTTTTGACCATAGTTTGGCAAGGTTGACCATGGTTTGACCATGTTGACTGTGTTGACCAAGGTTGACCATGGTTTGACCAAGGTTTGACAAATACAAGATTATCCAAAAAAATTACTTGAGTCTTAATTCTACTGTCTCACTTAAATCTTAGGGTTTTCAATCACGTTAACCTTATAGGTTTCGTGAGACAGATTTTGATTAGAAGTTATTTTGAAAAAGTTTGATTAATTTTGAAAACAATTAAATTTATGTTTAAATCTATAAATAACTGAAATTTTATGTTAGATTCGAATTTAACAAAACTTAATTTGAATTTGAAATTCAAAAATTGGCTTCCAGGTCTTGGCGAGGCACTAGGCCTTCTTTGGCCGAAGCCTTATGGGATCATCCACCCTTTCCTTGACAAAGCCTTTTAATGAGATTTCATTTTCAAAATCAATTTCTGAAAAATTTCTGGTCTAACTAGTTTGGGTTTTGGATCAGTAGCTTCGGCCAGTTCCGCCAGTCTAAAGAGACCAAGTGAACTTAATCTTATTAGAATTGGTTTCCCCAACGTACTATCATCTCACCTCTACCCAATACTATGTTGTCAAATTTCAGCTAAGTTTGTTCAGTCCTTAACTAACCTAAGTCTAAGCATGGTCTATTGCAGAAATTAAATAAACAATCAAACAATCAATTTAAATCAATAATGACAAGTTTATCTAATAATAAAAATGGTTTTCAGTTTGGCTCCCCCTGGACTAAAGCCACGGTGATGGTTAGGCAAGATGTGAATCTGTCCTTAGGGATCCAATACTGATTTGATCCAGTTGGTTTTTGTTCAGGCATAGTTAGGTACCCATGCCTGAGTTTTGCCTCTAGACTGATTCAGTACAGCCAAATACGATCTTTGTCGGGATTTGGTTCGGTAGCCAAGTCCAGATCGATTTAGAACTGATTTCTGTTTTCCAAGGATCATGTCAAGACCCTTGGAACCAGATGTAAATCGTTCTAAAGCTGTTCTAAATCCTTAACCTGAGTTTTCAGGGAGGAGTTCTCCTTTTCAAGTTTTTCAACTTGAGTGGGAGTTCCTTCCTGAACCTTCTCGGTTAAGGGTTTAGAGTCAGCTCCCTCTTTCAGGAGTTTTACTTCCTGTCGGAGGGATTCGACCCGGAGTTTGGCTTTTGCCAAATCACGAGAAAGAAAAGAAATCAATTCAGTTAACTGTAATCTATTAAAACCAGTTACCTTAATTTCTCCGTCTTCTGTGAAGGTCAGCTCGCCGTCCTCTTGTTCTGATTCTGACTCTGTCTCGACTTTATCTGAGGCGGTCAGAGCTAGGAGGTTGGACTGGGGTGCCTCTTCTTCTTCTTCTGAGGAAGACTCGTCCCAGGTTGCTTGGAGCGCCTTCTTTCTTCTCGGCTTTTTAGTCTCCTTTAGGTTAGGGCACTCTGACTTGTAGTGGCCCTTTTTCTTGCACTCGTAGCAGGTCACATTGGGCTTGTTTGCTGGTTCAGTTGGTTCGTCCTTTCTTCGGCCGGTTTTTCGTTTGTTGGTTCGGTTCTTCAGCTCCTTGTAGTAGCTTCGAGCGAGCCGGACCAGTTTAGTTTGATCTCTTCTTCTTCTTCTGAGTCTGAGTTAGATTCGGTTTCAGGTTCAGGCTTCTTCTTGTTGTTCTTCCAGTCTTGCCTGCAAGAAAAGCAATACCTTTCTCAACCATATTGGTGTTAGTTTGTTCGTGCAGTTCTAGTTCAGAAAATAATTCATCTAATTTTATTTTAGAAAGATCCCTAGAGACCTTGTATGCATCTACCATAGATGCCCACAAGGTGTTTCTAGGAAGGCGTTTAGAGTATACCTTATTAGGTCACGGTTTTCAACCTTGTGACCTATTGTGTGAAGACCGTTCATTACCTCCTGGATCGTGCGTGGAGCTGGGCTGCTGTTTCGTTGTCGCCATCTTGATAGTGTAGAGTTTATTC
>JAGFNQ010003015.1:114276-171113 GCA_024364735.1 Boesenbergia rotunda | reverse complement strand
ACAAACCCTCAAAAAAAAAAATCCTGAACCCCTGAATCCGAATCCCTAAACCCGACCCCCCAGCACCGAGCCCCAAACCACAAAAATCCCGAAATCCCGACGACCGAAGACCGAAACCCCAAAAACCGTTAATCCCCTAACCCTTAGGTATTAGGATCAGTTCACTAAGCAATAAATTAACCTCAAATCTCAAATGTATTGGCAATGAAACAAATTAACCTCGTTTAATATATTCCATAGCTTCCGATAGCATCAAAAGGTTGCTCTAAAAACCATTGTCAGAAAAACCTCAGGCAATCGATCAAAAGGGGGAAAAATTGCAGTTTCTCACCGATACAATTCGAGCTTCCTTTGCCACAGCGCATAATATCATCAGATTCATCGCCAACCGAAGCCCTAACGACGAAGTTTCACCGAGGCAACGATGTAGGTGATCCCGAAGCACAGCAGGTGGAAGGAAATATCGCACCCCAAGGCCGATAACTCCGAAAGCAGGGAGAAGTTGAACCGCCGCAAAAAAAATGCCGGCCAAATTCTCTGATGGGAAACCTCAATGAACTCCCAATATTGCAAGCAGCGGAAGCCATAGTAAATCTTTTGAAGATTGTTGTGGTTCTAGGTTCAGAGATTTGGGAAAGGTTCAATAGCTTGGGAGAGATACAATAGAAAATAACGCGGTGGTTCTTTCTCGTGCGACGAAGAGGGGATGACGCGAAGAGATGGCTGCGGGGCGGCGGCTGCCGGCCTCGGCTGCTCGCGCGGACGATAGCTCGTGAGAAAAGGGCAGTGGCACGACAGGAGATCGACGTCGATTGAGGTGGAACAGGGCGGATCGGCGCCGGCGATGAAGAGGGTGGTGATCGGGAGGAGAGAGGGAGAGGGAATCGGGCGAGGGAAGGTTGTGTCGGCGGTGAGATTTAGGGCTTGGGCTTGGGAGAGATTGAGACGGAAGGAAAATAAAAAGAAAAGGAAGCCGCGGCGAAGGTTAAAATGAGGTGAGGAGCAGAAGAAGCCGCGGGGTTCGAATTTTGTCATCATCACACACCTAGGGAAGGGACGCACAGCCGGAAAGGATAGGCACCGATTACTCTGGTATGGACGGTACTGATTCGCGAGATCTCCGATAAGACAGCACGTGAATCGGGGGAAGAGATTTTAATGCAGATCTTTTATTTGACATTGTCAGGGTAAGCAGGCTGTACATAGATATCGTGATGGGATCGCATGGTACGGCGGTGCAGCAGACGCTTTTAATATCAGATATTTATCTGACAAAGCCATCCTTGCCAGCTAAATGGAAATATATTAAACAAATCGTACTGTTTACATATATTAATTACGAATTTAAAATATATTTAATCATAATATACTATTTGATAAATCTAGATATGATTAAAAAAATATTATCTGTATTTTATTTTCTAATCTTATATGGATAATTTTTAAAATTTTAGATTGGTCCTGCAATGTTCGGAGGAGAGATTGTAAAATACAAAAATATAAATATATGAGAACTTACTTAAAAATGGACTAGGCATATCAATACAAAGATATATAAATTTTATTGATTTAAATATTCTAAATTTTTATCACATCTTAATAAATCCTATCTACTTCTAATGTTGGAATTCACTAATTGCCCAAATAAATGGCTTCAAAAAAAAATTAAGTTGAAATAAAAAATCAAATGCAAACTATCAATACTTGTTTATATATGAAGTTAATTAAAATTAATATTCTTTTTAGATACCAAATTGGCTTAACCCTAAACAATAAAATATAAACATTCCTAAAATCCCAAATATAAAAGCTGGTACATAAGCTAATAAATTGTAAACTATCCTAAAGAATAAAAAAAACTCCCACTGAACTATATCGTATACAATAAAAATTCAAAACGCAAATAGACGCAAACAAAAAAATACTTATATTAAAAAGAAAATATGGAAGAGCGAAATATTTGTGCAAATAGTGTGAATGTATCATAGTATAAGACGTATACAGGACGTATAAAGATCAAAAAAAAAAAAGATATAAAACTTATAGATAGGTTTACTAAAATTATAAATAATTTATAATAAAAGCCAACGAATAAGAAGAGAAAAAAAATATTGATGATAACATATCCAACTAACAATAATTTAAAATACCACTCAAACAAAAATAAATTACCCAAATATGTAAAACTGACACACAATACCTAAGTAGACAGATTGAAACACAGAAAATATTTCAGGAAACAAACAATATTTATCTCGTGTTGGTTTAATTGAATCGCAGAGTAAAATAAAGGGAAAACGGGTTTTTAGTAAAATTTGTGTACTGTTTGTTTCCTAAAACATTGGTCTGAAATTGCAGAGTAAAAACGGGTTCAAAATAAAATCTGTGTGTTGTTTGATTTTTGTATATCGAAAAGTTTCGGGAAACAAACATTACTGGTCTGAAATGGAAGAGTAAAAGAAATGTAAGTCTAATTAAATAAAAATAAAGGTTACCCAAGGTTGAAGATCGGCTGAGGACGAGGAAGATCAGATGAAGATGAGGAGAGTAGAAGAAACAGTAGATCGGTAAAGAAATGTGAACAGATTCCAACGCCGAAGATCAGAAGATGAAGACGAGGAGAGGAACAAAGGATGCCACAGCGAAGGTTAAGACGAGGTGAGGAGCAGAAGAAGGCACGGGGTTTTGAGCTTTGTCATCATCACTCCTAGGAAAGTAACGTGCAGCCGAGAGAGGGATAGGCACCAGTTACTCTAACATATCATTCATTGAAAATTACTTTTGATCAGATGTTTCGAAGCTGCCTTAAATCTCGACTAGACCATATCTACATCTATCTCGGCAGGAAATCTTTGAGATGTGATCTTTCGTTGATTGTTTTTTTTTTTTTTTTTTTTTTTACCAAAAATCTTTTGCCTACCGCACCGGTGAAGTGTTACTATTTAAAAACTTTTTTAAAATAATAGATTTAATTAAATAAAATTTCTTGTCTTATATATATATTTAATTAGTATACATATTTTATTATTTGCTCTCAAAATTTATTATAATATATTTAATTATTAATATATATATATATATATTATATATATATATTATATATATATATATATATATATTTATATTCCACCCTTCCGATTGGTGCGGTGTAAAAGGTATCTCATTTTTTAATATAATTTCCTAGGATTTGGATATGGGAAAATCCGAAACGGAGCAGGTTTGGGAAGGTATTATCGTGTTTGGATTTGGGTTCGGGGATTTTTAAAAATCCCGAAATAATTGGGGCGGGTATGGGGATGCTATCTCCATCCCCGAACCCGTCTCGATATCATTAATAATAATAAAATATTAATAATTACTAAAATAATTCAATAATATTAATATTAAATATGTGTGAAAATCCTAATGAGTATCGTTCACTAGTCACTCGTCGCCTCCCACAAGTTGGAAATCCCATTATTTTTACAACCATGTTTGGGAAATCTTTTTTTTTTAACTTGAAAAAAAATGGATATTTCAAGTGGGGATGGGGACGGGGATGGAGATTGACTCCCCGCGGGTTCGGGGACAGGGATTCCCCGATTAAGTAGAGACGGGGATGGGGACGGGTCCGGGGATAGAGATTTACTTCGGGGACGGGTATGGGGACGGCAAATCCGTCCCCGACCCGCCCCATTGCCATCCCTAATTTTGTTAATATACAATGAAAACAAAATAATATAAATTCATGTTCAACAAACCAAAAGTATGTATCTTGCAGTGTGTTACTCCAAATGAGACGTGAATCCTGATACGTTGGACTTCTAGATTGTCCATCGTAAATATTTTTCGATTTACCCTGACGATCGATGAGAAATTTTCATGACGCCAAATCGGTCGTCTGAGATTAAAAAATCTCAATAATTTTAATGTATCATCATGGGTAAGGCTAGCCTCTGAAACCCAGTACCGTTGGCCCATAGACACCTATTAGACCATCTCCAACCCATACATCAAAACATCAAATTTGATGTCAAACCCCCACCAGACCACTCCAACCAATACACCAAAACTCATCCCAAATTTGTGTGATGAATATTGCATCATCATATTGGTGATGCACTATTCATGACACCATATTTGGTGTCGTAATTTTTTAATTTTTTTTATTATTTAAAAATTCTTATTGTATTATATAATCAATAAAATCAAATATAATATATGTTATTAAATATTATATTACTAACTATCATTAATAAAAATTAATTTATAATAATTATTTTTTCATAATTATTTAAAAATATTAATTATTTATTATAAATATAAATTAAAAATAATAATAGCGTATTTTAATTTTGTCAAACATAATTATAAAGATTTAATTAAATAAAAAATTTATTTATCAAGCATATTTTAATTATAATTATATTTATAAATTATATCACTAATTTCAAAAAAATATAATTAAATAATTAAAATTAAGTATTATTGTTTGTTTTAAATAAAAATTAGAAATTATGTTAATTGTGTGTGATTTTAAAATATTTTTATATAAATTAGTTGGATGTAAAATTTTAAAAATTAACTTATTAAAATAAATGAAATATTAATTTTAAATATAATAAGCATCATGTAACGTAGATAATTAAATTTTGAATAAGACGAAATAGAATATTCTAAGGAATATTCCTTTTTGGTGTGATATGGTGTTAGTGGGTTAGAGCTGAAATAGTATTTGGTGCTGAAATTGCACCATTTTAGTGTGAATTGACACCAAATATGATATTTTGGTTAGAGATAGTCTTAGGGCCATGGGCCCAAAGCAAAGTTATTAGGAACAAGTGGAACAGTATCCCTGCATAAATACGGGTTATAATTACACCTATAAATGACAAGATCAATTAATACAAGTGAAATACGACTATTAGACATGATCTTTTATTTGACATAACTCCTCATTGATGTAGAGATTATTGAGGAGTTATAAAAGGGGGTCCTTCTTTGTGAGCATTGGTACGCTTTCTCTGATTTCTGCATTCTCGTTCTTATCACAGTCAACCTTTTCCTTCACAAAATTAACTTAAGCATTGGAGTGACCACGCGAGGGACTCCTTGGCCTATTTGCATATGTTCTTTTCCTTTTCATGCTATTAGAGGTATTGCACCTTCTCGGAGCTCAAAGTCTTTGCTCAGTCAGCATTCAAGCTAGCCTACCAGTGCTTCATCCTCATCGATTTTAGACGGGATAATAGCACTTATAGTTAAAAATTTGTTTTATAAAATTATAAATAATAAGATGTTAATATATTATTGGCATCCCGATTTATAATTTTTAAGTATAATAAATGTATTTTTGAATTTCAACCATATTTATGAATTATAATGGTGAATAATAGTTTTATTTATTATTACTCATTTAATTATAAATATCCAAATTAAATGTAATTTATATTATTGATATAAATTTAAGCCTCGTCTTTAATTTTATATACAATGGAATAGTTCTTTAATAAAAAATAACTATCTGTATTATATATATGCTCACTATTATTTGTCAGTTATTACATTTTACCTATAGATCATTTATATTCATCCCGACTAGTAGTTTTCATGATTTACTTCCTCTATGTTAGTCTTGAGAAATATTGACGGGGATACTAAGACGTGTGAAACACCTTTTACGATTTTTACGGTCATCCCATCCAAATGGCTTAGCTTGATGATCACTTAAGAATTTTGTTAGATATTCAATGCCATTACGGTTTGTAAGAATTGTGGAAGCTATCAGACTAGTTGATTTTGGATTTTTTTGATTCAAGTGTGATTTAATATTTTATTCTTTCTTTTGCCATTCTACTCTATTTTTAATAATGATGATCCCATCTTTATTCTAATTGCATATTGCTGAAAATTCTTACATTATTCTTCTCTTTGTGAGACTATACCTATGGGTGTTAAAAATCAATACGATCCAAGGATCCAATCCGAATCGATCAGAAAAAAATCGGGTTTAGATTAAAAATTTTCGAATTCGGATCCGATTCAGGTTAGAGGATTTCATGATAAAAATTTTCGAATCGGGTTCAAATTGACCCGAATTTAATATTTAGTGAATTTTTAAGAGTTAAATCAAATTTTATTTTGAAAATTAAAATATTTTTATCGTAATTTTTAATATCAATATTAATATGATCATGATGGAGTATTTGATAAAAGTGAAGAATTATAGCAAAAATAATGAAAAAAGACGTTTTGAATCGATTTTTTTAGATTATTCTAGTTGGTCGGTCCGGGTTCGAGTTTGAGCGTTTCAGATTGAATTCGGGTTCGGGTTGGAAATTTAAAAAAAAAATTCAATCCGATCCGACCTATCCAAATTGACACTCCTAGTCTATACTTTTGCATTTTTCTTTTTAATTATCATTGTAAAAATGTGATTTAAAATCTTATTGAGTTTGTTGAGCATGTCACTTATGAATAGGACATACGCAATACAAAATAAACCATAATTTTACATGGTATAACAAGTTTCTTTAAATAAATTGTATCATAAACCATGGGCAGACTTAAGACCGACCTTAACCTAGTGAAACGCGAATAATAAGAGGTTTAGTAAATGAAATATACTTTTAAAAAGAAACAATCGCGTACTACTGCGGCTCATTCTTGCTGTTCAATCAAAGATATCTTAAATAATCAACTACAACATTAAGACAGTGCCCGTTCCGCCTTTCACATAGTTTCCTTGCAATGTAACTTGAGAGTCTGAATTTTTCGCTCCAAATTCATTGTTAAAATGAACTCAAAAATTCAGATTTTACAAAATCAATTTATATATTTTTAAAATTAAATCATTATAAAAATTAAATTCTCGTACAGTGTTGTATTTTAAAGGAAACATATAAAATATTAAAGTAAGGATGAAAACATAAAATATGATATTTTCATCATTAAAGAAAAGATGTTTCTTTAATATTTTTGGCACTTTTTAATGCTTGCCCCCGCTTTTCTTATATCTTAGAATTTCATAAACTAAACGCAAACATATATGTGACTTGAAATGCAAATATATAACATACATATATATCACCTTGCTTATCATTGAGATATATTTAATCATAATTTGTATTTCGACATTATATTGACATCAAATCCAAATATTATCAATATCTTCCTGTAATTTTATTGCTCCATTCTTATCTCGATGAAAACTAGGAATAATAGGATAAATTGTGATAACTTGATTCAAAATAAAACATGAGTACAGAGATAATACAATAAGACCCCGTTATAAAACGGATCAACTCAATTACTTTTAAATATATTATTGATGGTTAGTGCTCAAGTATTAGGTCCCATCGACATCCAAACTTAATGCTCGGATATAAGGTTTTATCGAGCACTAGGGTTAGTGCTTAGGTATTAGGTCTCATCAAGCACATGACTTAGTGCTCGGATACAAGTTCTATCGGGCACTTAGCTTGGTGCTCAGGTATCAAGTCCCATCGAGCACCAGCCTTAGTTCTTGGATATCAAGTTCTACTTGAGCACATTGTTTACTGTTCAGGTATCAGATCCCATTAGGCATTCGACTTAATGCTTAGATATCAATTTCCACCGAACTTGAACTCGATGGTTAGATATTAGGTTCCATTGAATACTCGTACTTAGTTCTTGGACATTATTCCTCCAAGCACCCAAACTTAGTACTCTTCTTGATTATCTTCCATGAACACGTTACGTCTTCGGAATGGAGAAGCTAGTAGTAATTGTTGGATCTAGTCCTTTGATTGTTTTCTTATGAATATGTGGCATTTTCTGTATGAAGAGGCTAACAGTGAATGTTGAATCTAGCCCCACGATTGTCTTTCTATATATACGCGACGCTTGATAAATAAAAAAACATTTAATAGTTGTCTGTGTCGATCTCCTCACAGACTTTTATAAGGAAAATGGAAGAGTGCGCGACATCGAATGGCGTAGCTAGTGTTGGGTTGCCCTAGGCTCTAGCCCAATGCAGCTAAGCAATTTCATCATTTTTATTATGGAAATAAGGAGTCAGTGTTGTTGGGCTCTAGGTTAGTAATTTCATCATTTTTATCACGAAAATAAGAAGTTAGTGTTATGTTGTAATTTCATCATGAAAATAAAGAGTTATCGGCTCACTAAATCATAGTAAAGTTGCTGAGTTGTGTTAGATCGTTTCTAGCGTGCTAGAGGGGGGGTGAATAGCACTTTTTCATCGTTTTGATCTCTACAAAATCGTTAGCGCAGCGGAAACAATAATATGCAAAGTAAATAAGAAATAGAACAATACTAACAACCTGATTTACTTGGTATCCACCCCGGACGGGTGACTAATCCAAGAATCCGTCGGTGGATCACTCCCCGGATAACCTCCGGCTAGCCCTCGTCGCTCCTTGTGGGTGGAGAAACTCTCCACAACACTAAGCAAACCTCTGAGCACAAAGACTACTATCTTGCCTTTAACCAAGACAAGATTCGTCAAGAAAACCAGCCCTAACCGAGTCCTCTTTAAATATAACTCAGGCTGGAAAATCCGTTGGCAGTCGACTGGTCCAAGGGCAGTCGATTGCCACCACTCAGATTCGACCGTTGACATCCCAACGTTCGAATTCTGGTGACTTACCAGTCGACTGCCAAAATGACAGTCGACTGGTCCAGGGTCCAGAACATACTGTGAGTTTTGGCAGTCGACTGGACAACCCCCAGTCGACTGCCCAGCTTACAACAGCACTCCTACTCACTCTCTTGACCCTCCTCCACGCGTGCCTTCAGGTCCACTCCTTTTGCTTGCCCCTTGAAGTCTTATTCCACCGGATGTCGTCCCTCGGATGCGTATGCAAGTCCTCGACTTGCCTCCATGCCACCCTTCACATGTGCCCTTTGAAGTCCACTTCCCGGCTTGCCCTTGGAGTCCTCCTCCCTCAGCTCTTGTCTCTTGCCTCAGCTGATTCTTCACCAGCAGCCTTGACTATTGCCTTCGCGCCCTCTTCAATCTTCGGCCCTCGTCCCTCGGATGCACACAAGCCTCCAGCTTGTCTCCATGCCATCTTTCATGTACGCCTCGAAATCCGCGCCCCTCGGCTCATCATCCCTGCTATATCAGGTCCCTCGGGTGCACACAAGCCTCCAGTTTGTCTCCATGCAACCTTCACTACCGAAGCCGTCCAGCCAAGTCAATATGCGTAAATCTGTATAACATGCACACTCACATACACATATTAGTACACAAGAGAAAGTCTAACTTAAACTCTTTGCCCAAACATCAAAACACATGATCACTCCGGATCACAGATTGTCTCAACAAGTTGTACTAACCTCCATGTTCCTTTTTTGTCGACTGAGAAGCACAACATTCACTGACACCGATTATCCCGCGCTCTTTCCAGCATCAACTTTTCAAATTTAGCCTAGGGCAATTGAAGATCTGACTACGTCATTAGCAACATCTAACATGAAAATGCTCATTTATGCTGGCAAAGGTGATTCGCTCACCCCAGCGTCCCCGCCAATCAGTCCCAGGGTCAACACGGAGGAGATAAATCACGGCGACTACTAACTCGGATGCTGTGGCTAATGCGTAGAGAGGACATGCACATTGACTTTACCAAATTTTGACCCTCAAATCTTATGCTGACAACACCGACGCAGTAATCATGAAAATGCTCATTTAAGAGCTATATAAATATGAGAGATGGTAGGAGACGACTCTTCTTTCTTCGCAAAGCTTTCCTCCTTTTCAATTTTCTTCTCATTTCGCATCTGTATAAATCCTAGATCTCTTTTACCAATCATTTACTTGAGAGTTTGTTTTCTAAAACGAAATTTTACAAGTGCAATTATAT
Source organism: Boesenbergia rotunda (assembly GCA_024364735.1). Lineage (NCBI taxonomy): Eukaryota > Viridiplantae > Streptophyta > Magnoliopsida > Zingiberales > Zingiberaceae > Boesenbergia > Boesenbergia rotunda. The sequence continues at coordinate 161,265 of JAGFNQ010003015.1, read as the reverse complement.
ATGTGGACATAATTATAACATCATTATAGACAAACAAGACAAGTGTACTCGTATCAACCTTTTTAAAAAGTTTAAATCACCGCTGGTTTCATGACATAGAGCCTTTAGGGTTTAGGTATATACATAATGTCCAGCCAATGAATACCAAGCAAAACAAATGTAAACTCACAAATATGCAATAGTTTTCAACGAGTCATATGTTATAGAAAGAAATTTTACAAGTGCAATTAATACCACAAGAATTATCAAATGCAAATATATTTGATGAGGATTGTGAATCAGGATACCCTCCATTGCAATCTACCAAGGGCATCAACTATTGCCTTGGGGAAAGCATCATTGTGAAGAATAAACGATGAAATATGACCACCTATCACCCACCTCACTTCTGATCCAGGCCATGCTTTTTGAAGCTCCAAAACTGAATGTTTAGGAATATACCCATCGTCCTATTTCTATTATCCATGAAGATAAAATCATTAAGGAATCAATAAAGATTAATATATTACATGAATGAGATCAAGTGACAAAAACAGCAAGCATGATAACGGACCGTAGTGCAAAGTGTATCAAACAATTTAACTTCATAAACATATTGGAAAAACAAGTCGGTTGGATTTTTGAGAAACATCAGCAAAGGAACCAAAAAAATGATGGAACTCTTTATAATGAAATAGATCTTACTGTAGCAGCTATAAAAATGACAGCCTTCGGATTTTTGGGAACTGGAAACCTTGTAACATCAGTGAGTGATAACACAGACCGTAACCGCTGTTTGGCTTGTTCCTCCTATTGGCATCTTCTCTAAGTGCCTCCCACGCTGTGGTGTATTTCAAGACCCCTTCACAGAAAGCTACAACAGCAGAATGAGGAGCAAGAAATAGCAATGTGGTAATTGGTCTAGGATGAAGAGATCCTACCATTGCAACATGAACACCGCCTGCACTCACAGAAAAGCTTTGCATTAGATCGTAGTGAATGTATTAGAGGAAATAACAATCCAAATCTATTGTTTTTAAATTTTAAATAAGAAATCTATTAAATATTTCAATGCAAGAGTCTTTTGTTGATAATATGAGGCATATGTACAACGTTATATTCATCCATTACAAGACAAAGCACAACTCTTAATTTGCCTCTTTTACCCATGCTCAGCCCACATATGTCTGTCTTGTCAAATCCAGCTTCTTCCTCTAGTAACGATCCGACCTTCGACCCGACCCCTCGGCCCTTGGGCGGTCAAATTTCATTTTTGGCGGCCCAACAACCTGACCCCTTTGGTCGTCGACCGTCGACCGTGTCGTTACTCATAAGAACTTCCACCCCTGACCAGTGGATTTTTGCCTTCCCCAGGATTTGAACTCTAGACCTCCAGGCTAAGTACTAAAGTTTATGAATCCTGGTACCAAGTGAGCTACGGTAAAGACACATCAAATCTGTTTTTGGCTGGTCACTTGCCCAAAGTGAACATCGGGTGTGCACATACTGGATTATTTTCTGAGATAACAGGATGTTACTTCATTGGTCCAACGCTAACCACTAGAGGATGCTCCAAAGGATCATTTGCAATTATAAGGGAGATCTGTGGCTTCTTATGTATCCAGGCAGGGAGGAGCTTTGATGCGTTATCCTAGAGACTTTTGGTACAAGGGAGCGGACTGATGCAGTTAGAGTCCTACTGTGTATGGTTAAAGATCCTGGGATCTAGAAGACTGGAGGAGCTTTTGCTTTTCTTCGAGGGGTTTTGAAGGCTGCTAAGAAGCAAGAGGAAAATGAATGCTGCTAGAAAATGATTCTAACATTAGCTTTGCAATAAATAAGAGACTGACTGATAATTGTATATATTCATATAAGCAGTCAGTGATTATAGTTTTCTTTGCATTACTTGTAAATTATCATAAGTCATTGTAATTCCATATCAGAAGATCAGGTCTGGTCCCCCTTCTAATATGGATTTTCTTTTCAAGAATAAGATGTTTCTTTCCAAAAAAAACCCTAAACCCTAACCCCTAATGTTGGTGCAGGAAGCTTTTTCGTTGCGTGATTTTTATTTTCTTAATTTCCGCTGCGTACTTGCTCTAAATTATTCCGAAAAACGATTTCCGATATTCACCCCCCCTCTATCGGTTCTCTCGATCCAATAAGTGGTATCAGAGCGGATACCGAGCTGATAGGTTAAGACTCTGACTCATAACTTTTGAACCTTGTTGGTGCAGAAAGCACCAAAGTCAAACCTGTGTTTTGATAATGGCAACAAGGTTCAAAAGTTAAGTCTTACTTGTTATCTAACATGTCACTTGAGTGTGCAGAGTAAAAAGCCCTAGCGAAGGACTGCTAGGCACTGGCGAAGGAATGCCAGAATGAAAAGCCCTAGCGAAGGACTGCTAGGCACTGGCGAAGGAATGCCAGAGCGAAAAGCCCTAGCGAAGGACTGCTAGGCACTGGCGAAGGAATGCCAGAGCGAAAAGCCCTAGCGAAGGAATGCTAGGCACCGGGCGAAGGACAGCTCAGCATCCAAGACCTGGCAAAGAACCGTCAGGCAAAAGTCCAACCAGAGGAACGGTTGGCATCAGGTACATTCTCCCGAGAGGAGTAGGTGAGGACGCGTTCCCCGTTGAGGGAACAGTAGGCGTCAGTTCGACCTAGGGTTCCATTTTGGAGACCCAAAGTCAGAACCAAGACAGCTAAGGCTGTATAAACTAATAATCTATTGTTTTATTATGTTTTGGACTAACCCTGGATGCAGGACCAAAGGAACGAGTGTCTGCAGCTCAGATAGCCTCAAAGGAGTTAGGCAATGGCTGAGTAGGGCGCCCGGAGTGTCCCGGGCGCCCCCAAGGTGCATACAAAACAAGGCAAGTAAAAAAGGCTTCGAACAGCTGCTGGGCGGGGCGCCCCCGTGCTCCCGGGCGCCCCCGCTGCTCCCGGGCGCCCCCAGCGTCCCGGGCGCCCCCATGTGCAACCCTACGAACCAGAAGCCAGCGAAGCGAAGGGTAAAACTTTGACCTGGTCAATGCGGGCGCCCCGAGCGCTCCGGGCGCCCCGAGCGATCCGGGCGCCCCGGTCAAAACTAATCCTGATGGTAAAGGGATCAGACGCTGACCGAGACATTGACGGATCAACTGCCACGTGGGGGGCGCCCCCGACGTCCCGGGCGCCCCCAGGCCCTATATAAAGGGCCCTCGACCCCAAGCTTCGACAACAACTTTTAATCAACGCTTCTACGCTCTTCTGCTCTCGCGCCTCGCTCCGGAAACCTCCCAACTCGAGCCGACGACGTCCCGCTGCTCCGAAAAAGACAACCTACATCGGACGTCGGTAAAAAAAGAGCCTCTCTTTTTAATTGTCAAGTTTACTGTGCTGAATTTGTAAATCAATCTTTGTAAACCATTATTGCGCCTTATATAGAATTGCCCAAAGTAAATGGTCAACGACCGTGGGCCTTGGAGTAGGAGTCGACCTAGGCTCCGAACCAAGTAAAAACTACTGTGTTCGCGTGTTTTATTTTTTATCTTCCGCTGTGCAACTGCTCTCTTTCAAATCCGAAAAACGATTTCCGATATTCACCCCCCTCTATCGGTTCTCTCGATCCAACAAGGTTCAAAAGTTATGAGTCTTAACCTATCAGCTCATCTAGGGCTTGTTTGATTTAGTTATTGATTGGTCAAACCCTAGTCAACATAGTCAAACTTGCTCAACACTGAAACCCCTTAAGGAACTTAGATAAAAGCCAGACTGTGTCAGATCTAGGGAGAGATATTAGAAGAAGCTCAAAAATACTATATTTCAAAATAACATTATCATTTCAAATTTTGTTTTCGGGGCTTATTCTTTAAAAAATTCTCTTCATTCCAAATTGAACTTTCTAAAATTATCTTCTTGAAAATTACCATACGTTTATTCAAAACTATTCTCTTGATTCTGATAAACCCTAAAGACACAAAGGAGGTCTACTTAATGATCTACAAGGACTCCTAGGATGTGTCAAATTTAGGGGGAGGCTGAATCAAAAGAAGAATTTTTAAAAAGTTTTTATTGATAATCATCTGTGTTGAAATTATTTAATAACATATTTTTATGAACTATATCTTTAAAATCCTTGCTGAAAATATAAGTCTTTCAAAATGCTATTATTATTGTGGCTTATGAAATTATGTTTGAAATAATATGTACTTGGGTTGGAGAATTTCCAGGACACTTAGGAAAATGTCCTTGTAGTCAACAAGGCTTCCTAGGATTGTGTCAGACTGGAAAAGAAACCTAGTCAAGTAAAATATTATATTTTTCAAAGTCTAATACGTTTCAAAAATTACTTATATTTTTCAAAATCTAATATGTTTCAAAAATTACTTATATTTTTCAAAGTCTAATACGTTTCAAAAATTACTCATATTTTTCAAAGTCTAACACTTTTCTAAAAGTATTTATGTGTTTCAAATCATAATTTATCTCAAAAGTACTTGAAAAATCTTTTCTAAATTTTTTAAAGAAATTTTTTTCTTACAAAATATTTTTTAGAACCTCACAATACTCTTCAAAATGGATTTAATCTAGAAATTTAAGCTTTTTGCTATACTTTCGAGAATTATACTAAGTATTTTTATGTTTTCAAAACTCATAGGCTCTGATACACAAACTTTCTCCTTGAACTTTTTCCTTTTTAAAGAAACTTTATTGAAAACTTCGAGTTGCTCTTAACTAAGAATTTCCTTTGTGATACTCAGAAGTTTTTCAAAATATCTTTTTCAAAACTGAACTTAGAAATGGTCTAAAATAGAAGGAGAAAAATTTCACATTAAGGGGGAGAGAAAGGAAATTTTTTTTAATTTTCTTTAAAAGTGCTTCAAAAATTTCTAAGCATTTCTAAGTATTACAAAATTTCTTAAGTGCATGTTTTTTTCTTAAGTAAAATTCTTCTTAGTAAACAAAATTTGTCTGAGCAAAAACTAGTTGAAAATTTTGGCAAATGTTTCTAAGTAGAGTTTTTTTGGTGAAAAACTTGTCTAGAAGCTTTACAAATTTTGTTTTTCAAAATACACAAAGTATTTCCAAGCAAATTCGTCTAAGTGTGCAAATTATTTTAAAAACAATTTTTTTCAATTCTCAAAGTTGAACTTTTTTTTGGAAATTTGACTTCAAATTTGGCCTAAGTAAAATTCCTTTTTGCAAAGCCTTGTAAGTAAATGTTTTTTTTAAACAAAATTTAGGTTTGCAAAATGGAAAATTGTTTAAGTGTAAAAAGTTTTTATGCAAATGCTTTTTAAAACACTTTGTCAAAAAACTTAGAAGTTTTACACAAACTCAAAACTCTCTATTAGAAACCTTTTTTCGCCCATGTATGTCTTTGATATATGTCAAAGGGGGAGGAAAGGTCAAAGTTAAGTGTTTTAACACAAGAATTCAGGGTTTTAGGGGGAGTATGAGAAATAAAGAAGTATGAGAAATAAAGATTTTTTTTTAAAAAAAATGTATTCTGTTCATACTTCATTGTGTTTTTATCTTTTTGCTTAAACTGTATATATTTATTACTTAACTTTGAATTGTGTTGCCATAAATCAAAAAGGGGGAGATTGTTGGTGCAGGAAGCACCATATCGAACCTTGTTTTGATATTGGCAAATGATTCAAAGTTAAGTTTATTTGTGATCTAACAATGTTACTCAAGTATGCAGAGACAAAGTCCTAGCGAAGGAATGCTAGGCACCTGACGAAGGACTGTCAGGAAACAAAGTTCTAGCGAAGGGCTGCTAGGCACCTGGCGAAGGACTGCTAGGATACAAATCCCTAGCGAAGACCTGCTAGGCACCTGGCGAAGGACTGCCAGTATCCAAGCCCTAGCGAAGGACTGCTAGGCAACTGGCGAAGGACTGCCAGTATCCAAGACCTAGCGAAGGAATGCTAGGCGCCAGGCGAAGGACAGCTTGGGACTGAAGCCCTAGTGAAGGAATGCTAGGCACCGGGCGAAGGACAGCGCGGCATCCAAGACCTGGCGAAGGACCGCCAGACAAAAGTCCAACCAGAGGAGCGGTTGACATCAGGTACATTCTCCCGAGAGGAGTAGGTGAGGACGCGTTCCCTGTCGAGGGAACAGTAGGCGTCGGTTCGACCTAGGGTTCCATTTAGGAGGCCCAAAGTCAGAACCAAGACAGCTAAGGCTGTATAAACTAATATTTTATTGTTTTATTGTGTTTTGGACTAACCCTGGATGCAGGACCAAAGGAACGTGTGTCTGCAGCTCAGAGAGCCTCAAAGGAATGAGGCAACAGCTGACCAGGGGCGCCCGGAGTGCCCCGGGCACCCCCAAGGTAAACACAAAACACAAAGAAAGCAAAGCAAGCTTCGACAGTTCAACTCCCGGGCGCCCCCGCTGCTCCCGGGCGCCCCCAACACTAAAGCATCGAAGCTCAACCCAGCGAAGCCAAGGGATAAAGTTTGACCCAGTCAACCCGGGCGCCCCGAGCGCTCCGGGCGCCCCGGTCAAACCTGATCCCAATTTTGAAGGGATCAGATGTTGACCGCGCTGGAGACGGATCGACCGCCACGTGGGGGGGGGGGGCGCCCCCGACGTCCCGGGCGCCCCCAGGCCCTATATAAAGGGCCCTCGACCCCAAGCTTCAAAGAACACTTTTAATCAACGCTTCTACGCTCTTCTGCTCTCGCGCCTCGCTCCGGAAACCTCCCAACTCGAGCCGACGACGTCTCGCTGCTCCGAAAAAGACAACCTACATCGGACGTCGGTAAAAGAAGAGCCTCTCTTTTTAATTGTCAAGTTTACTGTGCTGAATTTGTAAATCAATCTCTGTAAACAATTATTGCGTCTCATATAGAATTGCCCAAAGTAAACGGTCAACGACCGTGGGCCTTGGAGTAGGAGTCGACCTAGGCTCCGAACCAAGTAAAAACTACTGTGTTCGCATGTTTTATTTTTTATCTTCCGCTGTGCAACTGCTCTCTTTCAAATCCGAACGATTTTCGATATTCACCCCCCCTCTATCGGTTCTCTCGATCCAACACCTAACCCCTAACCCTAACCCTAAACCCTAAAACCCTAAACCCTAAACCCCCTTACCTGACGGGTTGGAGTACCTTTTATACCTAAGGCGGTAGTTACATATGTCCCCACGTTCTTCTCCACGTCCCTTAATTGCCGGTTACTATATAATCCTTGTAAGGTTCTCGCAGCCATTAAATCTGGGTCATTGCACTAATTAAGACTTTAATGACCGCGTATTATGGGTCATGATTATCCCGTAATAATTAGTGATGATTATCCACAGATCTTAAGAAAGGGAACAGTTACATGAGGTTGAGTGATCCTTGGGCTCCGCCACCCCGATGTGATTTCGGGGTCCTTTGGCCCGGAGGGAGGGGGTCCCAGGCGTTCACCTTCCTGAGGTGATCTCGGGCGCCTGACCTCCCGAGGTGATCTCGGGCGAGTGTCCTCCTGGATCGATCCCAAGAGTATGTCTACTCGAGGTGGTCTCGGGAATTCACCTTCCCGAGGGAGTCTCGGGAGTAGAGATGGAAATAGGCTAGGCGACTTGTCAGGGGCCTAGGGCCTGGCCTGTGTTTAGCTTGACCTGTCCTGTTTAGAAATAGGATAATATTCAGGTCTGTGTCAAAGCCTATTTTTCTTATCTGGCTAAACCCAGACTCAATATAATGACTACCAAGCCTGATAGGCTGCCTGGCTTGTTAAGACTTAAGATTAGATACATATGTAATATTTGTAGGTCTGGCTTGTTTGAGGCTTGTATGATGCAAGACCTGTTTTGAGGCTTGTACGATGCAAGACCAGTTAAGGTTGATTTTCGACCTGTTTAATGCTTTGGTCTGTTGGCCTGTATAAAGTATTTTAATTTACAGGCCTTGTAAACAGGCCGTAGGCCAAACCAGACTATTGAACAGACCTGACTTAGGCCAAGAACAAAACCTATAGCAGGCCACAGGCCATGTTCAGGCCATTTTGTTACTATACAAGCCTGACCTGTTAAGGCAAAAACCTTGCCTGACTTGACATGTTTCCATCCCTACTCGGGAGTCAAGGAAAGATAATCGCCCAACCTCGATAGGTCTTGCCATATAGTTTCTTCAGTCCCCGTGTCAGCTACGAGGTGTTCAACCCCATCATTATTAATTTTGAATTTTTTTTATAACTTCAAAAAGTTGACTTGAAAAATAGCTTTGGATTTTTTTTTAATAGCTTATAAAGGTTGACTTGAAAAATTAGCTTTGGAAATTTGTTTAGCTTCGATAAATAGATCTGAAAATTGATTCGAAAAATAAAAATAGCTTTGAAATATTAACTTGAAAAATATCCTTAAAAAATTATCTTTGAGAATGTCTTGGATATATATTTTTAAAAATACTTTAGAAATTTATTTTTCAAAAATATAATTTAAAAAAAGGCCCTAAACCTTGCAAAATACTCTTTCGAAAAGAGTATGAAATTATTTTTAATTTTTTTTCTTTGAAAATTTGTCATGAATTTTTTTACTGAAATAGATTTGACACCAAATTTTTTAACTAATTTATTTATCTAAAGTATAAGTTTTTTGCTATAAATGCGTGTTAATTGTTGATGTTTATGCATATTTTTTTTATGAATGAAAAATTTAAAACCCAAATTCAAACAATGTTTAAGAAAATAAATGAACATATACCACAAATAAATTTTTAAGGTTAAATTAAAAAATTAAAATTTAATTATAATTTAAATTTAAACATATTTTTTTAAATATTTAAATTTTTAAAATTTTAAGGTTAAATTTAAATTTAAATTAAAAAATTCAAACATATTTTTTTATGCATATCTTATAGAATTTAATTAGAATTATCAAAAAATTTCTAAAATTTAAAGTACACTTTTTAAATTTTACGGAATAAATGAAATAAAATTAGAGCCGTATAACACATCTAATTAATTACGGAGGAGTTCAGTTTCTAAACCCGAACCTTGCCCCAAACCTCGTGGACATCGCCTTCTTCCCGATCCCATCCTTGTCCCTCCCGCCGACGCCGATCCCCCTTCTTCTCCACATCCAAGCGCCATTCTCCATCTCGCTCTAGATCGCCGTGAGTACGAGGAAGCGCCGCCCCTTTCTGCTTGCGATCTCCCATCGCAAGCACGCTCGAGCGACGCCACATCCCTTCCCCGTCGAGCGCCGCATCATCGCCGGAGCCGGCATCCTCGGCCCTCCACCTCCGACCACGAGTAGGTACGTTGTTGCCTTTGGTCTGTTGTTTCTTTTCTCGATCGCTGCAAGCGATCATCGCCTACCGCGGTGCCCTAACCGATCCATAGCCGCAGCTAACATTCTCTCCATCACCCGAACGCCGCCGCCTCTTTCCCTTCACCTCTCCGTTCTCCGGTGAGGCAGTCCTGCGCGGAGCTCCAAGGGCAGATCTCGGTTCTGTGCCCTAACCCCTCACTGTGGCAGATCGCGGGAGGTTTGCCTTCGCCAGGTAGATCCTGTGCTTTTAAGTTTTTCATTATGGATGAACTAGTGATTGTTGATAAGTTCCCCTTACCTGTATCGAATCAAGCATGGATGAGTAGATCAGTTACTTTACCGGTTATTGTAGATAAGGTATTGTATCAAGCAGCATGCATTGCGACTGTTTTCTGTCTTCTGGCGAGATCCAACACGAGATTTTCTACAGTTGAAGATTTAGTAATTGCAATGAATCGGACGTGATTGGGTTGATCTCTCACTTCATTTCGCTATCACTGTTATACTAGATAAATTTCACAGCTTCTACCTACTATGAAACTGTGTTTGTCATGTTTTACCATCTGAGAAAATGGGCTGGAAAGTAAGGTACTAATGAATGAATTGATCCCATGGTAACCTCATCACACAGATTCGGAAACAATTAAGGGTTAGTTCGGTTGGTTAATTCATGTTTAGATCGGACAATTGAAACATGATTAAGGGTTGAACTTATTAATGAACCATTTATTTGGAGATTAGTTAATGGGGATTATTTTAGCCGAGAGCAATTAAGGATTGGATCAACCTAAACCTAAACGTTTGTATTTTTTTTTTTTTTTTTTTTTTTTTTTTTTTTTTTTTTTTTTTTTTTTTTTTTTTTTTTGATGACCATTGTATTTAAGTTGGGGGGGGGGGGGGGGGGGGGGGGGGGGGGGGGGGGGGGGGGGGGGGGGGGGGGGGGGGGTCGCGACGTCGGTGGAGACTTCAAGCTGTATATAATCAGATTACATTTTTTTGTAATCCAGATTACAAATCATCAACCTCTTTGTAATCGAGATACATACATTACAATCTAAAGTGATTCCAAAAAAGGAACAATTGTAATGTAATCTTGATTACATTACAGGGTGGATTACACCCTACCAAACGCAGCCTAAACCCTTAACGATAACTATTATAATTGCTGAGATTCTATAATTCATGATTAACATTTTTTTTTGTAAGTCAAGCTTCCAAACTGTTTCTATATATTCAAATGTTCTGTGATTTCTCCTTATTTATTTTGTAGCCTTTAGAGATTAAACGTTGAACTCAGTTGAACTTATTAGTCATTTTGATTTGTTGGTTGAACCTGATTTGAGCTAGGTTTGTGAACTGAATATGATTTCTGAACTCAACATTTTTTTTATTTTGGATCTCTACTTTCGAACATATAACTTAATCACCGAACTTGGTCTAATTGAACTTTAAACTTAGTCTCTAAACTTTGTAAGGCACTTTTGAATTTGAACCTTGGAGCACAACTTAGTTACTAATTATGCCCCTTTGAATTTTACTAGACTTTCAATTTTTAGCCTTAGATTTCCAATTTTGTCTCTAGATTACATAAGAGCTCTTTTGAACCTGAACCTTGTAATTGAACTTAGTATCTGATTTTTTCCTGTGAAGTATGCTTGTCTTATTAACATTTTTCGTTATTATTTACTTTGAATCAAGACTTTTGAACATAACTTAGTCTTTGAACTGAACTTTGTGATTAATTGGTGATTTGCAGGGCCGTGGTGGATACAACTGAAATTGTTCAACACTGACACCCTCTCTCATCCACTTTTACGGTTTCTACTCCTCTCTATCTTCACTGTAATTTGTGATTAGTTATCGTTAATTATGATAGAATGATCTCAAAATTTTCTTTTTTCTATAGAAGGTCTTTCATTATAGATAAGATTGCCAACTATACAAGGAAAATAAATACATGTTGTAATTCTAGGACCTAAATTGGTAACATAAATTACCTTTTTATGAAATTTATCTAGTCCTTTTTATTAAGGACTCAATTACAATATTTTACAAATATAATTGAACCTAAATATGTTAACCTAAATTTCCTATTTATGAGAGTATATAAAATCTTTATTAAGGAATCAATTAGTAACAAGTGTAGATTTTCGAACGAGCTTCGATTTAGTACGTTTAATATTGTAAATGGCGGTAGGTGGTTGCGGGGCAGTCAGTGACTGCCTACTGCCTCGGCCGTCTAGGCGGTTGAATTTTTTACTATTTTTTATACATAATATTGTCAATAATTATTATTCTTTATAATATTTACATTTAATAAAATATATTAATTTAAATTTAAAATATCTAAATATTTTAAAAACTATATATATATATATATATATATATATATATATTATATATATAATATATATATATATATATATATATATATAAGCTGATTAAAATTATTAACCCTAGGGTAATTGAATTAAACCTTAACTTACAGCCACGTACCCTGTTTCAGCCAAGTAACGAGTTCAACGCATCATTGGGATCGTGTGATGAGTTCAGACACGTTGCCAGGTTCGGACATTGCCTCCGAGCTTGTTGCCTGGCTCGGACGATGCCTCCGGGACTGTTGTCGGGCCTTGGCGACGCTTTCGGGCCCCACGGTGGCATAAGAATGTGACTTACCGCCTAAAACACCGCCTCAGCATGAGGCAGTGCGGTTGATGCCCGCCTCCCGCTTAGTCGATCGTCTCAATCGCCATTTAGAACACTGAGTAGGTTATATGTTTTGTGGTTTGATTTGAATGAAAAGTTATAGTCTCTCAAAGTTCGGATCCCCAACATCACACGGTTAAGTCGGGTATGCTACAAGAATTTAGAATGCGATTGTGTTTTGTTACAAGACCCGACTTAAATTTCAAATCTAGCAACAAACATAGATTTTTGAATGAGATTCGATTTGATAGGTTATACATTTCGCGGTTTAACTTGAGTCAAAAGTTATGGTCTCTCAAAGCTTGAATCCCTAACATTATACGACCAAGCTGGGTAGCTACTATAATTAAGAATATGATTGTATCTAACTAGACTTAAATTTCAAATCTAGTTACAAATGTAGATCTTTGAACGAGTTTCAATTTGGTAGGTTTTACGTTTCGCAGTTTGACCCGAGTCAAAAGTGATGACCTCTCTCAAAATTAGGATTCCCTGACATTACACGGTCATGCCGGTTAGGCTCTACAAAACTATGTTATCTGCTTTAGTCCTGTAAGAATTGAACCATCAAAACCCGTTGTTTACCAACAAAGAAAAAAGTAACTTTGTTAATAATAAAGCCTTTTTCTTCATACAACTAAACGTGTTTATATAAACCCTAGATCCTAAGACAAAAAAAGAAAAAAAAAAGCCAATATATGGATCTCAAATCCAATCTTTTCAAGATGCCACAAAATTGGATGGTTAATTTTAACCTTTTCACGCTTACGAGTATTATTCTTCTGGAGCTTGTATTATAGTAGTATTTTGATAATGATTAATGTGTTTACAATTTCAATTGTTTGTATTGGTGAGTTAATATGTCCCAATATTTCAAGAATGACTGCAATAAATTTTATATTGATCATACGCATTAACAGATAGTCCGGGAACAATAGACTATGTCTCGCTATAAAATAAAAATCTCTTATAGTCTAAGAGTTGCTAGCGAGGGACCACCCCCTACCCCAAGTGCATATGGGGTAGTCTTGCTCTCATCTCTTCGTGTCTCTGGGACAAGAAAGGACCCTTGGCTGCTACCACGCTCCGGAACCACTGTCCAAAAGCGACCGAGCGGAGCAATACAGAGCAAATGCACACTCTCTGGTAGTCATTAACCCCTGAGTGGATGTATATGTATATCCTAATGTAACTGGCGATGAACTCAGACTACATGGAGTCAATGATCGTTAGCATGCATCAATGCAAGAATGGTGCATGACACTAACACATACAACACTCACCAAGTCGTCATCTATTACCTCAACGTGTTATGCATAGGTCTGAATCATAAATCATGATCTACAAATAACCTACTAGGTATACTTGCAAAGTAAACTAGTGATCCATCAATGTCAAATGTGACGGGACATATCACTACATCTATACACGTATACATACATGACAACCATCGAGACTGTATGGAACTAAAGGGAGATCATCTCACGAGTAACCAACAGATATCAAGTAAGGATATACTAAAGCAGATATAACGTATAAACCTACTGCTATCCATAACAAACCATGCATAGCAATATGACAATATCTAAAGAGATAAGTCAGAGGTATCTGTCTTAAAATAGAAGAATCCGTAAACGTAGGGAACCTCCGGTTCGATAATCAACAATAATAACTCCAAAATCAGTACCCTGTATCAAAAGCATAATGTTTAGCTACAATAACATATAATTTATAGCTAAACGAGTTACCTTGATTAATTAGGTTCATCCTATTTCATTTAATTAATCCCAATTAAATGAATAACCCTTAATTATCCCAAGCTACCTAGATCAGATTCATATTAGGTTTCGGAACCTATGTTTACCAAGTTTAGGTTAACCATTCACCAATTTCTTTGGCTTGCGATACACCACTTAGAACCTAAAGTCCTATTCACACTTCAAGCTACATCTGTTTCATCTCCAAACGGAGCTCACAGCAAGCACACCCAACGTGCTGCCGATCCAATTTTTCACCCATAGTGAACCACATAAAATTCTAATTCAATCACAGGTTATATGGAAAGCCAAATAACACAAGTACCCACTCCAATTACAACTTTGCCCATGAGATGAACTCACGGCAGCCTCCCTCCCCAAACACCTTCATACAAAAATCTACACCTATATCATGAATCAATTTAATGGTGCGATACTAACATCTTAAATCTGATCACAAAATATCCAATTTCAATACAACCTCCCCTGATTAATCCAGCTAACCAAATACTAAAACAACTCATGGCATAAGAACCCAAACTGTAATTAGAGCTCAGGGGTAACAAACCAAAAGGAAAATCCTTACCTAGCAGCGCCGGCAACGCTCCACAGCTCTGGCGATCAGCAAGGAATCCAACAAGCTCTACAATTTCATTTAAAATAGGAATTAAAAACAAGTGTAAAACTTCAATCAAGCTTTAGAACCTCATCGGATACTTATAGATTCAATCAAACTGATCCAAATCTAGAAACCATCCAAGATCAATCCTAGATAATGCTCCTTACCTGTGATTTGCGACCCCAAACAGAAAAAAAAACCCTAAAACCCTAAACCCCAAACCCCAGACCCTAAATCGCACGTGCGCGCTCCTCCTCTCTCCGGGCGATTTTGGCGACAAGCTTGGCGATTTGCGCTGACCAAAGGTCTGCGCGACCTTTCCCTTGTGCGGCGCCGGCCGCCGGCGTCCCAGGGCCTTCGGGAATGGATCCTACACATCCCCCGCCAACTGTTCCTCACCTATCCGCCTCCTACTTTCCTCCTCTGCCCGCCTCTCAACACCCGCCTCGCCCCATCCACACGAACAGGAGCACGACGGCAGGGATAGAGGTGGCGCCGCCTGCTGCAAACTCCTCCCATACGGCAGCGCCAACACCTGCTGGTGCCAACTATGCGATGACACCACCAACCACGATCTCCCCCATGCTGCGGCGCCGCCTACTGCGATTGCTTCATATGCTGCGGCTGTGAAACCTCAGCCGCCTCACACCAAGGTAGTTAAAATCGTGATTTTAACTTGAATCGGAAGGGGTACTTAAAATCGTAAATCGTATCATAAGATTTTATAAAAATCCTATATATGTGCATATAAAATTATAAAGTCATATATATGCATGTACAATAGCCTAAATAATAAAAAAACTTTTAAATTACTAAATAAACTTATATTCATAATCAATATTACATTAGCAATGTCATCCATAGCCACAAAATAGTGAAAAAAACATAATAATTTCAATTAGAAAGGTTCCACCAGCTATCTAATTATAGAATCTAGATGCCTAATCTATAAATCTAAAAAATATGATACATTAAGGGGGCGTTTGGTTTGGGGTAATAAGGACTAGGGAATGGGAATCAATGGTAATCATTCCCATTGACACTGTTTGGTAAGTGTCAATGAGAATGAAAATAAGGGAATCATTCTCCCATTTTCATTCCCTACTCCCCCCTCATCAATCAAACTCCTCAATCATTCCTTCATTTTCATATATCCAAAACACTTATTTTTTATTTTTTATTTTTCATTTTACCATTTCTTTTTGCATTCTCTCATTTTACTTTCTCTCTCTATATTTTAAAATGTCTCTCTACATATTTATTATTTTCTTTCTCTATCTTTTTTATCTCATTTTCGCTCTATATATTTGAATATCACTTTCTCTATCATTTTTGCTCTATATATTTAAAAACCGTCTTGATATGCACGCGATCTTGCAGAGGCGCTGGTGTCCGATAAGTAAAAATTTAAACAATTTTTGGCGTGTTTAAATAAAAATATTAATGTATAATGATAGTTTAAAATTAAATTTAAAAAACATTTTTAAATAACTATTTTATTTTAAAATACTTATCGGTTTTTATTTTACTATTTATTAAAAAATCTAGACGGTTTGTTAATTAATTATTGATTGATTAAGTAAAATCAAAAATTAAATTTTATTAATAATTTTTTAATATCAGAAAATTTATTTTAAAGTTTATTACTAATCCGCCTTATTTATAGACAAGAAGGAAGCGGGAACATTCAGTTTTCACCGTCAAAAGTCACTTTTGGCAAATCAAAAATGTGTGGCAGAATTAATAATGATGCGCACGTCAATCGATCGTTGAGGGTGATTGATTGCTCAAGACACCAGCGCCTCTGCAGGATCACGTGCATATCAAGTTACCAAAACAATTGAAGATGCTCGGGTCGCTGATAGAAAAGAATATATAATTTAAAACTTCTATTAATAAATATAATTATTTTTTAAATATTTAAATAAAATGACATGATCTATTTCTAATTTCAAATCTTTAAAAAACATTAAAATTTAACATCAAAAAAAAATCTTAAATAACGAAAATTTAAACTAATAAAACTAAACAAGAAAATTTTAAACAATACTTTTAGAGTGCTAAAATATATGTTATTCATTTTAAATAAATTAAATAAAAATATGAATGTATAAAGATAGTTTAAAATTAAATTTAAAAATATTTTTAAATAACTAATTTATTTTAAAATACTTATTGATTTTTATTTTACTATTTAATAAAAAATCTAAACGGTTTATTAATTAATTGTTGATTAATTAAGTAAAATTTAAAATTAAATTTTATAAATATTTTTTCATATCGAAAAAAATTAATTTTAAAGTTTATTAGTAATTTTAAATTTTTATTTTTTAAATTCAAAAAATAAGATCACACTTTTTTAAAAAATATAGATTTAAAATATATATATATAATTATAAATATTTTAAAAAAAATCAAATCTGAATTTAAAATTGAAATTTTAGAAACTAATGATCCTGTCGACAAGTGAAGATCGATTCTCATCCGACTGACTCGATCTAACTAAGACAACCCGGCTTGTTGTGGCAGGGGGTTGAGGTCGGGCACAACCACGGCTCAGGTACCACTCACTCGGGTCGGACCAAAATGAATCACTCAAAGTGGAGTTGAGGTTGCAAATGACACAAATCTCTTCTTTGGAACCCCAAGAGGGGTTTATATAGAGAGCAAGCCCTCTGACTTGTCAGAACTGTCACGTCTTATTAAGGATTGGTCAGTTAGCAAACTAAACTAATAACAACCTTAGCTGCTCTGTGAGACTGCTACAGCCGCCTGACCACCTGTCCAAATTATCTCTTCTGATCCTCATTAATATTGAGCGACTTTGTCATGTAATGATTATGTCAAAAATTTGACAAATACTTACTGTCGAGGTGGATTCATAATTGTTAGGACTGACCCGGTCGGATCATGTAGACTTACAGCTCGGGTCGCTCGGGCAAGCCTGATTTCTTGATCATCCCTGGACCCTGGGTGTCCGACCACCAGAGCTCAACTCCTGGTGACTGACCTTGATGGCCGACCCCGAGTGTCTGATCCCGGATGACCGACCTCATGTGGTCGATCTCGGGTGACCGACCCCGAGTGGCCGACCTCGGGCGCCCAGCCCGAGTGCCTGACTCCGAATGTCTGACCTCGGGGGACCGACCCCGGGGGGCCTGGCCCCGGGGTGACCGACCCCGAGTATCTGACCTCAGGTGGTCGACCTCCGGTGACCGACCCCGAGTGGCTGACCCACGTGACTGAGGCCGAACCAGGGTTCTACCTGTCTCGCCCTCTATTCCCCTTACCCGGATTCATATTCGGCTCACTTGGAGCGGGGCGAACCCGGCCTAGCTTCTTTTGACCCGGGTCGGATCCAACCGGGCCCTCGTCCCTCTCCAAAAACTACCTGCCCGGATCAACTAATTTATAAAATTTCAAAAATATTTATTTTGAAATTATATTTTAAAATCTTTAAAATTAAAAATTTAATTTTAACTAAATAAATTTTAATTTTAGAGTGACAAAAATTTTCTTTTTTAAAAATAAATTTATATTTTAATAAAATAATTATGAGATTGATCAAATAATTAATTAATTTAATAATTTTGATATTTATACATATTAGAACTATATTTGAAAAAAATTTTCTGATAATAGATGACAATGGTGTTGGGTGGCCGGTGTGGTAGCTAATTCAGCGATGTATTGTCAAATAGGTGGAGGTTAGACTTCATAGTCAGACGGGCACGTTTTTCGGAATGAATTTGAGTGAGAAAATATGTGTTCGGAGGACAACTGAAAGGTTCTAACACAATCATTCCAACGTTAAAATTATGATGAATTTTGAGGATGATGAATCCGTCAGAATCGTTGACAAAAATGAACCTGTCGAAATCGACGGTGAATAATACGAGATCACAATTGGGCGATCCCCGACGAATTCACCGTGCCCCCAGATATAGTTTGGTTCGGGACGGCGATCGAAGGTCGCCGATAGTATCCAAACGATGATCGAACGTCGAACGTGCTATTAACTAATGATCAAAATTTTCATTGAAACATTCATCATTAATTAATATTGCCGAGGAATAAAAGAATCCCATCGCCTTGTAATAGAGGCCTAGGTCGCGCCATACTATTCTTAAATTAGTCGATTTAATTTAAAATAATAAATTTTTTAAATTAGTATAGATAGATGACTAAATTTTAACATTATTTTTAAAGTCTCACAGGCCACGCCTTCATGAAGATCCTATATCCATAATATGATAGATAAATCCTTGATTTTTATTTTATATTTACGCAAGTAAAAAATCGGCTATTCCATTGTATATAAAATTAAAGACGAGGCTTAAATTTATATCAATCATATAAATTACATTTATTTTGAATATTTATAATTAAATAAGTAATAATAAATAAAATTATTATTCAACATTATAATTCATATAAATATGGTTGAAATTTAAAAATATATTTATTATACTTAAAAATTATTGATATTAACATCTTATTATTTATAATTTCATAAAACAAATTTTTAACTATAAGTGCTATGATCCCATCAGAAAATGATGAGGATGAAGCACCGGTAGGCTGGCTCGAATGTTGACCTTGTAAAGACTTCGAGCTCCGATAAGCTGCAATACCTCTAATAGCACGAAATGAAAAGAGATCATCAGCAAACAGACCAAATAGTCCCTCACATGGTCACTCTGGTATTTCGCCTGTATTAAGTGGTCTTGTCGTTCATAAGTGTAATTATAACCCCTATTTATGTAGGGACACTGTTCCATTTGTTCCTAATTACTTTGCTCCGGGCCCTAGCCCAAATAGGTGTCTATGAGCCAACGAGCCTTACTGGGTTTCAGAGGATAGCCCTACTCATGATTATACCTGGATTCACTCTTGGGCTCACAAACCATTGTTACTTGAGGAAGTAAAAGGGGATTTAAACCCTGGGGATGTTTGATCAGACTCATTCGAAGGAGACTCAGACGATTGGTCTCTGGCAAGGTTTTACCGAGCTAATTCGATCGGCCGCGAGGGGACATGTTGACACCTAGTCAAGTATTATCCAATCGCTACTCGGGGAAACCGTTTCCCTTGAATATTATCCGATCAGACTTTTTGATTGGAGCTTGGGGAGCTAAGTCCCGATTGATCTCCAATGGGAGGCTGGGGAGCTAATAAGGAGTTAGATTACTTAGGTTGATTCTCTCCGTGCTTTGACATCCACGTTTGTTGGTATTTTTGACTTTCATCACCACTCAAGGGCCCACCTTATCCTCTACGTCACAACTCTCTTCTTCCAGTCTATTCGAAGGAGACTCCAAACTCGATTGACTAGACCTCTACAGTCTTGAGTCGTATGCCCGACTCTTTCGCTAGGGCTGACGCCGCCTTGTTATCCGTACCATTGAAGTCGTCCTTATACCTTGAAAGGTACTTGTCAGGCAATATAAAATGGGCGGTGACGGATGCGTGGATATATACAACTGTGATGATTTCCTTGTCCCCTTCATCATAAATGCTAATATGTATTCTTCCGCCACGTGGCATGCCCTAGCATGACATGGTAAGCAACAGGAGACTGTTGGAAATTCAAAACGACAGGCAACAGTTACGGTTAGACGTGTGTGATTTCATCCTACCATTTTGTCTTCTGAATCGGGTGGTGATGAGCTGACATGTCTAGGGTTTACAGGGATTTCAAATGTTCAGGAGATGTCAAACGTTCTCCTTCTTTCCCAGTTGCTATTCCAGTGATTTCTTCTAGCCCTTCTCCATTCCTTCTTTGTAAGTTCTCCTTCCCCTCTCCCTTGTCGCATCCTTTTATACTTTTATTGTTAATCTAATTGATATACTTATAAAATATTATTAATGATATTTATAATGGATAAAAGTTGGATACCTCCCTTGAAAAGAATATGAATCCTTATGAAAATTTTAACAGGGTAAATAACGAGAATAATTTTGTTGAAATCGAACAATACGAGAAGACTTCGGTCCAACTATCACAAGAAATTATACAACTTCTCAAGTAAATTAATAAAAAAATGAGTGAAACTATTAGTGGAACTTCAGTTCTAAAAATATGAAATTATTTATGTTAGACGAGTAATTAAAATAACTCTCTATAAATATAGAGCATTTGTCCAACCCTTTGAACATAACTTTGAGTCTTTATGCTCATTGATGGGCTTCATCCCTAACTAATAAAATTGATGAACAAATCGTATCATAGAATTTAACTCCATCCTCTAAAAGGAGTTATTCTAACATTGATATTAATTAAAAAATAATAGATGTGCTATTTATGTTAATTGTTTTGACTCTGTGCTTTGCAAAGTATCATTGACATTAAATTGTCAATATAATAAAGTATCATTGACATTAAATTGTCAATATAATAAATGTAACATTTACATTATTGAGTTTCAGCTCTACTCTTTAAGAGTTGTGTGATTATTTGATGTAGAGCAGTTAGCTCCGTGCACAAAGAAGATATTTGAGTTTTTTCCGTGCGTTGATAGGCTTCGGCCAAATTGGTATATATTTTTTTCCCTCACGGGATGGATTATAAATTATTCATGCTATTTGATTGAGAGAAGATTTAAACTCACTCTTCCACATTACGAAGTTGAAGAAGTAATTGTGACTTCTGTCATAATGAAAAAGCAGATTTATATTTCTTATCAATTATGTGTTTTTTTGACATGACACAAGTAAAAAAGCGAGTATTTACTTCTTATTGTCTCTAGGATCAAAGTGGTATAGAAATATGGATGGTTCTTTCATAAAAAATGACTGTCTATATATTATATATATGCTCAATAATGTTTGTCAATTATTACACTATGTTAGTCCTGAGATTTACTTCCTATGCTCTAGGTTAGCTAGGATGAATATAATTATTACACTATGCTCTAGTTTAGTAATTTCATCATTTTTATCATAAAAATAAGAAGTTAATGTTTTGTATCATGAAAATAAAATGTTATCAGCTCATTAAATCATAGTAAAGTTGTTGAATTGCACTGACCTCCATATTCCTTTTTTGTCGATTGAGAAGCACAACATTCATTGGCGCCAACTATCTCGCTCTCTTTCCGACATCAATTGTTCATAATTTAACTTAGGATAATTGAAGATCCTGACTATGCCATTTGCAACATCTAACGTGAAAATGCTCATTTATTGACTTGAGAGTTTGTTTTTTAAAACGAAATTTTGCAAGAGCTAATTTTTGGTTCCGCTATTAAATTGCAAGCAGATAATTATTCAGAAATTGTATTTGTTTGCTTAAAGAATCCTGGCTCGTCTCTTCAGGGCGATTTATAAGTCAAGAATATGAAACAACAACAAAAGCATAAACGATAAAATCAGGAACATTGTACCAGACAATAAAACAATCAACAAGGAACGACGAAAACAGGATAATTCTCACATGTACCTTAGAACCACCAATAGAACCAATAAGATCGGGAGTACCAAGATTAAAACGCAGAAAAGAAAGAGCGAAAAGTAAAGAGAACGAAACGGAACGCACCAGTCCCCCCATCACCGACGAGAACGAGTTTAAAGCTCGGGTAATCGACGGTCTGCTGATTCGGCAACGCCTGCAATGAAAGCCAGAAAGCGGCGAGCAAGAGACTGGGCAGCGGGACTGGGGTCGGGCGAGGAGACTCACCGGAGAGGAGGGCAGAGTCGGCGAACTCGCCGGAGAGCGTGACGCAGCCGGCGAGAAGAAGACTGGGCAGCGGGACGCAGTCGGCGAACACGCAGCTGCAAGAGATTTAGGGCACGAGTGTTTTTTGTGCGCGAGCGGAATTGGGTTCGGTTTGATCACGAGTCGGCAGCGTCACGTGAGCGGCACGCATTTTTTCTTTGTCGTTTTGCGTTCGGGACAGAGGGACAGAGAGAATTGGGGACAGAGGATCCGAACTGGGAAAAAAGTACAGCAAAAGTATTCTACAACAGGAATTATATACACGAGTGCGTGAATTTTTTTGTTTTACAATTAATGGTGAGGACCATTAGCTATCCATTATCATGAGCATTGACTATGTTACAAGCCTAATTTGACGTGGAGTACACAAATTTAGGATGTTTAAATTGCTAGGACCTTTTCGCAAAAATACCCTCACATATAAGTTTCCTCTTCTCCTTGCCCTATCCCGCAGCCAAACACCCGACGCAGCCTCTCTTCTCTCGCGAGACGTCCGCGTGCCCTAGCTCGCGATTGAACGCCGGCGCCTCTCTCCAGCGCGATCTGCCCGACGTCCCTCTCGCTACCGCACCGAGCAGAGCTCAAGGCCGGCTGATCCTTTCTCTTCCCCTTCGTCCACGAGCCCTAATCGCCGCAGCCGTTGCCTCCAGCCGACGCGACAGTACCTCTTCCTTCTCCTTTAGCTTCTTCACGCGTAGGCAAGCTTCTCCTTCAGCTTCTTCACGCGACGGCAAGCTACAACGCCTTTGATTTTCTTGTGAATTTTATGGTAGATAGTTTCAAATCTGGGATCTTAGTTTTTGGATAAGCGGTTTTGAGTATGAAGTAGTTATGTGTTTGATGGCAGATCCGAGTCAAAGCTGAATTTGGGTTACAGTCTTCCCTTCCCTGCTCCAAGGCGTTGCCGAATTTGGAGTGGCTACTGTGGAGACCAGCCGGGCTCAGGTAACGGGTTGCTATTAAATGGAATGTTGAATTGGGATCATGCTTGGAAGATTATAGATGAATTACTGAGCTATTAGTTGGGTTTGGATCTGTGTTTTGGGAGCTTATAGGTGTGTAGCTTTGTGGTGGATTAATTAGATGGTTAACTAGTTTAAGAACTTAACTCATTAGTATTGGAGTTAATACAGATTAGAGAGGATTATTTAAATAAGGGATTAGCTGCCAGCTTTGATTTCAATGTTGTAGTAATTCTGATCAAACATCTATGCTTTAATGCGAATCTGATTTACTACATCAGAGTGGGATAGTGGTGGTGGCTATCTAGTTCAATTGAAACAATAGGTTAATTGTTGGATTGATACAAGAATTTGGAATGAAACCCAATCTGAATTACACGAGGTAATTAAGAATTGTTCATTTAATTAGAGGTAATTAAATGAAAAGGAACGGTTAGATTAACGTTTAGGGATTTATTAACTAGTTACTATTTCTGTGTAATAGCTAATTAAACATGTCCTTGATACAGGGACTTGATTTGCATTATTATTGCGGACTATTGGCGGGTGGTTCTCTTCTTATTTGATACACACTTCTTTCATTTGGAGGCGGGTACTTCTTGTTTGTATTCTGTAGTTCCACTTTACCTTTATGCATGACTTGCTATTATTATTGCAGTAGGTTTTTGTTGACCTTTATCTGCTACCGTTTTGTTATCCTGCTTGATACTTATGCTTACCTTTGAGATGCTCAAATTCCTGTCCATACAGTCTTATTGTTTTAATTGAGCAGGGCCAACCATGGAACACGACGAGGAGCAAGAGCATGGCCATGTAAATAAGGAAGATTCGGCATGGAAGAAAAGTGGAGGATCTAAAGATAAAATCAAGAAAAAAAGATCTCGGGGAGACGCTGAACGTGAGGGAAAACATGGTATCTGCTACCTTAGTCGAGTTCCACCACGCATGGATCCTTCTCACGTTCGCCAAATCCTTTCTCAATATGGAGAGATACAACGGATATATCTGGCTCCAGAGGGTAAGACATTCTTATATGATTGATAGAAGTAATTGGTACAAGAACATTAAGGGAACGATTTTAGTGGCAGGCATTAAAAATCTTTAGGGTGGTAGACTAGTACTGTTGCCATTACATACACATAAATATTTACATTGAAGCAATTGACCTTCTAGCAGGACAATTGTCGTTCCATGTTGAGGAGCATGACTTATGTAGGTCAAACAAAACCTTGTCAGTGGTTTTATCCAATTTTGAGCAATCCATGGGTGGGTTATCTCTATCAGTATTGGGCATGTAGTATTTTATTCGTATCGGCGTGTAGTATTTTGTTCAGGATAGGAATGAAAATTTTAGGATTTGTTATGGAAAGCTCCTTCGCAGTCACAGGTTGAGTCCCAACTATTGGGGTGGCTACATGGATTTATTCTTTGAAGAATACAAACTGCAGTTTCATATTACTGACTACATGGTACCTTAATGTTAATCAGCTTTAGCGTTTCAAAACATAAAACATATGGACAGTCAAGTATCAGACAACTTTGGACAAAGGATATTGTATTGACACTAGTTATCCTAAAATAGTGCGCCAGCTGATATGGGTGGAGTAGGTTGGCTATATTGGTCTCAGCTTAAATGATCTCATAGACATTATATCACTATGTTTGCACTAATTTATTTGCGGGACAAGTTTGATGTGTCAAATTATTAGCTTTGTGTATGCTTCTATTGGTGTTTGATTGGGATTCATATGGTAATTTGTCATGTGGTGCTTTCCCACACTTATTATGGCTTGGTTTGAATCTTCATTCATTCATTCATTTTGAGACCATGATGCTAGACATGGTAACGAGTGACAACAATCTCGATGTCCGCTTTGCAAACTATCTTGATGCATTGGGCATGGATGCCCATCATCTATGATCATGAAATTTTATTTTTTTCATTTAGGACGCCTTATAATTTGTTATCTATTGGAAATATAATGTGTCCTATTGTGTGTCATCGCAAGTTTATTTGAAAACCTTGGTGATTGGTAAGCTTCAGTTGCAAATTTACCTCAAATAAATCCATTTTCAACTTTTTTTTGAAAAAAAAATCTCTGATTGCATCCCTTAACCAAGTTCCTCTTGTCATTTTATTTCTAAGCCTTTATTTCTAAACTCTGATTGTAATCAGAGTTTTCAAATCGACTTCTTCAGTTGGTCCAGTCATGATTTAGGCTGGTGTCATAACTTGAGCAATCAGTTACAGTTTCAGAGATTGGATGATTATTTATATATGCTTATATAATCAATAAATCAGACAAATTATAGAATGAATCAGTTGATTTGATCGCGTCTGGCTATGCAGTATAAGATTAAAACCAGCTTGGAAAGGAGAAGCATAACAGATGGGAAAGGTGGAGGGGGAAGTGGCATTATTCCTATTGCTAGTTTGCTGGTGGTCACTAGGGCATTGCTTCCATTGCTATGGGAATGACGTTATTGTAACATGAACATGTCGAAGGAAGGAGATGAGTAATGTGGTGAGGGAGACAAGCTGATAAAGAAATATCAAGCAAAATTTAAAAAGAAGCCATGTATGGTCGTGGGTGTAGTTTGTAAAACAATGGAAAAAGTTTGTTTAACAGTAATCGGTAGTAAAAACTCTCTATCTTTTATATATTTGAAACAAATGTAACTTAAATTTTATAAATAAAAATGTAAAAGTTTTAGCAATGACATTGCAAGAGAAAGATAATGGTGGCAGTGAGTTCAAACAATAATTGAATGGATGGATTGTAGTCAATTGGAAGCTTAAGTAGAGTCTTGGTCGGCAATATAGTAAAATTCTCATGACTACTTTCACGTATTAAACCACAAAGCACATCTGTGGTTTGAGCTCAACCACGCAAAAGTATTGTTTTCTCAACAGTTGTTGGGGGAGGGCATGATTGAGTCAATATTAATATAGAAGCACCTACAAACAAATACTAGAAATTTGGGAATTTCTTTTAGTAAATTGTCCAAGATTAAGTGTTTATAAAAATATGCTTGCCTAATTTCTAGTGATGCTATGGATTCCAATGCCTTTTCTTCATTTTATTCTCTTTATTTTTAAAGAATTTCCTGTTACACTTCTAATCTTAGTTTGAAGTATCGAGCCGTGCCATCCGAAACCATCGGAATTTACCGTTCCGGTAAGAGAGCGAAACCAGCATAGCACACGAATAAATTTCGCGTGTGTCTTCCGTCGTCTGCAGAGGCCTCTAGTGAAGCTTCCGACGTCGGCGGAAATCTCGCACAACGCTTCCTGTGCCGGCGAAAGCTTCACGCGAGGCTTCCACAGGCGCCTGAAGCGTCGCAACCGACACAACACACAAATAAATTTCGCGTGCGGCTTTCGACGCCTGCGGAGGCCTCGCGTGAGGCTTCCAGTGCCGGCGGAAGCCTCATGCGACGCTTCCTACGCCGGCGGAAGCCTCATGCGACGCTTCCTACGCCGGCGGAAGCCTCGCGCAAGGCTTCCACAGGCGCCTGGAGCGTCGCGCGATGTCCGCCGTCACCGTACAAGCGACGCCTGATTTTTTTTGGAAAAAATATTAATTAATTGATACAATTTCCAACTAAAATGTATTAATAATATATTTAAATTTTAAAAAATAATAATAAATTTTATTAATTGATATTATAAAAAAATTATTGTTTTAAATTTTATTTAAAAATTCTAAAAAATTCTAAAACATTTTAATAAATCAGATTTATATTCTGATAATCTTTTTTTTAATATTTTTTTGCCGTTTAATTGATATTCTGAATTTTTTTTACTATTTTAAATATATATTAATTAAATTAATAATAATTAAATGAATAACCAACTAATTTATATAATTATGATGTATTATTTTTAATTTGAATTATTGATACATTAATTTCCTTTAAAGAAAATTATATTTAATTAATTATTTTTTTTTAAAAGGTCACGGGTTCGAGTCCTGGAAACAGCCTCTTACAAAGTAGGGTAAGGTTGGGTACAATAGACTCTTCCTTGGGACACCGCATGGCGGTAGCTTCATGCACCAGGTTGCCCTTTAACAATATTAAATTGTTTAATAATTGAAAACTTATATAAAGTCAATATAAAACTTATTTTTAAATTATACACAATAAACATATTTATCTAATAATTACTATATATAAAAAAAATATCGAAACTGTATCAGCATGGCACGATAAGATACTTAAACCGTATCGTTCTGGTCTAAAACCAAAACCTTGATACGGGTCGAAATTTTAAACCTTGCTTCTAATATTAGTATGTTTGCTGAAATTTCTTATGAATTATAGTGTTGGCAAGTAAGAAGCACTTTAAATGTTTTCCAAATTAATCATAGTATTCTTTTCATCTTTCTTTTTCAGATGATGCAGTTAAAATTCAGCGGAAGGAATCTGGTGGTTTTCGAGGGAAAGGATTTTCTGAAGGGTAAGTATCTCAGCCTTTAAACTTCTCTGAGCAAAAATTAAAAAAGTGCTCCTAGTTCTCAAAATCATCCAAGGGGTGTTCCTTTTTATTTTTTATACCAAAATGATGCTGTAAATTTTTTTTTTTTGTTTTTTCAAATTACACTTTTAAAATCTGCTTAATAGATGTGTGGTTAATTGGAATCATTAAAAGCATTTCCACCCTCTCGGACCTAGCTTGATTAATAGAAAAAAAAATCTTAATTTTAATGAATAAGAAATACTCATATGCATAAAAATATGATTAAGTTTGAATTCATAAGAAAACTATTGTACAACTTTAATAATCATTTAACAATATACAAAATAATCGACAATAATGATACAAATTTAAATTTAAATTGATACAAACACAATTAAAATATGTATGCAATATGTTTTTGGTATCACATTAGATGTGAGACCATCCTGTTCAAGATGAGAGCGATAAAGTTAAATATGCCCCAATAGTGCCATTAAATGGATTCAAAAGCTCGACCTTTGGCTAGAAGCTCTCTAGATCTAACTTCCTTACCTCTTAACTGAGTAATTATTGGTATATTTTTATGTAACATTTAACACAAACCCAAACAAATATTTATGACTAAAAATTTTAAAAAATTAAATTAAGTTTATAGGAAAATTAGTTTACTATTTCTACCAACCGTTTGACTGGCAAACAAAATTTTAATTTTGCACAACAAAAAATAACCAGGTTGTTGGAAGAATAATTTTAAGTTTAAATTTAAATTTATTAAAAATTAATTTATAATTTGGAAAGAAATATACACTTTTTGGTTTGAATTTACCCTGACCTGCTCATTCCCAACTAATTAAAATTCCTTGCTTATTGCTAAATCCTATATTTTAGGGCTGTTGATGTTTGTAATATGTCAGTTATGGATGTTGATGCTTGGTAACTAGTTGTTAACATGTCTTGTCTAATGTGAATTTTGTTTTCCTCTGTATAAATTTCTCTTGTAACCTTTTTAACAATAATTTTTTAGGTGGGTAGAATTCACAAAGAAAAGTGTTGCTAAGGAGGTTGCGAGAATGCTAAATGGTGAACAAATAGGTAAAGTGCATGAACATTTTGTTATAGTAACATTAGGCAAATTATTTCTGCTTTCCTTTCTATGTGTCACCATCATCATTTCGTGAACATATAAGTTTATCCCTTTCAATTTTTTTGTTTTTCCCTGTGCATTTAGTTCTTTAATATTCAGGTTTTGTACATTGTAAATGCAAGCTGTTTGTATACGCATATTTGCTCATACCTATAGGCATTAGATTTTTGGATTCATACCAAGTCTCTGTAAAAACCCCAACCTACTCTCTCAACTTGTTTTGAAGAACTGAACTGAATTGGCATAAAAAATGAGACTTTTTTGAGCTTTCTTTGAGTTTAAAAAATTTTGAAGCTTGTACTGGATTGAACTGAAAATTGTTTGTCTCCGCCTCCATATATATCTGTTTGGTTTTTAGATTTCAATTTTTTAGCTTGAACCATCTTTGGTTAAATTTGACTTTTCTCAAAACTTTCTGACCCATCTTCATTCATCAATACCACATTCCCTTTTAAGGCCACATGACCAAAATATGTTCATCGATGGATCTTACAATTTGTTTATTACCTTATACACACATGGGTGTTTGTCACATTTTTGTTCTTTGTTTTGCTGTTGAATTTGATTCTGAAACATCAGTTGTGTTTGCTAATGGGATTGAGAACAAAAGACTTCGAAGGATGAAAGTGAAGATAATAGATGAAAAAAAGAGTGATTTTCTTCCTTTATGTTTCCTTGGAAGGATGAAAATAAGGAAATACAAATATCAAATTAAGCTTTAATAAAATGTTAGGATATAACAATATGTTACTATTACTAACATTATAATTTTCAATAAATTGATTTAAATCTTTTTTAGCACCAGGCACCATATTTGATATCAAGGATATATTTTTTGGGTTTGCTCTTATTCTTGGTGGGGTTGGCATTTATTGAGTTCAATTTAGTAAGTAGCTTATCCATAATTTTGTGTAATTTTTTAATGAACCCGACTTTCTCTTCTACTGGATCAACACATGGTGCTCCATTTATTTTTACCTATCAAAGACAACAAATATGGCGTCACCAAAAGAAAACAATGGTGTGATATACAACCACCATGGTCTATCAACACCATTTTTATATACAGATTGTCAAAAGGTGTTTATGGGGTTTGCAATTCTTAAGGGAGTTAAATGGAGATGTGATCCATTGAGAGATGGAAGGTAAAGTATGATCCCTTGCTGATCAGGGAAGATAGCAAGTTAAAGTTGGTAAGGGGGATAACATCAGATCGACACTAAATTATTTTCTTTTATGGAGAAAGGAAGTTGAGATTTGCACAAAAAACTATTGTGGGAAGGAAAAGAAGGCGGAAGCTATGATGACAGTTTTGTCTAGGAAGATGAAAGGAGGGAGATAATACTGATTTTTGGTGGCATGGTGGTTAGGCTCTCCACTTAATGTAGCACGAGATGAGTTTGCATTCCTTAGTTTGCGATCTCAGGAATTGCATACATTAGTTGACAATCATGAGATAAGATAAAATATAAAATTTGGACTCCATACTATTGTTTAATGATTAGTGATCTCTTTTAGAGGCTTTTAAAAAAAGAGATATTGTAAATAGTAAAAGTAGATAAGAAAATAAAATAATATTTCAGAAACCAAAAATTTGATACCCCTAGTGAATTTATTTTATTGGATTCTTATTAATTTAATCCACTTATTTAATTTTCATCATCCGTATATTAGTCAGACTCATATTTAACACAAACCCACTATTAATATCTTTGCTCTGACTACATAAAGCCTTGTTATTTCTCTGTACTGTTGTATGATTTTAAAACTACTGCATTGCATTGTTGGATCTTAATTCTGTTAATCTGACCAATATGGTTTACTTTGTTAACATTCAGGAGGAAAGCGTAGGTCAGCTTTCTTTTATGACATTTGGAACATCAAGTATTTGAGCAAGTTCAAATGGGATGATCTGATCGGTGAATTAGGTAAGTGTACTTATTAAACAGTTTATTTTCTTCTCTCTTTTTTTGCGAAACATGTGACGTCCATTGTTCATGTAGCTATCAAGAAACATGAACGTGAGGAGAAGTTAAAACTGGCAATATCTGCTGCAAAGAGGGAGCGAGACTTCTATTTGTCTAAGTTGGAACAATCTAAAGTTTTGAAATCTATCAAGGAAAAAAAAGATAAGGCATGTCTTCCATTGAACTTATAAATATTAGGAGTAATAGAATTAGTTGGATACTTGTATTTCAAATTATTAGTTATATGCCTAGAGTCTCTGTGTGCACAGGTTATAAACTTATAATCTCCTCTAATGAATATTAATACTTTTTTCTCCAATTTGTTACCGGAATAGGTTATCTTGTAGGATTAGGATGTTCTTCAGCAATCCTCCCAAGGGGAGACTATGTAGTCCACTATTCCCTCTACCATTCAGAAATCTTGATTTTCTCTACCTCCTGACCCCCACCATGTTTTTTCTTCACACTTCACCTACTCCTTTGTTTCTCTGTCCCATCTCTATCGTGCATAGCTCGCTCCTCTCAGATCTAACATCTAACATCGAAATTGAATTGGGTTATTGTGTAAACATCCGACTCGGTGAGCTTTACCTCCTCTGCCACACCTTGGACCTTTGTTGTTTTGATCATCTTTCCGAGCCTCTTTCAAATAATCCCCATCTTCACCTCAATCCTCTCGTCCTCCTGCAATGATCATCTATGATTAATCATTATCCAACAACCATTCTCATCAAATCTAGCAAAACTCGGGAGTGAAGATCTCTAGGGAATAACTCGAGGGAGGATGCCTTCTTACTGAGTAAGTCATGAGTGGCCCTTCCTGCCCTCATTTTTGTGACTGAAGTAATGAAACCATGGAGTGTTTGGAGCTATTTTTCCCAATTCAGCCCCAATCTTCTTTTTTTTTTCCCTTGCAGTTGGAATTAATTTTCCAATAAAGAAAGTGATTAAGAGATTGTGTGGTACCCTTCACCTTCATTTGGCTTCAACCTCATGCGCTATCTTTGTGTTTGCCTCTTCCTGATTTTTGTTCAATAAATAGGGAGGGATTCTAGATGACTAACTGCACTTGCGATGATGTTACAGCAACCCCTGAGCACCTACGGAAGAAACTTAGATTCCTTTAGCAAATACATGTCCCAATCCCTATCCTTGATTGTATTCTCACTGCTGATTTTTTGCTGTTAAGGCTGAAAGCATTTTCACCTAACAATTTCTCACTGTTTCGCAGAAGCAAAAGGTTGAAGGGCAAGAAAAAAATGGTGCATTAAAAAACTAAGTGTTTCGCCAATTTCCACAGAAAAGACCAGTTGCAGATGATTTTCAAAATAAATCTGCACTCTCAAAGGATCTTCTAGCTGGGGTACAATTCTCTGTTAATGTGACTCTCAAACTCTTCTGTGTGTGGAATTGCTGATTATATTGGATCTTTTGCAGGTCTTTGGCGGCTCATCCCCTTGAATTCATTATTGGGTAATCCACAAAAGACATCCCATTTGGATTAAAGAAGAAAAAAATGCTTGTAGGTATTCTACCAATCTGTTTCTTTGTATGGATTTATGGATTCATTTCGTCTCAGTTGGTTGTTGGAAAATGCTTGAAAATATCATGTTTAATCTTAGTAGTTGTATAATTTCAGCAACCATCTGATTGGCAATTAGATGAAATCGATAGCAAAGTGGAGACTTGCTGCATCACAAGACAGTTGGAAGTTCGTGAAATCGTTTCATGTAACCTAGAAGAATTGTCTGTTCACAGATCAGAAAAAGAAAACTCAAAAAATGGTTCAATCATGCCCCTTAAGTGCAGGTGCAGTATCAAGTTTTTTTTTTTTGCCTGTAGTGATTACTTTTATTGTTCAGGTTCCTCACTCTTGCTATTTTGTTGTTAATTATTCTGTATTAAATTGTTTATCACTCGAGCAGTCATAAAAAAAAGAATATGAAGATTGTTACTTTTTAGTGATTTAAATGTAAGTCGTGCAAAGGCCGCAAGGCGTTGTCGATAATGTATTAATTTTTTATGTAATTTATAGTACACGGTTAGATCTTATATTTTTAAAATGAAACATCTTATTAAATTCGTTAGAATTTAAAAGGTCTATGTTAAATTTATTCATTATTTCTTTCAAAATCATTATTATCATCTACCGATTTATAGAAAAACGTAGATACACTGAAAAGGTTATCTTATTAGACAATAGAAATTTAAAAATAAAATATACTCTGTGAAATTAAAGTAGGGAGAAGCTGCCGACACTATCAACTTGTATCATTGCCTTGAGAGAATGGATTGTATGTTCCATTTTAAAATTGATAAAATTATTTTATCTTTCTCACACGTTAATTATAATATCTGAATTAATAATTTTTATGATTTATCTTTTGCGTATTAATCTGAATAGATGGAGAGGTGAATTAGGATGAATGAATCATTTTTTATCATATCATCTCATGCTTAAAAATAATAATAACAATTAAACCTTTATTAAAATAGCGAGAAAATTGTTCTAACTCTACTTATTGCGATGCACGCAAGAAATAGCTGATTGCTCATTCAAACCGTTCGTCCAAGTCTAAAAGCATAGACATAGAATATCCTTCCCCAGCAACCATAGAAGATTTATTACTTGTGAAACATTATTATTATATCAATATGTATCATGACATCGGATATTTAATTTATATTGATTAATTTAAAAAATGATTAATTTGATTATTTTTTTTATTGATGAACAATGTAAATTAAAAAACATTCAGACAATCTATCAGTCTAATCATTTTAGAGCAATTATTCATTAAATGTCTGAAAAAAAATAATCCTCTCATTTCTTCGACAGCAGCTAGCTACCTAGCTGATAATTGATAATGCGCTGTCCATTTCTTAGCTTCTAGAAAAAAACAAAAGCAATTAAATTCGCGGCCGTTAAGCTAATAATGCGCTGTCCATTCCATTCTGGAAAATAAAATAAAATAAATAAAAAAATTAGTGACCTTTTCATTCTCAAAAACTAAAAGGCTTCTAGAACCAAGTTGCCTGGACGATCATCCTTTTTCATTTCCCACAGAACTTCAATCTCAAACTCATACACCTAAGCCACGTCAGATCCGATTCATATGTTGCTTGGAGCATTCCACAAGTTCTCAATGAAACCTGATAGGGTTGGCTAGTCTGGGGGACAGGTGGCGCAGAGAGGATGGCAGAGCCCCACAAGCTGACATCAGACCGAAAAATGAGGGAGTAGTTCATGCTCCCGAGACTTCGTTGGGGACTCATATTCCCGAGACCGGGCCGGAAGCTCATGCTCCCGAGAGCTCGTCGGGGACCCATATTCTCGAGACCAGCTCGAGACCAGGCCGAGAGCTCGTACTCCCGAGACCTCGTCGAGGACCCATATTCCCGAGACTGGGCCGGAAGCTCATGCTCCCGAAACCTCGTTGGGGACCTATATTCCTGAGACCAGCCCGTGACCAGACCGAAAGCTCATGCTCCTGAGACCTCGTTTGTATTTCAATATTTAATACAAGTACAAGGGTCCCAGAGAAATGAGGGGAACAAGATTTATAATGTAATGAGTTCCGAGGGTAAGAAAGGGCCAACTATAGGGAGGGATTGAACGAAGGGTGGGTTAATTCCAAAAATGCGCCGTAGGTAGGCGTTGCTTACTCATTCGATTACCGATATGATTGATTTGAATGCAAGGCAAGAAAAGGAGTCTATCCGGGATAAGAGGCTTGCCCCTTTGCTCGATTCGCCTTTACGATTGAAAAATACGAGTAGGAGTGAGAAGGACATTGCCGCTTAACCTATGTGCTAGACAAGCAAGAGGCGCTTGTCGTTTGCAACGGAGGTCTTATGATCGAGAGTCGTCGTTGCATATGGGGTTAAAAACTCTGGTTTGCTGGTTTAAATCCCCTCGGATCTAGGCGCCTTACCCTCCACCAGTAAATTCGTGATTTATCCCCTCTGATATCCTGTGAGGTAGGGATAGGGGGCCGTTAGGATGACGAATTCACCTTTTTGCAATAGACAAGCAAGAGGAGGTGCTGCTAAGCACAATGGATGAAAAAAGACAATATGTGATATGTGATATTGTTCGCATACATAACGATGTAAAGAAGGAGGCTAAGAGTGTAGTCGGGAGCTAAGAGATCTAAGCATAAGCAAGCCCGCTATGGACAGTAATAATAGAAGGCAAGCTAAAAGCAATAACTCGCGTTTATATAGTTGCGGGAGTGATTGCACGGATGGAGCACGAAAAAGAAGGGTCAAAAGTACAAACTCAAAAAGTACAAAATCACTTTTGAGAATATTAAATAAGGCAAACTTACATATTAACTTATATAATGTAAGAGCAATGATAGAGAACGTGAAATTTTAGCGTGAAACTCAACGTGAATGACGTGACACTTTTTATATACATGTCCGATTGTCGCTCGGACAGTGGCGGCCTGGGACGGGTGAACCCGTCGAGGATCGGTACAATTGGGTTTCATGTTGGATTCACGTTGAATTTTTTATGTTCCCAATCATTTTCCATAATGTAACGAATTGGTTTTCATTGTTCATGTGGTAACAGAAATAGTGTAATTAGTTTAAGAAGATGCTTGCTATCATTGTTTTCTGGAAGCGCAAATAAAATACGTGTCATACTATTTTCTTCCTCCGCTACTAGGCATTCAATAAGCAATAATAATTTAGCTTTCGCTTTCGTGTGCGTGGCTCTTCCCCTTCTCCTATTCTTTTCCTGAGTGACCCTCAATTCTATCATTTCGGATCTTAGACCGGCTTCTAGGGCCCTAATATTAATAAGTTCCACTCATGGTGTTGCGAATAAATAAATTACTACTTTCTTTTATGGGTGGATGGAGAGTTGTTGGTCGGATAAGACGGCTCTGCACCTCTTGTGAGCTATCCTTTGCTGTGCGTACCGCTCTGCGGGGTTCATTATTATTCACGAATTTCTTATTATTCAGCCTAGACTCTCACTAGCATAGTCTTTCTAGAATTTCACTCTCTCGAACCCAAGACTCAAACATAAGGAGCAGCTAAGGACTGGAGTTCCAGGCTAATTCAATGAACCACTCCGTCCCGAAGGTGCTACGCCGACGAGCGACATAGAGAGAGCCGACGGTAATGTATACCTAGGGTAGGGCACAGGAGTTTCTCTCGAAGAGGTTCCATGTCTAAGACTCAAGATCTCTCCAAACGTGGTCATACCAGTTGATGGCACTAAGGCGGGGAGAAGACGGAAGAGGAGAGGCCCTGCCACTAGACGTCCTCCTTTACGTTATCGTCTACGGCTTTTTTTGGAGGCGGAGCTTGAGGCCTCTCAGCCGCAGTAACAGGGAACGATTCCTCCAAAAATGGAATGAGTTCGCAATTACTACCACAAGAAAGTCGCCCCTATCTCTAACGGGGCTTATGCACTCCACGACTTTATTATGTTCATTAGTATACGGACTTGGAACCAGCCAATTCGCTTACATTGATGACACTGCTAACAACCGATCCTTTGAGTTTGAGGACAGATAGTAATAGATCTTTCTTTTCCTTCAATAAATGGACGGAAACTCAACGCACGGGCAAGACGTCAAGTTCCATATGTTGAAATCGAAACAAGGGAAAGTAGGGCCTGAAACTCCTAACTCGGTTGAATCCAGCGAATAAGACTTCCCTTGAATAAAGGGTTCTCCTGGGTTCCGACTTGGAAGTCCACACCTAATGATGATCGACAGTTTTCCGGATCAAAGGCTATATCGTCCATATTTACAACAATAAAATATGAGGTCGCATCTTTTGCAAGGGATCTTCGATTGATTCATTCAAAGGAGGGCTTTCCCCGGGTATTCTATGGGTTAAGAGGGTCTTATGGCCCTTAGATAACTCCCGGAATACTCGGATGGTAAATAAGGATATGAGGTTCTACGAGACTAAAATAGGGCCCATCTTTGATGAGCTGGCAACAGCCTTTGAACGCTCTGAGACCAGGTCGGTTGGCTTGCTCCCTCCCTCCCTCATATGAAGCATGTCCGTGTATAACCAACTAGTTATAGCAGTATCATAAAAAAAAGGTACTCTTTTTCACAGACGCGAGTCAACCTCCTTTTATTGCTTCTCCTTCTAGTAGCCAAAATAGGCCTTGCCTTAATCGATATTCCATGAAGCAAGTATCGATCATTCCGGTTACCGAGCAAGGAGAGATTCTTTCTACGTGAAAATGCCCTCCGAGGGGGATATGGAATAGCCCAGCCGCTCGGTGACGGGGCTGGGCTGCGTGCGGCGGAGAAGAAAAGGCGTTCGTGCGGCGGAGGGAGGGAGAAGAAAAGGCGTGCGTGCGGCGGAGGGAGAGGAAGGAGGAGCAGCGGAGGGAGGGAGGAAGAAACTCTAGAAGTATGATGGGAGTGGAGTCGCACCTTGTAGTCGAGGTCGAGGAGGAAGAAGAAGGAGGGGCAGCCTTGAGAGCAATAGGGTTTCGACAGTTTTGGGGTTTCGGAGGAATGAAAAGAGGGGAAGAAGAAGGGCCGGCCTAGAGAGCAGTAGGGTTTCGGCTGGTTGGGGTCTCGGAGGAATGAAAAGAGGGGAAGAAGAAGAAGGTGCGGCGGGAGTGGAGCGCAGTAGGGTTTCGGTAGGTTTTTGGATCGGAGGAATGAAAAGAGGAGAAGCCCGACTTGAGTAGAGGAGGACAGATGCGCTTCTGGTGTCGACGTGGACCTGCACATGGTGGCATGCCAACTGTATCATGCTGGGTTTCATGTTTTTCTTTCACGTTCCCTATCATTTCTGTAAATTTTATAGGAACCGTGAGATGTTAAACTTCTAAATCATTCATTACGATCATTTTTTTATTTATTTTGATGGGCTTAAGCTCCACGTTATTCAACCCGATTAATATTTTTTTTAATCCGATAGGGACTCGCATCCTCCTGCAATTGAATTGGTTATTTATCGGCACTTTATCATTGATTAATGGATGTCACTTCGTCGGTGACGGAGCTTTAATGCAAATGAAAAAGATGAATATGAATTATTGTTATTAATTCGCTAGACTGTCTCCATAATTTTGAAACAAAACTGATGAACGATTTATATTTAAAATATTCATCTAAATTCTAATTTAATTCTTATATTTATTCACCGAAGGCGCCACTGCGACTCCCCTTCGGCGCTCCTCCTTTTCCTTTATCCTTCCGGCATCGGCATCAGTTGGAGCTCCGACATCCTTCGCTGGATGGAGAACACCGGAGGCTACCAGCGTAGATAACAAAGAGAGCGGCACCAGTGTCTATTCTACTTTTCCTCTCGTCATTTCTTTCGACTTGGACATCGTTAGTATCTAGTTTCAAATTCATAGAACCTATAGAATACAGCAACTCAAGCATAAGAAATTATAATTTATCAACCAGTTCCTAAATTTATCAATTCACACAACAAACTTTATCTAAAAGTTGGTATCTCACTGTTTTATAGCATCTTAACCAACTAAACACAAACTAAATACCATTCTTTCAGCTATTATACAACACTATTGATTTTATTAATAAACAACCAAAATAGAACTACATGATCCAATCCCAAAACAAGGATTAAAGCATTGGATTAACTCTAACACCTCAAAGAATAGAACACAAAAAAATTCTGCTCACGGCGAGCACCTTTCATCAACTAACCAAAAGCTAAAATTAATACGATAACCAAGCTTAACAAAGAAACCTCCAATCCCATCTCCAACACTGCCAGCGACCCAAAACCCCCTACTCAAAATAACATTCCATAGATTCGGAAACAACAATGCACAACACCAAGCAGGACTATTCTTACCTGAATTGGGCGTCCACGGCGTTGTCCTCGACGTGCGCAAGAGGAACCCCAAGAAGGAGAAGAAGAGGAAGTAGGCAAGGCTCTAGGGTGGCCTTGATCACGCGAGGAAGGGAGAAAGAAGGAGACCGATCACTCACTGTTGTGGTCTCTCGCGTGGAGGAGGCGATCGCGCAAACCCTCGCATGATTAGGGTTCGCGATGGGCGGCGTCGGGAAGAAGCTGGGAGGAGGCGTCGGCGCTGCGATTCCTCGCTGGGAGGAGCTATCGCTGCCGGATGAGGGAGGAAAAAGGAGACCGGGAGGCGTCCACGACGCTGTGATTTCTCGCTGGAAAGAGGAGGGCGGCCGTTCGGGCGGCCGATGGGCTGTGCTGTGGCGGAAAAATCAATAATAGATTTTTGGAAGAAGTTTTTAGGATTTTATAAATTTAATGTAACTTTACAGAAAAACTCTCCAAATTTGGATAATTCGAACCATGCTCCAAATTTAGGATTGTATGTGTTTACACCCTGTGAATTCCTTGTATTTAACACGTTGTCAAGTTCGGGCGGTCGATTGGCTTAGAGGCGTCATTCAGGGACAGGCTCGGAGGCGTGACCCCCAAGCCCGTCGCTGAGTTTGAACGACACCTCGGGATCCTACAGTGGCAGAATAAAATGAGTTACTGACTTCCCTGATTAATGTCTTCAGTTGTCCATGAGCAGAATCTTCATTATATAACGTGCCATTCTCATAATGCTTGCATCAATGGCAGGGGGAATCAATCAAAATGCTATAGAAGATGCATTCATGAATTTGTATAATACGATTTTGAGGTCTATATAAGCTAATAACTTGATGCGTAACAATGGAGGATGGATTCGTATCATAATTGATGATATCTTTCCTTTGGAAATAGTTGCTCAGGGCTCTGAGTCATACCTTAAGCTTTCTTCAGTATTTCACAACCCTTACCTCTGAATTGGTAAAAACAAAACGCCCCTGAAATAATTATGTTTATTTTTACCATGTCACTGAGTTGTGATTCAACAATCAGAATTGTTCTCTATTGATTCTGAATCATGGAGATATGTATTTGATCCGGGCGAGCGGTTTTTTATCGGGATGAGCGCCCGGTCGGAGAAAACCCGGTTCAACCCGGCTCAAGGACAACAAAGGCCGGGGCGGGCAGAAGCTCAAGTCAGAATCAAGTTCACCCTGGGCCATGCCCTCGAGGCTGACCTTCCGAGGTCGAGCGATAGAAGCCGAGCTCTCGAGGCCGACCTCCCGAGGTCAAACGATAAAGGCTGAGCTCTCGAGGCCGACCTCCCGAGGTCGAGCGATAGAAGCCGAGCTCTCAAGGCCGACCTCTCGAGGTCGAGCGATAGAAGCCGAGCTCTCGAGGCCGACCTCCCGAGGTCGAGCGATAGAAGCCGAGCTCTCGAGGCCGACCTCCCGAGGTCAAACGATAAAAGCTGAGCTCTCGAGGCCGACCTCCCGAGGTCGAGCGATAGAAGCCGAGCTCTCGAGGCCGAGCTCTCGAGGTCGAGCCATAGAAGCCGAGCTCTCGAGGCCGACCTCCCGAGGTCGAGCGATAGAAGCCGAGCTCTCGAGGCCGACCTCTCGAGGTCGAGCGATAGAAGCCGAGCTCTCGAGGCCGACCTCCCGAGGTCGAGCGATAGAAGCCGGGCTCTCGAGGCCAACCTCCCGAGGTCAAACGATAAAAGCCGAGCTCTCAAGGCCGACCTCCCGAGGTCGAGCGATAGAAGCCGAGCTCTCGAGGCCGACCTCTCGAGGTCGAGCCATAGAAGCCGAGCTCTCGAGGCTGACCTCCCGAGGTCGAGCGATAGAAGCCGAGCTCTCGAGGCCGACCTCCCGAGGTCGAGCGATAGAAGCCGAGCTCTCGAGGCCGACCTCCCGAGGTCGAGTGATCGAGACCGAGCTCTCGAGATCACGCTCTCAAGGCCGAACGATCGAGGTCGAGTTCTTAAGTCTCCTCCCTTGAAGGGCCCCGTCAAAACTCTCCGTTAAGAGACGTCGTCATCATCTGACGTGGCCGCCCAACGTTAATTAGAGGTAGGATCACAGGATGGCAGACTGCTGTGTCAGTCTCACATCGCCACTTACTTAGCTTAATCCCTAACTAATCTTTAGTGAGATGTGACATCCCGCACGAGTGGGACCTTTCTCCTTCCCCTATATAAACCCCCCTTGGGCTCCAAAGAAAGGGATCGCTGTTCATTCACAACCACTCCACTGCATTAAGAGCTCTGTTTAGGTCCGACCTCCCAGGCTACAGTAGACCGAGTCAGCTTGGTTAGACCGAGTCATTCGGAGGAGAACCGATCTTCGCTTGTCGACAGGATCAAATTTGGCACCGTCTGTGGGAATCTAGCCTGATCGGAAGCTGAAGATGAGTGAATCCAACCGGGTGACCGTCACTCTTTCACAGGAAGATTTGGATCTACTGATAGAAGCTAGAGCTCGGAAATTAGCGGAGGCTCAGCTGGCAGCAGCCCGACCTACCCCACCGGGCCCGGTCGAGCACACCGCTCATGTAGGCACTGAGGGAGGGGTTCAACAGGAGGGCAGCCCTCACTTTCACCGGGCGCTGTTCAGCCCGACCGAGGGAGCAGGACAATCTGATCCACTCGAAGCTACATCTAGCCATACCCGAGCTAGCAAAGGGAAGGCCCCCCTTGTGCCGTTCCCGACTGAGCACACAGGATGCCCCTTCTCCGGCCAAGTTTTGAATGAGTCACTGCCCAAGCACTTCAGACCTCCATCCGTTGCTGAATACGGAGGAGCTACTGACCCAGAAGAACACCTGAAGAAGTTTGAAAATGCCTCGATGCTACATCAGTACCCAGATGGTATTAGATGCCGAGCCTTCCTGACCACTCTATCCGGGCCCGCTCAGCGATGGTTCGACAGGCTCCCAGAGGGATCGATCAGGGATTTCTCTGACTTCAAGAAACTGTTTCTGCAACATTTTGCTAGTAGTAGGAGACATCACAAGACAAGCCTAAATCTATTTACCATGAAGCAGGGCCCCAAGGAGTCCTTAAAAGCCTATATCCGGAGGTTTAATCAAGTCGCGCTGGACGTTCCCACTGCCACATCCGAGGTGTTAGTCAGTGCCTTCGCGCAAGGCTTGCAAGAGGGAGAGTTCTTCAGGTCTTTGATCCGCAAACCCCCGAAGGATTTTGAGA
The DNA here is from genome assembly GCA_024364735.1 of Boesenbergia rotunda. Taxonomy (NCBI): domain Eukaryota; kingdom Viridiplantae; phylum Streptophyta; class Magnoliopsida; order Zingiberales; family Zingiberaceae; genus Boesenbergia; species Boesenbergia rotunda. The sequence goes on along the minus strand of JAGFNQ010003015.1, from coordinate 119,688 downwards.
GCCTTCTGGGGAAAGCTAGCAAATATGTGGACGTCGAAGAAGCGCAAGCCGCCAGGAGGCCGGAGGTCAAGCCTACGCCCGATAACCCTCAGCAACATCAAAGGGGTGTGCCTCCAGGAGGACCCCTCAGGAGCCCTCAAGCTATGGGACACCGACTAGGTGTCGAGAGGGGAATAGTTCAGCAAGTAGCCCAGGGCTGTCCCCCGACTAGGTGGCAGCCCTATTGCTCCTTCCATAACAGCCATACACACGATCTTCAGGACTGCTGGCAAGCCGGCAGAGGTCGGGGCCGCGCCGGTCGAGGTAGCCCGAGAGGAGCTCATCACGGAGGTGGCCGAGGCCAAGGACGAGCACCACCTAACCAGCCTGAGCTTCGGGACCGACCCGCCGCCCCTATAGCCAGACGGCTATTCCCGACCCCAAGCTCGCCCGAGCTGGAAAACGCCAGCGAGGAACAACACGGGTCCATCAATGTCATCTCGGGCGGGCCTACTTACGGAGATTCCAACAGAGCTCGGAAGTCGCAGGCCCGACGCCTGGACATTTATCAAGTGGGCTGCAGTGCTGCCCAAGCTCAGGGACCGCAAATTAGCTTTTGTCCCGCTGACCTACAAGGAATAGAAGTACCGCACGATGACGCCCTGGTCATCACGGCGGTCATAGCCAATTACCAGGTCCATCGCACCATAGTGGATTCAGGAAGCTCAGTGAACATCTTATACTTGAAGGCATTTGAGCAACTACAAATTGAAATGACCGAGCTACAGCCCGTGGCCACACCCTTATTTGGATTCACGGGGAATGAAGTTCATCCGCTGGGGCAGATCAAGCTAGCCATTTCTCTTGGCGAGGAACCTTTAAGAAGGACCAGGTGGTCTACCTTCTTGAGAGTGGACGCCCCTTCAGCCTACAATGCTATCCTAGGCCGACCGGCCCTGAATGAATTCCGGGCGGTGATGTCCACTTTCTATCTGAAAGTCAAGTTCCCTGTAGGAGATCAGGTCGGTGAAGCCAAAGGAGATCAGAAGGTCGCTCGCCGATGTTATGTGAATGATGTCCGAGTGGAAGTAAGCAAGACCCTTCGGCCTGCACTAGCCAGCTGTAATATGGTACAGACCTCTCAGCCTTCTCCCTGGGCTGACTTGATGGAAGAAAAGGAAGAAGTCCAACTCTTATTGGACCGAGAGGAAGCCAAGGTGAGGATAGCTCCAGGGCTATCGCCCGACCTCCGACAGCAATTGATAGAGTGTCTGACACGGAATCAAGATGTGTTTGCTTGGTCTCAACAAGATCTGAAGGGGGTCAGGCCCGAAGTTATGGAACATAAGCTGCACGTGTACCCGGACGCCCGACCTGTGAAGCAGAGAAAAAGAGATTTCAGCCTTGAGCAGAATAAGATAATCCAAGCCGAGGTGGAAAGGTTGCTGAAAGCAGGACACATCCGAGAAGTGCAGTTCCCGGCCTGGTTGGCCAATGTGGTCTTGGTCTCCAAGCCGGGAGACAAGTGGAGGATCTGCATTGACTTCAGAGATCTGAACAAAGCCTGCCCAAAGGACTGTTACCCGCTTCCCCGAATAGATCAGATGGTGGACTCCACTGCGGGAAGCGAACTTATTTGCATGCTGGATGCCTATCAGGGATATCACCAAGTCCCACTGTGCCCGGGTGATCAGGAGAAGGTCAGCTTTGTCACTGCCGAAGGTACATATTGCTACACAGTTATGCCTTTCGGACTCAAGAACAACGGGGCAACTTATCAGAGGCTGATGAATAAAGTCTTTAAAGAGCAGCTCGGCAGGAATGTGGAAGTATACGTTGATGACATCCTCATCAAGTCTGCCCGGACTGCCGACCTCATAGCAGATGTACAAGAAACTTGTTGCACTCTGCGAAGGTATGGCCTCAAACTCAATCCTACAAAATGTCTGTTCGGAGCCAAGAGCGGGAAATTCCTGGGCTATATCCTGACCGAGCGAGGAATATAAGCCAATCCGGGCAAAGTAAAAGCTCTGCTAGACATGCCACCGCCCAAAAATTTAAGGGAGGTTCAACGCCTGACCGGGAGAATCACGGCCTTATCCCGGTTCATCTCCAGGTCTGCCGACAGAAGTCTACCATTTTTCAAGATCCTACGCAAGACCTCCAAGTTCCAGTGGGATGCCGAGTGTGACCGAGCTTTCGAAGAATTGAAGGCATACTTGGTCAGTCTGCCAATACTGGCCAAGCCCGAGGAAGGAGAGCCCTTGTACATTTACTTATCCGCTACTGAGGAAGCTGTGAGTGCTGTGCTTGTAACCCAGAAAGAGACCGAGCAGCAGCCGGTCTATTTCTTTGGGCACTTATTTAAAGAGGCCGAGTGTAGGTATACTACACTCGAAAAATTAGCTTATGTCCTTGTGTTGATGGCTCGACGATTGCGACCCTATTTTCTGGCTCATCCTATCCGAGTGCTGACCAATAGCACGCTCGGGAAGGTCTTGATCAACCCTGAAGTCTCGGGTCGGATGGTCAAGTGGTCTATTGAACTGAGCGAATATGATATTCAGTATCAGCCTAGAACTGCGATCAAAGCTCAGGCCTTAGCAGATTTCTTAAGCGAACTGCATGCAGAGGAGGAGGAGGAGGTCTGGAAGATATATGTGGACGGGTCAGCCACTCGGGCGGGGAGTGGCGTTGGGATCTAATTGCTGTCTCCCAAGGGAGACCCCATCCATTTGGCCGTGCGCCTAGAGTATCATGCTACCAATAACCAAGCAGAATACGAAGCCCTTTTAGCAGGCCTCCAAGCAGCCAGACAGGTCGGGGCCACTCGGGTCATCTTACATTCTGATTCTCAATTAGTAACTCAACAAGTGGCCGGGCGGTTCGAAGTGAATGACGAGAAGTTGCAGGCTTACGTGGAGGCATATCAGCAGTTACAGGCAGAATTTCAGGAAGTTAAGATCACGCAGATCCCCCGAGGGGACAATGCCAAGGCGGATGAGTTAGCCCGGCTGGCCAGTGCTGTCCGTCCGTGGGTTTTCCCCAAGCCTTCCCCTCAAGTCATGTTAGTGGCCCAGGTCGAGAGGGAAGCAGAAATGGAGATAGAGGGGGACTGGAGAGCTCCATTCATCGCATACCTAAAGGATGGAACTCTTCCAAGCAGCCCCGATCAAGCTCGAATATTGAAGATCAGGGCAGCCCGTTTCACCCTGATCGGGGACGCATTGTACAAGCGGGCCTTTTCCCGACCTCTAGCCAGATGCCTTGGAAAAGAAGATGCGGATTATGTACTTAGAGAAGTGCATTTGGGGTGCTGTGGAAATCATTCAGGAGGTCGGTCCATGGCTCGAAAGGTCCTGCTGGCCGGTTACTTTTGGTCGACCCTTCAAAAGGATGCAGAGAGGATGGCTTCTTCCTGTCTTTCTTGTCAGAAGTACCAGAATCTGTCTCACCGACCGGTGGAGATGTTGCGAGCATCCATTGCATCATGTCCCTTTGATCAGTGGGGCATGGATATAGTGGGACCCTTCCCCAGAGCGGCCGGTCAAAAGCAATTCCTATTGGTGGCAGTAGATTACTTCTCCAAGTGGGTCGAGGCAGAAGCCCTGGCTCAGATCACTGATCAAGCAGTGAAGAAATTCCTTTGGCAAAACATTTTGTGTCGGTATGGCATACCTCATAAGTTGGTATCAGACAATGGTCGACAGTTCCAAGGTCGGATAATCAGAAATTGGTGCAAGGAATTTGGGATCAAACAGGCCTTCACTTCCGTGGCATACCCCCAGAGTAAATGGTCAGGCCGAAGTAGCCAATAGAGAGATTCTGAAAGGGCTCAAAGTTAAGTTGGATCAGGTCGGCGGATCCTGGTGGATTGAGTTGCCAGGGGTCCTGTGGGCCTTCGCACTACGCCCAAAGAGGGGTCGGGATGCACTCCCTTCCAGTTGGTCTATGGCAGTGAAGCAGTAGTCCCCATGGAGGTCGGCTGTGAATCTGACAGGAGACATTTATATGGGGAAGACAATGCAGAGAAGAGACGAGCTGAGCTAGATCTGATTGAGGAGGTCCGAGCTAAGGCTACCGTCCGCATGGCCGCTTACCAGCAGAGGATGCGGAACCGATACAACCAGAAAGTTATACCCCGACACTTCCAGGTCGGGGACAAGGTATGGAAAAGAGTCAAGCCCGTTGGAGAAGTAGGCAAACTAGAGCCCCCATGGAGTGGCCCATTTCTAGTGGTCGAGGCACTGGGATCGGGAGCATACTATCTGCAAGATGCTCAAGGGAAGCGCCTAGGGCGACCCTGGAGCGCAGTGCATTTAAAATTGTACCGTGAGGAGAGAGGAGAGGAATGACTCTTGTAACTGTACTCAGAAGAAAGGATAACAAAAACTCTAGCTCTCCGGAAAAGATCATCCCTGAAAGTTATAAGTGAGCTCTCACGCACCCACCGGACCCGGCGCCGATCGGGCGTGGCGTTCCACGTTCGGTCGGGCCCGGTCGGGCGTGGCGGTCCACGTTCGACCGAGGTAAGTCGGACGGTGTCCAGACTCTTGCTAAGGCAAGTTATAAGTGAGCTTGCTCTCACGCACCCACCGGACCCGGCGCCGATCGGGCGTGGCGTTCCACGTTCGGTCGGGCCCGGTCGGGCGTGGCGGTCCACGTTCGACCTGAGGTAAGTCGGACGGTGTCCAGACTCTTGCTAAGGCAAGTTATAAGTGAGCTTGCTCTCACGCACCCACCGGACGGCGCCGATCGGGCGTGGCGTTCCACGTTCGGTCGGGCCCGGTCGGGCGTGGCGGTCCACGTTCGACCTGAGGTAAGTCGGACGGTGTCCAGACTCTTGCTAAGGCAAGTTATAAGTGAGCTTGCTCTCACGCACCCACCGGACCCGGCGCCGATCGGGCGTGGCGTTCCACGTTCGGTCGGGCCCGGTCGGGCGTGGCGGTCCACGTTCGACCGAGGTAAGTCGGACGGTGTCCAGACTCTTGCTAAGGCAAGTTATAAGTGAGATTGTCTCACGCACCCACCGGACCCGGCGCCGATCAGGCGTGGCATCCCACGTTTGGTCGGGCCCGGTCGGGCGTGGCGGTCCACGCTCGACCCGAGGTAAGTCGGACGGTGTCCAGACTCTTGCTCAGGGGAAGTATGAAGTGACATCTCGCCACATATCTGCTGTAGAGGCGTGGCTCCCACGTCTAATAAACAACAGATCTGCTTAGATGAGGTGGATCTGGACGAACCAAAACACACTGAATAACTTGGCCTTGTTGATAAGGTTAACTCGAAGGGAACTAAACTCATCGCCGAGTCAGGGTCCGACCCGACCGAGCAAAACGTGAGTCAGGGTGCCGACCCGACCAGCAAAATCGCGAGTCAGGGTGCCGACCCGATCGAGCAAAAGCGTTGAGTCAGGGTACCAACCCGACCAAG
>JAGFNQ010003015.1:40487-89955 GCA_024364735.1 Boesenbergia rotunda | reverse complement strand
GGTCGAGTTCTTAAGTCTCCTCCCTCGAAGGGCCCCGTCAAAACTCTCCGTTAAGAGACGTCGTCATCATCTGACGTGGCCGCCCAACGTTAATTAGAGGTAGGATCACAGGATGGCAGACTGCTGTGTCAGTCTCACATCGCCACTTACTTAGCTTAATCCCTAACTAATCTTTAGTGAGATGTGACATCCCGCACGAGTGGACCTTTCTCCTTCCCCTATATAAACCCCCCTTGGGCTCCAAAGAAAGGGATCGCTGTTCATTCACAACCACTCCACTGCATTAAGAGCTCTGTTTAGGTCCGACCTCCCAGGCTACAGTAGACCGAGTCAGCTTGGTTAGACCGAGTCATTCGGAGGAGAACCGATCTTCGCTTGTCGACAGGATCAAATTTGGCGCCGTCTGTGGGAATCTAGCCTGATCGAAAGCTGAAGATGAGTGAATCCAACCGGGTGACCGTCACTCTTTCACAGGAAGATTTGGATCTACTGATAGAAGCTAGAGCTCGGAAATTAGCGGAGGCTCAGCTGGCAGCAGCCCGACCTACCCCACCGGGCCCGGCCGAGCACACCGCTCATGTAGGCACTGAGGGAGGGGTTCAACAGGAGGGCAGCCCTCACTTTCACCGGGCGCTGTTCGGCCCGGCCGAGGGAGCAGGACAATCTGATCCACTCGAAGCTACATCTAGCCATACCCGAGCTAGCAAAGGGAAGGCCCCCCTTGTGCCGTTCCCGACTGAGCACACAGGATGCCCTTCTCCAGCCAAGTTTTGAATGAGCCACTGCCCAAGCACTTCAGACCTCCATCCGTTGCTGAATACGGAGGAGCTACTGACCCAGAAGAACACCTGAAGAAGTTTGAAAATGCCTCGATGCTACATCAGTACCCAGATGGTATTAGATGCCGAGCCTTCCTGACCACTCTATCCGGGCCCGCTCAGCGATGGTTCGACAGGCTCCCAGAGGGATCGATCAGGGATTTCTCTGACTTCAAGAAACTGTTTCTGCAACATTTTGCTAGTAGTAGGAGACATCACAAGACAAGCCTAAATCTATTTACCATGAAGCAGGGCCCCAAGGAGTCCTTAAAAGCCTATATCCGGAGGTTTAATCAAGTCGCGCTGGACGTTCCCACTGCCACATCCGAGGTGTTAGTCAGTGCCTTCGCGCAAGGCTTGCAAGAGGGAGAGTTCTTCAGGTCTTTGATCCGCAAACCCCCGAAGGATTTTGAGAGCCTTCTGGGGAAAGCTAGCAAATATGTGGACGTCGAAGAAGCGCAAGCCGCCAGGAGGCCAGAGGTCAAGCCTACGCCCGATAACCCTCAGCAACATCAAAGGGGTGTGCCTCCAGGAGGACCCCTCAGGAGCCCCCGAGCTATGGGACACCGACTAGGTGTCGAGAGGGGAATAGTTCAGCAAGTAGCCCAGGGCTGTCTCCCGACTAGGTGGCAGCCCTATTGCTCCTTCCATAACAGCCATACACACGATCTTCAGGACTGCTGGCAAGCCGGCAGAGGTCGGGGCCGCGCCGGTCGAGGTAGCCCGAGAGGAGCTCATCACGGAGGTGGCCGAGGCCGAGGACGAGCACCACCTAACCAGCCCGAGCTTCGGGACCGACCCGCCGCCCCTATAGCCAGACGGCTATTCCCGACCCCAGGCTCGCCCGAGCCGGAAAACGCCAGCGAGGAACAAGCCAATCAGCAAAACTCGGTGCACGGGTCCATCAACGTCATCTCGGGCGGGCCTACTTACGGAGATTCCAACAGAGCTCGGAAGTCGCAGGCCCGACGCCTGGACATTTATCAAGTGGGCTGCAGTGCTGCCCAAGCTCAGGGACCGCAAATTAGCTTTGGTCCCGCTGACCTACAAGGAATAGAAGTACCGCACGATGACGCCCTGGTCATCACGGCGGTCATAGCCAATTACCAGGTCCATCGCACCATAGTGGATTCAGGAAGCTCAGTGAACATCTTATACTTGAAGGCATTTGAGCAACTACAAATTGAAATGACCGAGCTACAGCCCGTGGCCACACCCTTATTTGGATTCACGGGGAATGAAGTTCATCCGCTGGGGCAGATCAAGCTAGCCATATCTCTTGGCGAGGAACCTTTAAGAAGGACCAGGTGGTCTACCTTCTTGATAGTGGACGCCCCTTCAGCCTACAATGCTATCCTAGGCCGACCGGCCCTGAATGAATTCCGGGCAGTGATGTCCACTTTCTATCTGAAAGTCAAGTTCCCTGTAGGAGATCAGGTCGGTGAAGCCAAAGGAGATCAGAAGGTCGCTCGCCGATGTTATGTGAATGATGTCCGAGTGGAAGTAAGCAAGACCTTCGGCCTGCACCAGCCAGCTGTAATATGGTACAGACCTCTCAGCCTTCTCCCTGGGCTGACATGATGGAAGAAAAGGAAGAAGTCCAACTCTTATTGGACCGAGAGGAAGCCAAGGTGAGGATAGCTCCAGGGCTATCGCCCGACCTCCGACAGCAATTGATAGAGTGTCTGACACGGAATCAAGATGTGTTTGCCTGGTCTCAACAAGATCTGAAGGGGGTCAGGCCCGAAGTTATGGAACATAAGCTGCACGTGTACCCGGACGCCCGACCTGTGAAGCAGAGAAAAAGAGATTTCATCCTTGAGCAGAATAAGATAATCCAAGCCGAGGTGGAAAGGTTGCTGAAAGCAGGACACATCCGAGAAGTGCAGTTCCCGGCCTGGTTGGCCAATGTGGTGCTGGTCTCCAAGCCAGGAGACAAGTGGAGGATCTGCATTGACTTCAGAGATCTGAACAAAGCCTGCCCAAAGGACTGTTACCTGCTTCCCCGAATAGATCAGATGGTGGACTCCACTGCGGGAAGCGAACTTATTTGCATGCTGGATGCCTATCAGGGATATCACCAAGTCCCACTGTGCCCGGGTGATCAGGAGAAGGTCAGCTTTGTCACTGCCGAAGGTACATATTGCTACACAGTTATGCCTTTCGGACTCAAGAACGCCGGGGCAACTTATCAGAGGCTGATGAATAAAGTCTTTAAAGAGCAGCTCGGCAGGAATGTGGAAGTGTACGTTGATGACATCCTCATCAAGTCTGCCCGGGCTGCCGACCTCATAGCAGATGTACAAGAAACTTGTTGCACTCTGCGAAGGTATGGCCTCAAACTCAATCCTACGAAATGTCTGTTCGGAGCCAAGAGCGGGAAATTCCTGGGCTATATCCTGACCGAGCGAGGAATAGAAGCCAATCCGGGCAAAGTAAAAGCTCTGCTAGACATGCCACCGCCCAAAAATTTAAGGGAGGTTCAGCGCCTGACCGGGAGAATCACGGCCTTATCCCGGTTCATCTCCAGGTCTGCCGACAGAAGTCTGCCATTTTTCAAGATCCTACGCAAGGCCTCCAAGTTCCAGTGGGATGCCGAGTGTGACCGAGCTTTCGAAGAATTGAAGGCATACTTGGTCAGTCTGCCAATACTGGCCAAGCCCGAGGAAGGAGAGCCCTTGTACATTTACTTATCCGCTACTGAGGAAGCTGCGAGTGCTGTGCTTGTAACCCAGAAAGAGACCGAGCAGCAGCCGGTCTATTTCTTTGGGCACTTATTTAAAGAGGCCGAGTGTAGGTATACTACACTCGAAAAATTAGCTTATGTCCTTGTGTTGATGGCTCGACGATTGCGACCCTATTTTCTGGCTCATCCTATCCGAGTGCTGACCAATAGCACGCTCGGGAAGGTCTTGATCAACCCTGAAGTCTCAGGTCGGATGGTCAAGTGGACTACTGAACTGAGCGAATATGATATTCAGTATCAGCCCAGAACTGCAATCAAAGCTCAGGCCTTAGCAGATTTCTTAAGCGAACTGCATGTAGAGGAGGAGGAGGAGGTCTGGAAGATATATGTGGACGGGTCAGCCACTCGGGCGGGGAGTGGCGTTGGGATCTTACTGATGTCTCCCAAGGGAGACCCCATCCATTTGGTCGTGCGCCTAGAGTATCATGCTACCAATAACCAAGCAGAATACGAAGCCCTTTTAGCAGGCCTCCAAGCAGCCAGACAGGTCGGGGCCACTCGGGTCATCTTACATTCTGATTCTCAATTAGTAACTCAACAAGTGGCCGGGCGGTTCGAAGTGAATGACGAGAAGTTGCAGGCTTACGTGGAGGCATATCAACAGTTACAGGCAGAATTTCAGGAAGTTAAGATTACGCAGATCCCCCGAGGGGACAATGCCAAGGCGGATGAGTTAGCCCGGCTGGCCAGTGCTGTCCGTCCGTGGGTTTCCCCAAGCCTTCCCCTCAAGTCATGTTAGTGGCCCAGGTCGAGAGGGAAGCAGAAATGGAGATAGAGGGGGACTGGAGAGCTCCATTCATCGCATACCTAAAGGATGGAACTCTTCCAAGCAGCCCCGAGCAAGCTCGAATATTGAAGATCAGGGCAGCCCGTTTTAACCCTGATCGGGGACGCATTGTACAAGCGGGCCTTTTCCCGACCTCTAGCCAGATGCCTTGGAAAAGAAGATGCGGATTATGTACTTAGAGAAGTGCATTTGGGGTGCTGTGGAAATCATTCAGGAGGTCGGTCCATGGCTCGAAAGGTCCTACTGGCCGGTTACTTTTGGCCGACCCTTCAAAAGGATGCAGAGAGGATGGCTTCTTCCTGTCTTTCTTGTCAGAAGTACCAGAATCTGTCTCACCGACCGGTGGAGATGTTGCGAGCATCCATTGCATCATGTCCCTTTGATCAGTGGGGCATGGATATAGTGGGACCCTTCCCCAGAGCGGCCGGTCAAAAGCAATTCCTATTGGTGGCAGTTGATTACTTCTCCAAGTGGGTCGAGGCAGAAGCCCTGGCTCGGATCACTGAGCAAGCAGTGAAGAAATTCCTTTGGCAAAACATTTTGTGCCGGTATGGCATACCTCATAAGTTGGTATCAGACAATGGTCGACAGTTCCAAGGTCGGATAATCAGAAATTGGTGCAAGGAATTTGGGATCAAACAGGCCTTCACTTCCGTGGCATACCCCCAGAGTAATGGTCAGGCCGAAGTAGCCAATAGAGAGATTCTGAAAGGGCTCAAAGTTAAGTTGGATCAGGTCGGCGGATCCTGGGTGGATGAGTTGCCAGGGGTCCTGTGGGCCCTTCGCACCACGCCCAAAGAGGGGTCGGGATGCACTCCCTTCCAGTTGGTCTATGGCAGTGAAGCAGTAGTCCCCATGGAGGTCGGCTGTGAATCTGACAGGAGACAGTTATATGGGGAAGACAATGCAGAGAAGAGACGAGCTGAGCTAGATCTGATTGAGGAGGTCCGAGCTAAGGCTACCGTCCGCATGGCCGCTTACCAGCAGAGGATGCGGAACCGATACAACCAGAAAGTTATACCCCGACACTTCCAGGTCGGGGACAAGGTATGGAAAAGAGTCAAGCCCGTTGGAGAAGTAGGCAAACTAGAGCCCCCATGGAGTGGCCCATTTCTAGTGGTCGAGGCACTGGGATCGGGAGCATACTATCTGCAAGATGCTCAAGGGAGGCGGCTCGGGCGACCCTGGAGCGCAGTGCATTTAAAATTGTACCGTGAGGAGAGAGTAGAGGAATGACTCTTGTAACTGTACTCGGAAGAAAAGATAACAAAAACTCTAACTCTCCAGAAAAGATCACCCCTGAAAGTTATAAGTGAGCCTGCCCTCACGCACCCACCGGACCCGGCGCCGATCGGGCGTGGCTTTCCACGTTCGGTCGGGCCCGGTCGGGCGTGGCGGTCCACGTTCGACCCGAGGTAAGTCGGACGGTGTCCAGACTCTTGCTAAGGCAAGTTATAAGTGAGATTGTTCTCACGCACCCACCGGACCTGGCGCCGATCGGGCGTGGCATTCCACGTTCGGTCGGGCCCGGTCGGGCGTGGCGGTCCACGTTCGACCAGGGTAAGTCGGACGGTGTCCAGACTCTTGCTAAGGCAAGTTATAAGTGAGCTGGCTCTCACGCACCCACCGGATCTGGCGCCGATCGGGCGTGGCGTTCCACGTTCGGTCGGGCCCGGTCGGGCGTGGCGGTCCACGTCGACCAGGGTAAGTCGGACGGTGTCCAGACTCTTGCTAAAGCAAGTTATAAGTGAGTTTGCTCTCACGCACCCACCGTACCCGGCGCCGATCTGGCGTGGCGTTCCACGTTCGGTCGGGCCCGGTCGGGCGTGGCGGTCCACGTTCGACCCGAGGTAAGTCGGACGGTGTCCAGACTCTTGCTAAGGCAAGTTATAAGTGAGATTGTTCTCACGCACCCACCGGACCCGGCGCCGATCAGGCGTGGCATCCCACGTTTGGTCGGGCCCGGTCGGGCGTGGCGGTCCACGCTCGGCCCGAGGTAAGTCGGACGGTGTCCAGACTCTTGCTCAGGGGAAGTATGAAGTGACAGCTCGCCACAATATCTGCTGTAGAGGCGTGGCTCTCCACGTCCTAATAAACAACAGATCTGCTTAGATGAGGTGGATCTGGACGAACCAAAACACACTGAATAACTTGGCCTTGTTGATAAGGTTAACTCGAAGGGAACTAAACTCATCGCCGAGTCAGGGTATCGACCCGACCGAGCAAAATCGCTGAGTCAGGGTGCCGACCCGACCGAGCAAAAGCGTTGAGTCAGGGTGCCGACCCGACCGAGCAAAATCGCTGAGTCAGGGTGCCGACCCGACCGAGCAAAAGCGCTGAGTCAGGGTGCCGACCCGACCGAGCAAAATCGCTGAGTCAGGGTGCCGACCCGACCGAGCAAAAGCGCTGAGTCAGGGTGCCGACCCGACCAAGCAAAATCGCTGAGTCAGGATGCCGACCCGACCGAGCAAAATCGCCGAGTCAGGGTATCCACCCGATCGAATGAAATCATCAAGACGGATCATGCGCCGGGCCGACCTTCATTGCTAAGTTAGGATATGGACCTGACTAAGTCACAATCCCAAGTTTGGGAAAAGGTCAGGTTGGAAGGCTAATAATACGAGTCGCCCGAGCGCCTTGCACTTAGCCAAATTTTCGATTTGGCCAAAAAGCGAGACTTTGTCGCGAGGCATAAACGCCGGCCTTCGCAGAATGAGCTGAACGGGCTGCATGAATAACACTCAGCAGGGATCTCGCGCATCATAAACGAAGGGCCGGCCTAACGAAACAACATAGCCGCATCCGGGTGTCGGCCCGACCTAATAATATTCCCGGGTCAGGGCTCCGACCTGACCTCATGGTGTTCCTGGGCTCGAACGTCAGTCCAGTCGAACATATGACCGAGTAGATGTCTCTAATCTTCGACACTTAGCGAAAACTCCCTACCCGACCTGAAGGAGTCTGCCTTACGATAACGATCTAAGTGAATCGGGCGACCCATACTTTGTAAATTGGAGGAATAACTCATAATCTGACCTTCAACGAACAGAGCGAACGCATCAAATAGGGGACACTTAGCAAAAAACCCATGCACCGCCGATAGTTAAACGAAATAAAGACAAAGAAATGAGTTTAGGCTCGGGGCCATCACAAAATTGAGCCTTGGAGGCCAAGGCAGGAAGTCAAATATCATTACACGGATTTTCAGAACTCAAAAATGGAAAGGAAGCAGACTGAGCAGTAGCTCGGGTGAAGGGAGGTCGGGCCCACGAAGTCAAGTAAATTTTGGGAAGGCGTCGGGAGGGAGCGAGGCCTTGATTAAGGATAGCTTCACCACGTTGGGAAGCAAGTCAGTCGGAAGATGGCCGGCCTCCAGGAGTTGTTGTATTGCGCCCTCTGCCCCATGCCTCATCATACCCACGATCTTCTGGGTCACTTCTTTCCGAAAGGGCTGAGACTGAATGTAAGCCAATCTAGCCTGTTCGATCCGGGCCGGTTCCCCTGCTTTGAAGTCGGCTAGCTCTTTCTGCAGGCGGGCCACCTCGGCGTCTCGCTCCTTGAGTTGGGCGTCCTTGGCTGCCAGACCTGCCTCCTTACTTACCAGTTGTGCTTCTAAAGCCTGAAAGGCTTCTTGCTGAGCTTGGAGTTCGGTCGCTTTACCCTTCAAGGTTGCGAGTTCGGTATCTTTGTCCCGGAGGGCCTGCTGGTGAGTGGTGAATACCTCCTGCAGCTTTTGCTGTAAGTCGCGAACCTCAAGGATTCTCCGGTCCAGGTCAGAACGAGCATGGGCTTCGTTAGTAAGGGCGGTTTTCTTTGTGGCCTCGGCGGCCTCCAGCCGAGTGCCGAGCTGATCTATTTCGCGGCCTGAGGCCGCCAACACCTCATGCGTCCGTTCCAGATTGATGTTGTTCTCTGCTAATTGCGTTCGTAGGGAAATTACTTCATTGAGGAGTCGGGCCCGACCCTCGTCGCCGGTCGGGAGAGCACATTGAGTCAGTTGATGTTCTAAGCTCTCTATCTTGTACTCAGCCGCTCGGCGCTCCCTAACATTCGTGACCAGGGCCTTGGTGACCGCCTGGCCCCCGACCCACAGCTATACAAAAAAGAATAATATGAGAGAAGAACGAAAAGGGCGAAGGTTAGGAAAAGGAATACCTTGATCAAGTCCATGGCAAAGTTATCAGCCAGACTAAAAGGACTTCGCCCTTCAGTTAATGCCAGGCCATGATCCCAAGCAGCAGCCAGATGACCGTGGAGGTTAAGTGGCTGGGGCTCGACCAGCCGAAGTAGGGAAGTCTCGGATGGAAGTTGCACCTCTACTAGAGCTCGAGGAAGGTCGTGCATGGCCAGAAGAGAGGCGGCCGCCTCTTCACTAATCGTATCATCGGCGTCCTCCGGAGGAGAAGGGATCGAGCTGGTGGCTAAACCCACCGGTCGGGGCGTGCTCGACCTGGGCAAGGAGACCTCAGGCAAACCAGCGCTGGAGGATGGAGCCGAGATTCCCGGGCGAGGTGAAGCCGAGCGGGAGGTCGACAGCCGAATCCTGACTCGACTAGGCAAGGGAGCGGTTGATTCTGGCGCCCTCTCAGGTTGACCCTGAATCGCGGGAGTGCTGGAGGAAACAGGCTCTGGCGCCCGCTCAGGTTGAACCTGAATCGCGGGAGTGCTGGAGGAAGCAGCTTCTCTGGGCCGTTTCTTCTTCTTGTGCGCACGAGAAGAAGACGGACCCGTAGTAGCAGTCTGCCTTCCGGCCTCCGCGCGGACCTCGGGAGGGTCTGCCGCAACGCTTTGGCCTAGCACTTCCAATTCCGGATCGCTCTCCGCTCGACCCGGTTGCTCGGGAACTGGTGTCGCCCTCACCGGGAGTGCATTTCGGCGGGCCAGCAGTTCAGCTGCCCGAGTGTTCAATGCCTCGTCCGCCAGGGCTAGCTCTTCATCCATGAGGGCGTCCATCAGGGCCTGAGCTGCAAGTCAGAAAAAGTTTTAGTTAGCATTAAAAGAGTCGTAAATAAGAAGGGGAGTTTACCATAAGTGCCGGGCAGTCTGGCAGGGATCTGACTCAGCCGGCAAATGTAAAGCACGGCCTCGCTCAGTAGTTTGCCGACATGAAAACGGCGTCCTCCGATTTTAGAGAAGGCTGACCGAAAGCCGGGGTCGGCGCGATACCTTCGAGGAGCAGCGGGGTGGTCAGGCAATTCCTCTAGCCAGTTAAGAGGCCAGGACGCAGGCGGGGTGGTGCTTATGTAAAAAAAATGGGATTTCCATCCCTTGTTCGAAGATGGAACCTTGTCTAGAAAGGCGGTGTTGATCCTGGCCTGGAAAAAGAAACACCCGGGCTCTTGCATCTTAAGGTAATAGAAAAGATGGAAAATCCTAGGGGAAAGGGGGACTCGGAAGGACTCAAAGATGACCACCGTGCCGCATAGAATCCGAATCGAGTTCGGGGCTAGTTGGGAGAGGGACACCTGAAAGTACCGACAGATCTCTACAATAAAGGGATGCAAAGGGAATCGAAGGCCGGCCAGAAGGTGATCCTTAAAGATGGTAAAGTAATTCACCGGAGCTCGGTTGGGTCGATCGTCCCGAGAGGGGTGAATAAAAGGGTGGTCTTCTGGGATGCGATAGTCTATGCGAAGGGTTTCTAAGGAACCCAGGCTTAAAGTCGAGCGAACGGTGGTATACCACGGCTCGGGCGCAGAAGATGAGCCGGGCACAGAAGATGAGCCGGCCATATAGTCGGACTCAGGAATTAACAGAAAAGATTTAGGCGGGAAGAAGAGTACCTAGTGTCAGGGCTCGGGATAAAACGCTGATCGCCGGAAACACTGTTCACCGGAACTCAAGGAGGTCGGGCAGAGGAGGTCGGACAAAACGAAAAGAGAAGCGAGAGGCAAAGTGAGGAAGAATGAAATGAAGGGAGCAGCCTATTTATACTACCGGCTAGGCAACCAGGACCGTCGGATGGAGAGGAAAGAAATGGCGGGCTCCGGTCTCCACCGTCCGATCAGCGCGATTCCCCACACCCCGAAGCTTCTCGCGAACGCCAAACGAAGCCGCGCCCACGACGCCTCGATACCGGAGGCATCCACTCAATAGCTGACGCGTGGTCAGGCATTGATGAATAACTGAGTGGGAGGTCGGGCGCGCGGGAGACTAACTCGGAGTAGAAAGAACGCGCGGGAAAGCGGAAAGGAAGTCAGGCCGACCGGGCCAGTAGCCTAGTCAGTCGGACTTGACGCCTCCTTCGACTAGACTTGAAGGGGAGGCTTGTGATCCGGGCGAGCGGTTTTTTATCGGGATGAGCGCCCGGTCGGAGAAAACCCGGTTCAACCCGGCTCAAGGATAACAAAGGCCGGGGCGGGCAGAAGCTCAAGTCAGAATCAAGTTCACCCTGGGCCATGCCCTCCGAGGTCGAGCGATAGAAGCCGAGCTCTCGAGGCCGACCTCCCGAGGTCGAGCGATAGAAGCCGAGCTCTCGAGGCCGACCTCCCGAGGTCGAGCGATAGAAGCTGAGCTCTCGAGGCCGACCTCCCGAGGTCGAGCGATAGAAGCCGAGCTCTCGAGGCCGACCTCCCGAGGTCGAGCGATAGAAGCCGAGCTCTCGAGGCCGACCTCCCGAGGTCGAGCGATAGAAGCCGAGCTCTCGAGGCCGACCTCCGAGGTCAGCATAGAAGCCGAGCTCTCGAGGCCGACCTCCCGAGGTCGAGCGATAGAAGCCGAGCTCTCGAGGCCGACCTCTCGAGGTCGAGTGATCGAGGCCGAGCTCTCGAGATCACGCTTCGAGCCGAACGATCGAGGTCGAGTTCTTAAGTCTCCTCCCTCGAAGGGCCCCGTCAAAACTCTCCGTTAAGAGACGTCGTCATCATCTGACGTGGCCGCCCAACGTTAATTAGAAGTAGGATCACAGGATGGCAGACTGCTATGTCAGTCTCACATCGCCACTTACTTAGCTTAATCCCTGACTAATCTTTAGTGAGATGTGACATCCCGCACGAGTGGGACCTTTCTCCTTCCCCTATATAAACCCCCCTTTTGGCTCCAAAGAGGAGGATCGCTGTTCATTCACAACCACTCCACTGCATTAAGAGCTCTGTTTAGGTCTGACCTCCCAGGCTACAGTAGACCGAGTCAGCTTGGTTAGACCGAGTCATTCGGAGGAGAACCGATCTTCGCTTGTCGACAGGATCAATGACTATGATTTAGTGACCGTTATGATCCAAACTCTATAAATAGGGAGTTCATTTCATCATTTTCACACACATCTTCTGTACTATCATTCTCAACTTCATATTCTCTATGCGTTTTTGGCTTCATCTTTCGACGATAATAGAAGGTGGTCACGGAGCTTCATCATTACGATCTCGGAGAGGAAAATAAATAGCATACAAGGATCGCAACATTCAAATTCAATCCACCGATGATGAGATCGAGGCTCAGCTCCAGCATCTTTCGATGCCCGAAACGCAAGGAAGTACCGATGCAATTACTTCTAAGGTTCGAGAAAATCCTCCTTTAAAATCTTCTATTTTCACTAAATATTTTGAGAATGTCACACTCCCATTGGGAGAATTGCGTGCAAAATGTAAGCATTGCAATGCTTCCTACAAGTTCTATGCCGGCGGTAACTATGGGTCATTAAAATAACATGTAGAAACGAAGCACCTGATAGAATATGGACTTGACCGCTCTCAAGCACAATTATCAAGATTTTCTATTGGTAGTGATTTTAGTTTATTTTTATATTCTGATAATAAATTAAGAGAATCATTAGCTAAATTTGTTTCCGTAGAACATCTTTCTTTTAGTTTTGGATCTAAATGCACATTTGAATATTTTTGTAAAGAATCTCTTAATCCATGTGCTAAATGTGTTTTTAGGACTACACTTACTCGTACAATTAAAAGATTAGTAAAATAATGGGGGAAAAATTAATTGATGAATTTAGTAAATTAAATAATAAAATTTTTTTATGTTCTGATATTTGGAGTGATCATTGACAAACTCATTTTTATATGAGTATGATTTACCATTGGATTGATAACTCTTGGATCCTCCAAAAAAGATTGCCAGCTTATAGAGTTTTTGATGAATTACATATTGTCCATAACATTGCACAATTATTATGTTTAATTTTAGAAGAATATGGATTTACTCATAAAATATTTTCAATATCATTAGATAATGCTAGTTCTAATACCGCTTTATAGATGAACTAAAATTTATTTGTGAACCTGTTATTGGGGGTTTATTTTTTCATATTCGTTGTATATGCTATGTTTTAAATTTATGTGTTCAAGATGGATTAAAACTTTTAGAAAATTATATTCAACCAATTAGAATCGCAATTTCATATTTATGGTCGCATCCATCTATGATGAAATAATGGGGTAGATTTTGTAAAGTTAATGGAATGAGACCTAAAAAATTTTCACATGACGTTCCAACACGTTGAAATTCAACATATCAATTATTACAAGATTCATTTGAATATAAAGATTTATTATATTTATTTTTTTACACAAAATAGTAATACTAATATATTTTTTTTACAATCATGGAATATTTGTAGTAATATTTGTGAAATTTTAAAAGTATTTACGATGCAACTTAATAACTTTCCGGTGTTTATTATCTCACTACTTATTTAGTTTTAGTGAATTTTCCTAGTATAGTATTAGTATTAAATGAACATATCAATAATGAATTTTTAACTTCTTGCATATTAGCTATGAAAACTAAATGAGAAAAATATTTTTATTTTATTCCTAAAATTTATTTAATTGCATTTGCTTTAAATCCTAGATTTAAATTAGAAGTTTTATAAGAAATGTTAACTTTATATTATGACGCTTTTATTCCTATTAAAGATTCTTCTTCACCAGACACTAATTAATATTATATATAATATTAAAAATTATTTATATGATCTTTATAATCAATAGTATATTAAATATGGAAAACAAATTAATATTTCTGAAATACAATAGCCTACTAGTATTAATTTAAAACTTGCAGAAGCACAACTTTTATTAAAAGAACGGGCGAAACGCCTATAAGGATCCTTAAGTTCCACATACGAACTTGAGAATTTTTTTACGACTTCTTTTGATTTTATTGAACCAGATAGCGAAGACTTTGATATCTTAAAGTGGTGGTCACAGAAGGCTCAAAACTTTCTTGTTCTCTCCGTGATTGTAAAAGAAATTTTAGCTTATCCAGTGTCAACTGTTGTTGTGGAGCAGACGTTCAGTACTGGCGGCAATATATTAGATGAACGGTGATCAACTATGTCTCCCAACTTATTGGAAGCTTAAGCATTACTAGACGATTGGACCAGAGTCGAGAAAAGAATAATAGAAATGCAACTTTCAAAAGACGAAGTCGAAGAATTTGATACCGAAGGAACTTATACAATGGGAACGGGAGAAAATGAAAGTGAGTGATGAAAATTGTAAAAGAGTAAAAATGTAAAAGAACTATATAGACTTTGATTCCCCTATACCATAAGGGGATACGTAGACAACTTAAATAAGTACAAGTCCTTTTTAAATAAATTTTATATTTGAAATTTAATTTTTGATTTTTAATTTTTTTAATATAATAATATCGAACCGTGACAAACCGTGAACTGAACCGTGAACCGGCGATTCCGAACCGTGAACCGTAACCGTCTTGGGCGATTAAGGTTAAAGGTCGACCTCCCACGAACCGTCGAACCGTCGATTTCGAACCTTGGTCGGGTCTAATGCAAACGAACATAGTTTGTTCCTTAATTTTTCAATTCGACAGGAAAAATATTTGAATTCGAGTAGAACTCGAATATATATGATAATTTTTTCAAGCCAGATGTATATATTTTATTTAATTATTCATGAGTCATTATTTTTATATAATTTTAATTTAAATATGTTTAAATTTTTGAATTGAGTTTAAATTTAAATCATTTCAAAGTATAATTTACTTCTAAGATTTGAATCATTCAAATCAAATTAGAGCTCAAATGTTATTTAGAATTGTGCCCAAAGACCATATGTTTTTTTCAAACTCAAATTTAAATATCAATATTTTTATATTTATGATTCATCAATCCGTATTAATATTTTTTTTAATTAGCATTAAATATTTGACTCATGTTGATTAATTCTAAGATGTTCGATCGGATTCTATGAAAAAATTTTAAACAAAACAAACAATCAAACCATATCTTTCAAATATAGAGCCCAAAAATATATTTTTATATTATTCGATTCATCGATCCGTATTAAAAGGGCATAATATTGAACAATATACAATATTCAATTTCTCTTTGCATACATCGAATCATCGGTCTGTTATTCTGTTTTAATTAGTTACTTGGAACCAGGTGGAGGCGGCGGCGAGGCGAATCCCTGCGCATCGATGCCCTGCTCGCCGCCGTCCTCGTGCGGCTGCCACATGTGCGGCCACGCCTGGCGATGCACGTACATGTCCGCGGGCTGTCCCATCATGAGCCCCGGCGGCGGCGGAGCGTAATAGTAGGGTACACCAGGGGCGGCGGCGCCACCACCACCGCCAGGGCCGAGGGCGCCGTCATCCTTGGCGGCGGCCGCAGCAGCAAGGTCGTCGCGGGGAACGATGTCCACAAGGAAGTCGAAGATGTCCGTGCGGGCGATGGCGGCGGCGATGTCGTTCTTCTGCAGCGTGCGCCGCTTGTTCTCCTCCGCGTGCAGCCAGGACCGGATGGTCAGCTCGAGGATGAACAGCTCGCAGGCCTTGGCGAACAGGATGGGCGCCTCCGCCGAGATCATCCGCACGTCCTCGTCCGCCTTCATGATCTTCTTGATGCGCGCCAGCGGCAGCTGCTGGTTCTTGAACTCCGCCGCCGTCTCCATCTCCTGCCGCTGGTAGTTCCAGAACACCTGCAGCTGCTGGTTCTGCTGCTGCAGCAGGTGCTGGAACGGCCCCGCCGGCACCTGGTACGGCCCCGCCCCTGCCGGCGGCGGTTGGTTCTGCTCCATTCCCCCCTCCCTACTCTCCCACTCTTACTAATCGTACCAAAACCGTGCATCCGCTGGCTGCTTGTGGAAATGGAAGTGAAGTATATATGAGCAAAAAATGAGTGGAGCTTAGAATTTAAATGAGGTGGAGAAAGGATATAGCGATAGGGGAAAAAGATAAGATGGGGACTCTCAACAAGTAAAGAACCTTATCCACCATTTGTAACTTATTTGTTTGAGAGTTGGACTAGAGATATTCTTCAATATTTTCCCCACTGTGTAGCCAATTGAGTAAAGATTAGAGATGTTCTTGCCTGTTTTCTGCAATCAACTGAATACATCAACATCATACTGATTTCGGATCAAGAGACGTCTGAATTCACAGCCAGAGGTTTTTGTAGTTCAGAATAAATAGATACATAAAGCAATTCAAAACACAACAAATCTACTTTTTTTTTCATTCACCTTCTTTCACATTGCTAAGAGTACACAACAAACAGGAGTGACAGACAGTAAAAGGACTTGAGCTCATGAAAAATAAGGAGCTTCTTCAACTAATACACGCACCAAAATGTAGCTTCCTCGCCTTCGCAAACTTTACAGGCACTGGAAGAAAAGGTGCCATGTAGGCGAGGAAGCACAAGTGCATAACCTGAGTGTTTGTGAAAAAAGAAAAAGAGAAGATGACCAGCTGATGTAGGGCCAAACACAGCCTACTGATTGATGATATGATAACAATTATCGAGATGACTAACCGCAAACCTCTGAATTCATCCGATTGTAAAGTTCAGTACAAGAAACAACTTCTCGCTAGCTTGATCCACAACCAATGCCACAACATCTTTTATTTTCCCCATTAGTTCTTCCAGACTATCTACTCCAAAGCTTCTCAAGTCGATGTCCTTCTTGTATCGCTGCTTGTATAGAGCTTGAAATGCAGCAAGGGGAACTGGACATGAGTAACAAATGAGAAGCTCTTGCACTTCTTGTCTAATACATTGAAGTTGATCCACAAACTCATCAGCACCTAAAAGATGATCATCATTCTTCTCATCATCTGAGCACTCATCAGATGAATAACCTGAATGAGGGGTGATTAACTCCATGTTCTCCTCCATTACTTGTTTTCCCTTCTTATCCTTCCTCATCGTAGCTGGTCTAACAGGAAACCTTGCATCACTGTTGCGTAGGCCCAAAAGCTTGTTATGTCCCTTGCCCACCACAAATAATGAATCGGCCATTTTCTCAATGAGGTGCACCAGCTTACATACTCCATACTCTGCCTTATAGAGTGGTCGGCCAAAGACCTTTAGATACTCTGAAGGAACACGTGCAAGAGGCATACTTCCACCGGACAACTCTAGCAGCTTCACTATTTGACCCTTCAGACCCTGAAGGTCCCCTGGCTGAACCCACCATGCTTGTTCGCTGGCATTATGGCCTACTCCTGCACCTTCATTTAAGCCTGAGGGTAGGCTTTGAGATCTTGATGAAATAAAAGGCCCAACAATGTTGCCGCTGTTGTGTTCATTCGATGAATAAGAATTTTTACCAAGTCCTCCAGATGTATAGGTAGAGTTGTGACAAAAGTCTCGGCCAATGTTTGATCCCCTACCATATTCACGCTGAGAAATTCCTCTGTAAACAATAGCCTCCTCGTCATTCTGACTATTTTGGATCTCTCCTATGCCACAACTACTAAGACATGTAGTTAGATCAGTAACACCAGGCATAAAAGAGTTCACAGGAGCAAAACCTTCACCTCGTGCTACACTAGGCCAGTCCCAAACAAATTGCCCAGCATTGACAAGCGCTGATGAAACACCAACTCCAGAAGGAATTACAAGGATTACAGTGTAACCACGCTGACCAAGTATGTGCAAAGCTGGAGAAAAATCTACATCCCCAGAGATTAGCATGATTGATGATGGTGGTCGGTTATCAAGTGCAAAAAGAAACATTTCAACTAAGATAGCTTTGTCAGCAGCATCTTTACGCCCATTTGGAACATCTACTAGTTTAACCCCGGTCCTTTGGCAGCCTTCTCTTAGCCTTCGAGGGAAGGCATTGAAATCCCCATAAGCAGAAAACATTGTCACAGCTCCTCTAATGACAGGGTGCAGCCGTAATGCCATTCTAATGTTCCCAGCAACATCTTCAGGGCGGACATCATTTGGGACAGGACAGTTCTCAATATCCCAAAAGATTGCCACGGGTCCATGCAAGGACCCTGCTTGCAGATTAAGTGGATTGACTGGGTCTAGTTCTGAATCTGTGCAAACTACCTTGTTGGCATTTGAGATATCTGGTGCCATGATTTTTGGAGAAGAGCAATGACTAGCCATTATTTTATCTTCATACGTCATTTAAGCCTCCTATATATGGATGTATGTTCATAGAAAATGAGACGGGCAATATCTAAAAGCAGGGAAAGATTGAGAAAGAATATAAGTTGCACTGCTGCACAATACAAAGGCATCTAGATAGCAGTCCATCAATCACAAAATACTTGTAACAATTTGTATGGTATACTACAAAATAGCAAGTGAAGGCAAATATAAGCTCCTTAGACAATTAGAATATTGGAATAAATTAGTCAATAAACAGAGTTCTATCAAGATGGGGATGTTCTCTAAAGGCTGAAGTAACATAATCACAACATCCTTAAATCATCTCTTGGAGTTGAAAAGTTCATTTTTGATGCATGTCCAATCTAAAATAGAACTTTTTTACCATGAACATAGTGTAGACCAAATGTGAATAGTCATTCAAGCTGATCCCTAATACTTCTATAATCTTCTTAACTGAAAATAAATTATGATAGCTTCCCCTATAATACTGTGGAAAGGGAGTTGCCTAATAGACAAATCAAACATATCAGCTGAATCACAATAATTGTAATAGAAAATCATATTATCACCGAATTAACCCAGTATAAATTCTGGAATCAACAACTAAATAGTGATAAGAGAACAATAAGTAAATAAACCAATTTAGTATTTTGTTTTCAAGAAAATACCATTTACAATAAGAGTCAAAATGTAAACAGCAGAAGGTTTGTGAGCAGAGCAACTAAGTAATGTAACTTCCTATAGCAATCAGATTCTGAACTAAACAGGAAATATTTGATTGATAAAATTTACCCTCTCTTAAAAAGAAGAAACAAAAAAAGCAGGAATGCCTTCTTTTATCTTTCAGTTCATTTCAGTTGGAGAAATTTTGCAATCAATGTGAAGTGAGTCAAATACAAAAAGGATCAATAGTTATACATGGTCTCATGCGATGTTAACTGTGGTATTATACTATTATCAATAGAAAATTTCAGTGGCAAAAATTCTTAAATTTGTGCAATTATATATTTGAAGAGAACTGAGCTCTGACTGCCACTGGTGACAAATACTGTTGTTTCTGTGTTTATAAAGAAACAAAAATAACAACTATAGTCTGTGAATACGCTGAGTCTTGAGATGTATGTAACATTCTCATATCTGGTAGCAACTTACATAACGAATATAATCATTCTTCCCAAGTACTCCACCGTATTCATTTTTTTTTCTCTTCAGGATTGTCTGCTAAGTTCGCACTATGCCATCCCCACAATAGAATAGTTCTTTGAGTTTAAGCTCATTTAGCAAGATGTAACCTAGAGACTCAAATATTCCCAAAACATAGTAGTTACTGCGGTTGCTACTACAAGCAAAAGCTATACAATCCTGACCTTCCAAAGAAAACCTAGTTCGATCGACGAAATAACACAAGAATCCAGATCGCATTCCCAAAACAGCGTGGGAAAGCGATTCAGTAACCAAGATAGTATCTTTAGCGCATGACAAAAGTTCATTTCCTCAGAAAAGAAGAAACCCTAATCAAACAACCAACCGACCAACGACGCACTGAGTACTCGCCAAATCAAATCCCCAACAGCAACAATCACACATGATCCATCGAACAAGAAAACCGAATTCCATCAAAGATCACAACTTTTGGCACAAGAATCACTTTTTCCCATCGGCGTAAATGGGTTCTGAAACATTCGATCAAATCAAACGAGATTAAAAAAGGAAACCTTTTTCCCCCCTTCAATTACACATACGAAGCTTACTGGGATCAATCTAACTACAAATCGACAGTCTGGGCTCTCGCAGAAAAAACAGAGCTGCCTGGGCGGACCGACTTCGACAATTGACCTCGAGAGAGAAGAAGCGAAAAGAATACGACGACTCCAGCTCTATCCTCTCTCTCTCATAAATAGCGGATACCATGGGAGTCCACTACAAAATGGCGACACTGTGAACGAGTGATCGCAACCATTCATTTTATCAAATCACAAATTGGACGGACAGGATTTCGTGACCGTCCAATCACAAAATATCAAAATATTTTCGATATTCTTATTGATAAATCATAACACAATGTGTCAAATGGATTCAACGAATCCAAAATACATAATCTTTTTTAATTTTTCCGATATATATAAGAATTAAATCTTAATTTTGATAAATTACCGGATGATGTTTTTAATAGACGATTAATTTAATAATTTGAAATCAGATCCATCATCTCCTGAACTAATCCTAATAAATTGAACACTTGATATCAACTTTTATATATATATATATATATATATATATATATATATAATGAATTCTGATTCTCTATAATTTCTTTTACTAGCATATTCTTGAGTTTAGATGGAAAATTTTACCCCTCTTATTTATTCTTCAAATACTTGAAATATGAATTTTATTTAAATTGTATTCTATTTATCTTTACTAAATAATTCATTGTATAGATTCATCTTCATTTATTCGATTTACAAACAATAAATTTAGATAATATAAAAGATTAACATATTGCATATCCAATAGGTGTTATCAGTGAACCATTTGCTGATGCAGTATTTGAGAAGAACATAGTTCATGTAAAACATTCAAGCATTGTCAAGTTTAAACAACTATGTAGATCTCGCAAACTTTGCAATTCCAAACATGGTTTCCAACTGAAAGATTCGGGAAGACAACATGATCGACCTCAAAACTCATCGACCTTGATAGAATCGCGAGGCATATCGTAGGCATCCTTGGATCTTAGTTTCTTCACACCAGCCATGAAACAGATCTTGTCTGACTTGTAGCTTTCCACAACCACTTGGGTAACTTTGACCCAAACCAAGACCTTCGTCTTCATGCCTTCTATTCCTGATAACTTCCCTCTTGATAGAGTGCACTTGACACGCTTAGCATATCGTAGCACCGAAGAATCTTTGAAGCTGATCTCGCAAGCTGAAGGAAGGTGAACGATCAACTTTGATGTTGATTCATCGAACTCGTAGCATATGATGTTCCTGGGAAAGAGGCCTTGGGGGAGGCCGTATTCGCGGAGGAGATCTGGTAGAGATTTTGGTGGTTTGCCTGAAGAAAACAAGAGCAAAATGAACCAATAAATACATCCTTTTGCTGTGATTTAGTTAAATACAAATACAATATCGGAGGTTGACTAGTAATCAAAGCCAAATTAGTCATCGTAAACTTTACTGGAGATTTGCAAATTCCAATACGAAAATCATCATACACTCGCAAGAAACTTGTTAAGTTATTAGCAGCACAATGTAAAAAAAAAAAAACCTACCGAACCAAGTTCCATTACATCTATGTTTGTTGTAAATTACAGCAAAAAAGATAATCACAAAGATTTTTAAATAAAGTTCGAAATCAACATGTGCATGTTAGTCGCAACAATTTGGGGTTGTCTCAAGTTGCATATCGACAATGTAAACTATAAGAACTATAAGTGTAACTTCAATTATTGGTATCGGATTCCAGGTTAGTTGAGATTGGTGGTTAATTGTTCTATAAAAATCAACAGCCCACGCACGTAGAGCATTTCAACATACATGACCATTGACATAGAAAATTTTAGTGTGAAATAGATGGTAGAGGTGACTGAAAAGAGGACATGTAAAATTTTAGGCTTCCTTTGATTCAATCAGTAAAAGGGGATCCTGAAACTATGGAATTTGCTAATCAACCAGAATATCAAAACCAAATTGGTCTGTAAAGAGAGCGGGCCAATCCATATGATAATTAATCCCATAAATCCAATATGATCAAGGTTTAAATGTCAGGACACTTCTAAACAAAGATATCCAATGAATTCAACATAAGCACAAGATGTTCAATTTACCATGGTGCATGCATGTGTAACATACAATAAATGCCAATTCCAGATGATAGTTCGTTAACACCTTGTTTGGAAACCTTTTAAGTAAGGAATTGGAATTGAATTCCGGTCGGAATTAAATTCCGACCGGAATTGAATTCCAATTCCCATGTTTGGAATGAATTAGTAAACAAGAGAATTGAATTGAATTCTCATGTTTGGAATCATGAATTCTCATGTTTGGAATCATGAATTCTCATGTTTGGAATCAATCGGAATTGAAATCAATTGTTATACTTTTACCATTTTACCCTTAAGCAAAATAAAGATCGATCATTAACTCTTTAGTGCATTCATCACATAATTATTTCTTAAACCTTCATTCCTGCTACAAATAAGCAGTAGACTATTTGAGATAATATACATAGGTAGGAAGGCTTGGTCAATTGCAATAATCTAACTGGCAATTCTTTAATCTGGATTCTTTTTCAATCAGGAATCTGATTCTCCGATCGAGCTATAGCATATTCAGTCAATCTTTTGCAGATTGACAATTGTAATCAGACCCCTTTGGGTTGAAGCAGGTTGCTGATCGAGCTATAGCAGGGTTGAAACAGGTTGCTGATTTGTTAAGGGTGAATTAGTCATTTTAAATTTGGAAGGGAATTGGAATTCAATTCCTTTCCCAAATCAGACCCCTTTGGGTCTGATTTATTTTGGGGGATGTGGAAGGAATTGGAATTCAATTCCTTTCCAATTCCTTCCTAAAAGTTGCTACCAAAGGAGGGAATTGAATTTCAATTCCCAAAGGAATTCTAATTCCCTCCTTTCCAAACAGGGTGTAAAAGTTTCTTCTAACAGACCGATTTTGTTTTGATATTCTGGTTGATTAGCAAATTCCATAGTTTCAGGATCCCCTTTTACTGATTGAATCAAAGGAAGCCGATCCATATGATAATTAATCCCATAAATCCAATATGATCAAGGTTTAAATGTCAGGACACTTCTAAACAAAGATATCCAATGAATTCATTACGACTGAACATGAGCACAAGATGTTCAATTTACCATGGTGCATGCATGTGTAACATACGATAAATGCCAATTATAGATGATAGTTCATTAAAAGTTTCTTTTAAAGAAAAGGAAAAGAAGAAAAGAACTACAGTACATTATTGATGCCGGTGAATGCTATGAGCATAGGTAACATAGTATTTGTTAAGGTGACAATGGGTGACATCTGATCGGATTGCCAGATAGTGCATATACAGGAGTATTGACATTCTGTAAGAGAAATAATTGGCCAGCCACTTACTAGATTACAAGCACAAACACCGTAAGTTCTAAGTTGGGGGGAAAAAATTAGAGTGCAATTATGCTTAATTGGTGTTCCTTTTCAAGAGGCGTAATCATCATTGTGATTTTCGCAGTTATTACATTCCTCATTTCATTAATTTCTTTCACACGATAGCTCATGAAAATCTAGTTCAACAAAATCTCACACCAAAAGTCAATAAGGTTTAGCTTCTCTTTAACCTATCAAATAACATTCATCTCCATCTAACATATTTGCCAACAGATTGTGCCCACAGAGCATAGCACAGCTGGTAGGTGCATGACATTTCTCGCGTAATGGCCAGGGGTCGATCCCCATGAGGTGATGGCCTGCATTTTCGGGTCCACCATGCGATTGTTGTCTGTGTACCTGCATGAACCTCTCTCTATATCCGTGGGACCGACATTAGGGAGGCTGTTAAGGTAGCGGATCTACCCTTTTTTTTTGGCCAACAGATTGATTTCTGGTTAAGCATCTCTATTTGGATTATAACAAACAACTCGATTTCTGGTTTATTCCCGAAGATCATGTGGAGTTAAGCAAAAGAAGATTAAAGCAATGTGTTACATGCGCATATGTAGATATTATATGTGATATGGTAAAGCCATGTATGAGTATATTGCGACGAGAGACTGCTATTTCATTCAGTTTTGTAGTAATTGTAGAAGTTAGTAATTACTGAAGCCTATACTGGTTTAAACAGTGAAAATATGATTATCCACCAACCTTAATCATCAACAAGTAGTTCAAACAAGATCATACTAATAAAGTACTCTGCTGTAAATTTACAATGTCGTATGGTAAAATTTGTTTAATCAGCAATATCTCAATAAGAAGCATCTCAAAACTTCAAGCGAAGAAACTATCAGATATGAAAACAGAGATACTTCAGAATCCAGTGAGAGAAAAATGAAAGATTAACAAAAACAAAACTAACTTTAGCAAAGAGGGCAAGCTATCGTGGAAATCAAGCAATCAGTAGTTGGGGCTCTTAAAGCAAAAGGACATTTCAACCAACGAAAGCTACCCTCTACCTTGTATTAGCTAATTGCTAAAAAAGTTAACAAGGAAAGTTACGTGAGGTGAAGGATCGAGCATCTGTAGCATATCTCACAAAAAATAAAAATAAAAAAAAAGATCTTGGTGCCTTACAGAAACAAGGGAAGTTGAAAATTGATGGCAAAGCAATGGTATAGAATCCCTCACCTTTCAGCTTCTCGAAGAGCCACTTAGCCTTCTCCTCCACTGTGCTTGAAAAGCGCTGATGAAGTGAAGATCAGATCATCATAAGACATCAATCGAGAAAAGATTGGATTAAAAAAGGTAAATGCAGGGATGCATGCGATTTCACCCTTGTATGAACAAGAAAAGGGAAAAAACCAGAATGTAAAAGACACAAGCATCACGATTGTGCGGCGAACGTCGGAAATCTGATCCACAAGATGACCTAAAAATTCCCTTAGATTGGGCTAGGGAACATCCTGGATCTCAACACGCACACTACTCTTCCTCCGCGCAAGATCGGCATTTGGGCGAAAATGCCTTCTTTTACACCGCTTCTTTAATTCCATGAGATCGAAGAAACCGGTAGGGCTTACAGAGAAAATCGGAGAAAATAAGAAAAAAAAAAAAAAAGAAAGGTTCGGCTTACAGAGAGGTCGTCGCTCATAGAGGAAATCTCCGCTTTGGCTTTCTTCGTGATGGAAAAGCTCGCGACTTTCATCAGCGCTTTCTCCATTTCGGCGGCTTCTTCCTCTGAAGAGCTCGCTCGCCTCAGAGAGTGAGCGGATATACCGCAGCGCGAGAGCACGAGAGAGAGCTAGCAAGAGAATAAAGCGACGCCTGCTAGTGCCAGTTCAAAAAGATGAGAGCCACATGACGATTGACGAGTGCGGGCGGCCATTGAAGGGACCAGTGAGGCAAATGAAGCATAAGAACAGCAGCGACAGCGAATCGTTGCCTGCCACATGCCATGTTTTTGTTTTCTTTTTATAGGCCACTGAAAAAAAATTAACTTCGATAGATTTTCAGTGCGTAAACTGGAAATTTATCCGCAAACTGACATTTCGAAAATAGTGGGAAAAAGATAAAAATCGCCAACCTAGCGATCCTTCAAGATGGCTTATCTCAGAGGGTAAAGATGGAGATATATATTAATCGCCAACCTAGCGATTAATATTAATTGATTGAGATATTATTATTAATAATATATAAGATATTATTTTAATAATTATATTTTTATTAATAAGTGGTACTATGCCTCTAAAAATCTTAGAAGAAGATTTTTGATAAGGGGATCATTTCGGCGGTGAAGCTACTCAATATAAAAAGTTTACCATTCCAATTTTTGTCTTCACGGGATAGGCTGATGGTTAGTGCGTGGGTATTACCACTGAAAAGTCTGGGTCAAATCTTGACAAAGCCAATATACTCACCCTCCCCACTTACTAGCCACAACATCCGGGCTAGTAGCCCCCATGATTTATCTTCTCTGTATTGGCCTTGAGACGGATTGGCGGGGGCGCTGAGGACGAGCGATTTGTCTTTTGCCACCAAGACAGCTTTATATTTGTTCCGGGGGAATGTCAATTGATTAGATGCTGATAATTTTTATCATAAATAAAGATTAAGCCCTTGTGCAATATTTAAGAAAAAAATACATACTATTCTCTCTTAGATATTTGTACTCTCTTATATATTAGTTATTATTTATATTAATAATTTTCACAATTTATCTCTAATAAATTAGTTGGAGACACTAAGACGAGCGAATCATTTTTTATTATCATAATAAATAATTAATTTTTACTGTGTATATATTATCGAAAAAAACTTTTTACATCCTCTAGTCATTTAGAAGTCGACTATGAGCTGACTCCGTGATTTAACCCACTCCTTTCATATAATTTAGAGATGGACTATAAAAGGCATTAGAGATGGACTGTAAAAGACATCTGAGATGAATATAATCATCATTTGCTATAATGCTAAAAAAAATAACTTCATATTTTTTTAAAAGGTGTTAAATTATATGGACTTCCCTCTGTAACGCTAACGCATATATGCGAAGGTTAAGTAATCATCGATGGATTATGTATTCGTTAAAAATCAACCCAGACTTATATGCGGCAACACCCCTACATAAACTATATGCGCCAACTTGTAGAGGCTATATTTCGAAGGTTAAAATCTAGATATCGGGTGGGGTTGTAAGAGTTAAGGTGTATTTCTCATAATTTTTAGGTAGAGTATATCTACTATGATTGAATTAGTAGGAAGTCGAATCATCTATCTCGGAAGATAAGATCTACATGTAAGTACTACGGGATGGTTTTGATGTAGTTAACTAAGTCAAGTTAGGTTCTGTTGGTATTTGATCCCTGTGTCTAAGTGTGTAGAAGCTTAGGAGCACAGAAAGTCGAGTGGAAGACGCAGTAAAAAAGAAGGATGGTGCGGGAAGGGAGCCTACGGGCCCGGCGCGGATTCGAGAGACACGAAAGCTATGAAAGAGAACACCGGTGGAGCGAGAAAGACAAGCACGACGTCCGAGGGATGAGAAACTGAATAGGAAGTCTGCTTGAGGAGAAGACAAGAGACGGATTGGGATGAGTCTAACTCTGAATAATTGGAGATTATCCAGGAAACTAGAAGAAGGTCGGTCAACTATAGTTAATCAGTTAGCTCTTGAGCGCCCGAGTGGATTCGGGCGCCTGGTAATCAAGCACCCACATGGATACGACTCCCGATCATATAGCTGCTCGAGTTCATATGGGCGCACAAGACTTGATGCTTATCGACAAAATGAGTCGTTTTCTAGCAATTACGACGTGGATTGGTGTTGGTCGCTATTAGGCACCCATATAGCACTTGGATGCTCGTCATGCGCCACGCCGGCACATTGATAAATTTTTCCATAGATTATAAATAGGCCTCTGAACTTAGAGTATTTCATTCATTCAAAGTTATAAATACTTCTGTATTTGTGTTCCTTACTTTTCTATGAGTTTCTAAATATATAAGCTAGAGGTTTCTCTAGAGTTATTAATTATAGAGTTGAGCTGCAAATTTATTTTGGATTAACAACCATCCAGATTGTAAACTAAATATATTTTATCTCTTTCTTTTACTTAGTTAACGGCTTATGTTATTGATTTATTTTATTATAATTAACTCTATCTTAATTTAAAGAAAGAAATAAAGATGTCTAACAAAAATAAAATTAATATGTTGTCCAATCTCCGTGTCCAACTCAATGTGCAAGACATTCGAAAGTGTGAGTGAGTCGCGGATGGAGTCATGCTACGGAGACGTGTAACGCATCACTTCTCTAACGAAAATTGATATACTGCCTGATTATCGTGCCTGACGATTTAGGCATCCGGAAGTGATATAAGCACCCGAAAGTAGGGGTGAGTATTCGATTAAAATCGAATCGAATCGAATCGAATAAATTGAAAATCGAATAAATCGATTTTTTTCAAAAACACCGAACCGACCGAATTTCTCGATAAAAACCGAGAAAATCAAACCGAAAAAATTTCGATTAATTCGGTTTTCGACAGAATTAACCGAATTACCCAAAATTTTAAATTTAATTCAAATTTTTAATTAAAATAACCAGATTTTATTTAATTAATTATATTTTTAAATAAAAATAATTAAATTAATATTTTTATTCGGTTTAACCGAATTACAAAATGCAAAACCGAAACCGAACCGATTTAACCGAAAAATCGAACCGAATTATAAAAAAAACCGAAAACCGAATTAACCGAACCGAATTTCAAAATTCGATTAATTCGGTTCGATTAATTCGATTTAACTAAATTTTTGCTCACCTCTATCCCGAAAGTGTAGTGAGTTGCATGCAGAATCGCACTTAGAAAGACGGTTTGTGAAATGAAATCGGAGAGTACGAAGGCCCTTATAATGGGAAATGAGTGAACCGATGAATTTTGAGAATTTAGAAAGTTGAGGCGGTTGGTGAAAAAATTTAAAATTGATCCTTGGGTTTGTAATTTTATTAAATAAATAAATAGAATTATACAAAGGGAGTGGAAATATTGGAGCAATTAGAGTAAAAGTTAAGTTGACCAATTAAATACATAAAATTATATGATGAAGAATATTTTATTCATAACTATTTTTGCTTGGGAGTAGACCCGACCAAGGGCCCGGTGGCCTGTTGACCCGGTTCATCAGATTGTACCGGAATCGACCCAGCATTTTGCTGGACCAATTCCGATTCTAATGGCGGTCGAACCGGCGGTTCGAACCGCCGGTTAAGGTTATTTTTTTTTCAACGGTTAAGGTCATTTGATCATTTTTTGATAATGATTATGATTTAGTGACCATTATGATCCAAACTCTATAAATAGAGAGATTATTTCATCATTTTCACACACATCTTCTCTGCTCTCATTCTCAACTTCATATTCTCTACGCGTTTTCGGCTTCATCTTTCGACGACAATGGAAGGTGGTCACGAAGCTTCATCATCTCGATCTCGGAGGGGAAAAGAAATAACGCACGAGGATCCCAACATTCAAATTCAATCCACCGATGATGAGACCGAGGCTAAGCCCCAGCACCTTCCGATGCCCGAAACATAAGGAAGTACCGATGCAATTACTTCTAAGGTTCGGGAAAATCCTCTTTTAAAATCTTTTATTTTCACTAAACATTTTGAGAAGGTCACACTTCCGTCGGGAGAATTGCATGTAAAATATAAGCATTGCAATGCTTCCTACAAATTCCAATTCGGCAGCGGCTATGGATCGTTAAAATGACATGTAGAAACGAGGCACCCAATGGAATATGGACTTGACCGCTCTCAAACACAATTATCAAGATTTTTTAGTAGTAGTAGTACTGATTCTAATTTATTTTTATATTCTGATAATAAATTAAGAGAATTATTAGCTAAATTTATTGTCGTACAACATCTTTCTTTTAGTTTTGGATCTAAATGTACATTTGAAGATTTTTGTAAAAAATCTCTTAATCCATGTGCTAAACGTGTTCTAAGGACTATACTTACTCGTACAATTAAAAGATTAGTAGAACAAGGGAAAAAATTTAATTGATGATTTTAGTAAATTAAATAATAAAGTTACTTTATGTTCCGATATTTGGAGTGATCATTGACAAACTCATTCTTATATGGGTGTGACTTGCATTGGATTGATAACTCTTGGATCCTCCAAAAAAAGATTACTAGCTTATAAAGTTTTTGATTAATTACATACTGCCCATAACATTGCATAATTATTATATTTAATTTTAGGAAAATATGGATTGACTCATAAAATATTTAAAATATCATTAGATAATGCTAGTTATAATACCACTTCTATAGATGAACTAAAATTTATTTATCAACCTGTTATTGGCGGTTTATTTTTTCATATTCATTGTGTATGTCATGTTTTAAATTTATGTGTTCAAGATGAATTAAAACTTTTAGAAAATTAAATTAAACCAATTAGAATCGTAATTTCATATTTATGGTCGCATTCATCTATGATGAAACAATGGGATAAATTTTGTAAAGCTAATGGAATGAGACCTAAAAAATTTTCATGTGATGTTTCAACACGTTGGAATTTAACATATCAATTATTATAAGATTCATTTCAATATAAAGATTTATTATGTTTATTTTTTGCACAAAATAGTAATACTAATATATATTTATTTTCACAACAATAGAATATTTGTAGTAATATTTGTGAAAATTTAAAAGTATTTAACGATGCAACTGAAAAACTTTCCGGTGTTTATTATCCCACTGTTTATTTAGTTTTAGTGAATTTTTCTAATATATTATTAGTATTAAATGAATATATCAATAATGAAGCTTTAACTTCTTGCATATTAGCTATGAAAACTAAATGAGAAAAATATTTTTATTTTATTCCTGAAATTTATTTAATTATATTTGTTATAGATCTTAGATTTATATTAGAAGTTTTATAAGAAATGCTAACTTTATATTACGACACTTTAATTTTTATTAAAAATTCTTTTTCTCCTGATCCAGTTAATATTATATATAATATTAGAAATTATTTATATGATATTTATAATCAATATTATATTAAATATGGAATACAAATTAATATTTCAGAAATACAACAGATTAATAATACTAATTTAAAACTTA
This sequence comes from Boesenbergia rotunda, assembly GCA_024364735.1. Classification (NCBI taxonomy): domain Eukaryota; kingdom Viridiplantae; phylum Streptophyta; class Magnoliopsida; order Zingiberales; family Zingiberaceae; genus Boesenbergia; species Boesenbergia rotunda. Next base: position 59,968 of record JAGFNQ010003015.1, on the reverse strand, counting down.
TAAAAGCACAATTTTTATTAAAAGAACGGACGAAATGTCCACGAGGATCCTCAAATTCGACACAAGAACTTGAGAATTGTTTTATGACTTTTTTTGATTTTAATGAAGCAGATAGCGAAAATTTCGATATCTTAAAGCGGTAGTCACAAAAGGTTCAAAGCTTTACTGTTCTCTCCGTGATTGCAAAAGAAATTTTAGCTTGTCCAGTGTTAACTGTTGCTGGGGAGCAAACGTTCAGTGTCAGCGGTAACATATTAGATGAACGGCGATTAACTATGTCTCTCGACTCATAGAAGTTCAAACATTATTAGACGATTGGACTAGAGTCGAGAAAAGAATACAAGGAATGCAACTTTCAGAAGACGAAGTCGAAAAATTTGATACCGAAGGAACGAATACCACTACAAAAATTTCATTGAATAGCGACTGATATAAATTATTCATCACTAATATTGGGATACAGGTCAAAACCCGACGGAATTGGTCAAATCCGTCTCTATTAGCGACGGATAATTATGGTGCACAACAGGAACGGGAGAAAATGGAAGTAAGCGATGAAAATTATAAAAGGGTAAAAATGTAAAAGAACTACGTGTGGTTGATTTTTCTACACCCTAAGAGGATATGTAGGCAATTTAAATAAGTGCAAGTCATTTTTTAAAATAAATTTTATATTTTAAATTTAATTTTTTTTTAATATAATAATCTCGAACCGTGACGAATCGTGAACCGACGGTTCCGAACTATGAATCGTAACCATCTTAGACGGTTAAGATTAAAAGTAGACCTCCCACAAACCGTTGAACCGATGATTCAAAACTATCAATTTCGAACCTTAATCTGATTTACATGGGAGGTCAGACAGGGCGCAGCGTCCTCTATTGCTTCAACCTTTCCAAAAGGATATCATTTGTCGTCCTAAATGGACGCCATGACAAATTTAATATTTGATTTAATAAAAATTTATTTATATTCATTTCTATTAAACGTATAAATTTAAATAATTCTAAATAAATAAATTTAAATATATATATTCAATTTATTAATATTAATAATTATATCTATGAATCATATGAATAATATTTAATAATAAAAAATATTATCAACAAATTAAATAAATAAAAAATATATTTAAAAATAAATAAATAAATTTATATTATCATACTCAATAATCAAACAAACAATTTTAAATGATAAAAATTTTAAATAATTAAATATTTAAATTAAAAATTCAACAATATTTAAATAAATCAAGTTGACAAATTTAAATCCCAATAAACTGAAATTTATAAAAATAAATCAATTTTAATAATTTAAAATATTAAAAAAAAATTAACTGGTCTTGAATTGATTATCTTTATCAAAGTTTCAACATCGTAAATTTGAACTCGGCGGATTAGTTTACAACCCTACCCATCCGCAGATCGGATCCTCTATGACGCTGCCTTCTCTGCACCTCTGCGCCACTCACTAAACGACAAAGTTGAACACGCGAGGAGCACGTGAAGAAGCCAGCGCACTTACTCGCCCGCAGCGCTGCGAAAAAAAGCAGTTCGGATCGCCTTCTCTGCCCACAGCGCTGCGAAAAAGCCCTAACCCTACGCCAGAGTCGTCCTCCTCACGTCCTCCACCTTTCGATTCAGCGTTGCTAGGACGGGTCGCAAAGGTGGGTAGGGCACTCGTCTCCGGTATTTCTCGTTCCTGTTCTTCCGCTGCGGTTTATTCTTCTTCCGCCAAGCTGCGGCCTCGCAGCGGCGGTGCTCTCGCATTGTGAGATTGAGCTCTGTGCTGATCCGTAATCTGGTACGCCTTCGTGCTTGGGGATACGTCTTTCATTGAAGGTTGAATCTTGATGAGTTTCTAGGGCAAAAGCTTGAATCTTTGTGGGATAGTATGCTCCGTTAATCTGGTATCGTTCAGAAATGGTCGAATTTTTCTTCCCGGTTGTTGGTTGTGCCAATGGGATGATTTGATAAATTGAATTAAAATCTTATTGCATAAATTTGGCATGCTAAGAATTGTAAAAAGTATTCAATGTGATTGGTAAAAGATTCATGAAATGGAAGAAATATTATTATGCAGCTTTCTCTGATAATATTCAAGATTTGTATCTCCAACCTGATTTTTGTAATTAACAATATTGAATTCAATAATATCACAACAGGATTGAAAACAAATTAATGTGATTTTGTTATTCAGAAATGTGATTTTTGTTATTTATTCCAGGCAATTAAACATTATATGTCATTTGAAAATTTTCATTATTTCAAGTTCTAGCAAATTAAAAATTATCATTCTATAATAATCTCATCAGATTATTCTAGTGGTCTATATCAATTGAAACAGATTAGAAGCGTAGCTTTAGATTGGTGGTAAAATGGTGAGTAGTTTGATTTAATTTCAGTTTGAAAGTCGAAATATGTAATTTATGTTATATAAATATCATTAGTGTTTTTATTGGTTTTTTGTTGTCCCCTAATATAGCCGAAGACATACGTTGTTTTTATTGGGCGAAACCCTGGTATTTATGACAGCTGGGAGGAAGCACATTTACAAGTTGATAAATATAGCGGTAATTCCTACAAATCGTTTCAGACCAAGGAGCAAGCAATGAGAGCTTTTGATGCTTATAGAGAGAAACAACATGCTTCCTTTAACCCTAGAAGCCAAAAAAGTTCGAACTCAAGTTCGAGATCAACTTCAACTGCCACTACTAGTTCCAGTCAAAAATTGAAGCAAAGCGAAGAACTGGCCAAGTTAATGGATGCTCAGTTACATTTAGCTAAAGAGTATCGTGATAATGCATTAAAGATTGCTGAGATTTACGATGATATGAATAAGAAAGCAGATTGATTGTATGTTGATGATTAGTAGACTTTTAGCAGGATGAATGTATTGAACTGAAAGTGCTAGTGGTTTTTTTTGTTAAGCACTTGTTCTTAAAATTGAATATATAGTTCTTAACTATAAAATACTAGTAGACTTATTGAATGTATCATGCTAAATGTGCCACCTCCCGTACTTGTTCCTTCGCTGCTGTCTGTGCTAGCTTCTTAAACATGCATGAAAGCCACAGTTGAGAAGTAGAAAATTGAAGTAACAGAATCAAAAGAGGAGCAGATTGACCATGGAGAGGTGATCCTGTAGTTTTTTCGTGGTGTTTGGTGCTTGTTTGACAAGCTAAAAGCCAGCTCCGCCACCATACCGACTCAGTCACTCAACCACCAAGCAGAAGCAAACAGCTGCAGCATCTGTAGTCGGCACTGCTATCAAAAATGGGATCAGCTTCATTTGTCGATATTACTCTCCTTCTACCTCATTCTCAGTGTTCTTAATAAATAGAATACGTCACAGCGTCATCTTCCGAACTGCAGGTGAAAGTGAGGTATCAAACACCAGCATCTTAGTGACCCTAATCAGTCAAATGAATTAGGATCAAGCTGAATAAGGGGCAAAAGATATAGCTTTTGGTGTGCTATCACCTCTCCTTTCGTCCTCCATACCTAGACTTATTGTCGAAAATCCACTGAGGCAATTCATCAAATAGCTAGCGAGTGACAGCTAAAAAAAGATGAGCGAGCCAATGGCGCACGATTTCATGGGCACCATAGACTCATTTGCCCAACTCCCCTTCAGAGGTGCTAACACAATAAGATATGCAAACACAATAATATAGCAACACAATTATATACATATTTTTTTTCACGTGCTAGAGTCAAAAGGGAACTTCATGCAAACGGTTAGACCAGAATTTGTAGGCTTCTCAGTTCTTACAAATAAAACATAAAACATGATATAAGACCAGAATTTGTATTTAATAATTGGAGTCATTTGATCATTTACGCTCTCGAACAAAATAAACTTTCAACTTTTTTTTAAATCTTGGTAGTTGTTAAAATACACGCAACTTGGTGCATCAAACAGAGTTCTGCACCAAATCAAGATAAAATATGAGATTAAGTAATCAATCACACTTTAACGTTCTATTAGCTCATTAAACTAATAAGAAAGAGCAAAAAATGTTATAAGAAGGTTCCAAATAAGAAAAAATATATGATAAATTCTGACCATTTCTAGGCTAAGATTAAATCAGGAAAAAATAAAAATTATTACATTCAAGACCTGCACGAGAGTACTTCAGCAGAATGCAACAGGAGTTCTCAGTAATGGACTAAGTAAATTTACACAGGTTGGGCACTCAAGTAAAATATTTGGTATGAGACAATGAGAGTTTTACAAACCTGGCCAGCACAAAAAACTACTCTGTTACAATGGATCTAATGAATCCAAGATCTGGGAAGGAGTTACAGATATGTTAGGACCAGTCCCGTCCTGGATTTGTGGAGAAATATCCTGATCCAGATAAATTCGCATATAAGTAATAGTTTCTAGGGAGCAAAGGTAGTACATGACATTTTTCGTTCTAGCCGCAATTACCTGGGACTGCATCCAAGGCAACCAATCAAAATGGATTGGTAAAATGGATTAACCTAGTTAAAATACCAATCAAAATCACATTAACCTAGTTAAGCTTAGAGGTAAAATGGATGACACCATCCAAGGCAACCAACACACAAGTCCTGGCTAACATGTCAAAGTATCGAATACAGTCTTCAATTTCGAGAGTAACTGGGATTTGAGAAGAAAGCATAAGCCTCTTGTTTCCAACAAGCACCAACGTGAGTCCTCCAATGTTGGCACTAACTCCAGTGCTAGGATGCACCTCAAAATCCATCTACAGCAATAGAGGCAAAGTGAAAATATAAATTAAACTTAGTTTATTTGCAACAAACTGAAATTGCAAAAATCCATCTACAGCAAACTAAAATTGCAAACTGTAATCTATAGACTTGAGACAAAGTGCTAATAGTGACAAACTAAAATTGCAAAAATCCATCTGCAGCAAACTGTAATCTATAGACTAGAGACAAAGTGCTAATAGAGGCAAACTGTAATCTCAATGCCGACTGTATGATCAACAAAAAAAAACAAGACAACTAGTATGATCAAGAAAAGTTAAGAAAGAAGTACGCAACCTATATTATCATGTTATTATCTTAAATTTAAGTCATTCATACTCATAAACAATCAAATCATAATAGCACCAAACACATAACAACAATAAAATATAACAACAAACAAAAACAATAGTACCTAGCTGAACTCGAGCAACATTTATTTTTTCCAGCCGAACTGGCCATGCTTCCCCATAAATTTTCCATGCTTGAACTTGCCATGGCCGAATCCGTGGGAATGCATTCCATGCCCGTAATATCCTCCTGTATACAGAATATGCTCACATATAAATATCATGTCACCTTACCTCTTAATATGAGAATGTTGGTAATAAAAAATGAGACTCACCGTGGTGTGGAGCTGATGGACCAAGATACCCAGCGAGTGGATATCCAGAAGGTGGATAATCAGATGGAGGATATCCAGAAGGTGGATATCTAGCTGGGGGATATCCGAAAGGTGGATATCCAGCAGGAGGATATCCTGATGGAGGAACAAATCCAACAGGCGGTATCCAGCACGTGGTATCTAGCGCGTGGTATCCGGTGCTTGAGGAAGTCGCCTGATAATAATCACTGACAAAGTTATTTATTTTTGTTGTGTAAATGGTGGAAATTGAGACAACTATAAACCTGAGACAGTTGTGTAATTGGTGGACATTGAGCTTCTGGCGTAGACTCTTCTACATCCTATTAAAAATAAAATTAATTAATTCTAAATGATTTTTTAAATATAACACCAAATAAAAAATTCAAATATTAGTAAAGATAAAACCTGAACAATTGTTGGATTTTGTTTATTTTTGCTTGCCGCATTTTTTTTTCTAGAAGAAGTTTCTATGCCTCGTTGCAATCTTTTGCCTGAAATTGTTTTCTTCTTGGGTTTAATTCCTTTGGCTGAAACCTGACTGTTTTCTTTTAGAGATTGAACTAACTCAGTAGCTTCTTGGCTAAAGTTTGATTGGTAGACATTTGCTTCAGTAACTTGTAACTTTTTGTCCACCATCTTACACAAGCTAAGCATACCATTTTTTACATCCATGTATGTGTCATCTCTGTCTGCTGCCTTGTTATGCAATTGAATAGATAATCCAGACAAATCCCGATATCGCATATTTCGAAGAAGTTTTGGATCTAAACCATCTGTGTTCACACTTGAAGTACTACCTCCAAAGTATCCGTCTTTTGCATTTCTTGTCCATCTTTTCAAAACATACTCATTTGGGATCTTCCTGATATTTTGCATAGAAAATATTTTCAAAATATGAGAACATAACATCCCAGCAAATTCATATTTTCTACAGCTACAACTGCACCGGATGTTTTCACAAGATGAATCAAGTGTAACTATATGATGACACTTCTTTTTGTGCGAACTAACTTTGTATGTTGCATGTGATCCAACAATCTCATAAATTTCTACATTAGAATCATGAGATTTATACCACTCTTGTTCAAAACACTTGTATACCTCAGGAGGATAAGTAGAACTCGCATGTTGTAATATTTCCACTGGATACAATAAACATGGAACACTTGAATTTGATCTAAAATCAACTTTTAACTCTTCATATCGACGATCATCAAGCAATCTCTGGAAGTGATGGAAAAAGTCTAAAAACTTATGCTGATAAGAGACATATCTTTTCAAAATACTATTCATGCTCTCACTTCTTTGGGTTGTAGTCATATCCGCACAAAACATTTGTCGTCCATATACTAAAGCCCATTTTTCTTTTATGCGAAATAATCGTCTCAACCAAGCATTCTCTTCAAGTCCATACTTTGTCAACATTATGTTCCAAGCTGAAATAAAATCTTCCTCTTCATCAAAGTCATATATACACGAGGAAAAATCTTTAGCAAACTCTTTGAATTGAGAAAAAACTCCACTCAAATGAATTGCGGCATTTTGATAAATGTGCCAAATACACAAACGGTGATGTGTTTCAGGCCATTTGGAAGCTAAAGCCCTTGCCATTGCAGCATCTTGATCAGTAAGAATGGTTGTTGGTGTTTTCCCTGACATAGCTCTGGTGAATGTATCAAACAACCACTCAAATATCAAAGCAGTTTCATCATATAATAAAGCTGTACCGAAAATTATGGATTGCTTATGATGATTAACACCTACAAACAATGCAATTAGACGACCTTCATTGTTCTTCCTGTAGGTTGTGTCAAAGCAAACAACATCTCCAAAAATGCTATAATCAGCTCTCATCTTAGCATCAGACCAAAAAATATTTATGATCAAATCATCTTCATCAACTTGAATAGCATCAAAAAAATTAGGATCATCGGACTGCATTTTTTGTAAATATTCAAGTACACCTCCTGTATCCCCAACTCTCATATGTCCTGTTCTTTTGGATCGTAAATAATTCTTATAATCTTCAGGAATAAACCCTAAATTCTCCCTCCCACCTACTTGTCTCGCCATAAGATCATGAGATGTTTTTGGGGGGATTCCCACCTCACATGTCATCTCAATTTGTATCGCTGCATCAGAAGAAATGTTCCTATGAGATCTGTAGAGATGTGTTTTGTTTGGGCTTGAAAGATAGTGATTATGCTCTTTAACAAATTGCACAACTCTAAACTTGTCATGATTTCGACAACTAATCTTCAGTTTAGCATCACAACCAAATCTTGTTTCAGGACGATGTTCTTTCACATAAATATCACGCTTGTCCTTTCCCCTTTTACCTTGTGCGCAATAACAAAATGTCTTGTCAATTAAATTTCCAGATCTATCACTATGGGCTGTTGTCTTTCTTATACCAAATCCAACTTGTTTAGCATATTTCAAATAAAAATCATACGCTTCTTTTTTTGTTTGAAATTTCATACCTATTTTTGGCACAAAATCTTCTGTGATCAAACAAACAATGCAACCATACCAATCAACAATGCATATATTTAATCAAATTCTGTAAAATTCGAGGTATATAAAGTTGAATATAGTCCAAATATGAATCTCATTACCTTCATCAGCCCTATGGTCTCCGATTGCATCTGAATACTCTTCAATTGTTTCATCAAATTGCAACCTACGGTAACTTGTAGATTCAGCCTCCATAATCTGTGATTAAAGAAGCCTTGTTCAGAATTCTAAAGATCACACAGTAATAATGATGACCAAGTGTAAATAACTAAAAATTGCTACATTAAAAAATTACTACTAGCAAAAAATTACTTCTGCGATGCGCCTGCAAGGAGGAGGGTTCGGGAAGGGCTCGTCGTCGGCGGCGAGAAGGGAGGAGGAGGGCTCGTCGGGTAGTCGGCGACGGCGAGAAGGCCCGTCGGCGGCGGCGAAAAGTGAGGAGGAGGGCTCGTCGGGTAGCTGTCGGCGGCGAGAAGTGAGGAGGAGGGCTCGTCGTCGGCGGCGAGAAGGGAGTAGGAGGGCTCGTCGGGTAGTGTCGCCGGCGAGAAGGGTGGACGAGAGGTCGTCGCCGGCGAGAAGGGTGGACGACTGCTAGGGTTAGGGCTTTTTCGCAGAGCTTGCGGGCAGAGAAGGCGATGGCAATTGCTTTTTTTCGCAGCTCGCGGGCGAGTAAATGCGCTGGCTTCTTCACGTGCTCCTCGTGTGAGAAGTTTTGTCATTTAGTGAGTGGCGCAGAGGTGCAGAGACGGCAGCGTCGCAGAGGATCTGGGCTGGAAGTTGGGCGGTGGTAGTGGTCCAGCTGAAACTAATATTTCTACAATCCATCACTGTTTTGACACGTAGTTAGAGTGGGATATACCCGCTGGGGTCTACTCATTCTCGACGTGCTTTGCTCTCGCGTGCCTTCTACTCTAGGCCAACGAACCACGCACTACCACCGCAGCAGCTGGCAGCTGGTGACTGGTTTAGTCGCCGGCTCCACTGCCCCCTTTCTCTTCCCCTCCCCTCCCCTTCCCGCTTCTCAGATCTCGATCCGATCCTTCGCCTTCTCCACCGCCACCTCGGTCCTCTCCCCCTCCCTTCCCTTTGCCCCTCGAGCGAAGCCCTAGCGGATGCTCTGCTCACTCCGGACGCCTCGGATCTGCAGATCTCCGCCTCTCGCCGCTTACGTTGACTTCACTGAGGTACCTCATCGATTCTTCCGTTCTACATTTTTTTTTTCAGTTCGGTTTGTTCAATATTAGGCCAAGGAACTAATTGTACGAACCTTTTACTTCATACTGCGTTGAACAATGCTAATTCTTACTTCAGTTCGTGTGAACAATGCTAATTCTTACTTGGGGCTTCCATTTCGGAAGTATAGGGCAGCGGAGATAATTCTCTACTTATTTGAGTGTGTTTCTTACCAGTAATTGCATTGCTACCGTCTTAGCATGTCCACATTTGTGTCCTTATTTTGTTATATGCAATGCCTGTATAAATTGGGCCATTTTTTGGGTATTCCTTCCCACCTCTCAATAGCCGTGTAAACATTAGTTCCAAATTGTCTTCATTTTAACGTACACCAAATATTATAAGAATCATGGGATGAAATATATTTGATTAATTCTAAATGAGGGTGAGTTAGAAAACAATTTCCTATCATTCGCTTCATATTGTAGGATCGATGCACGTGAGAAGGGGAGGGGGGGGGGACGGGTGAATCATGTGTATTTAAAAAACTCGGATTTTTCAGACATCAGTACGCAGTGGAATGAAAGAAAGCGATAGAAAATCACACATTCAGTTTACTTGGTTCGGAGCCTTCAGCAACTCCTATTCTAAGGCCCAAGTCCCTTGGACCTTTCCGTTGGGCAGTCTACTAATCTCTCTACCAGCAAATCCCCGGTAGTCGAGTACAGAGAATAGAAAAGTGTAACATCCTACACTTTTCTCTTTGCAAGTATAAGATATAAGTACAATATTACTTAATTTTGTTACCAACAATAAGTAGTAGTCTGAATGCGTTCGTATGTTGGTGTCGGTCTTCCGGCAGCGGTCGATTGTAGTTGAGTAGCCGCAGGGCCATAACACGAAGACGAAGTTGTAGAAAGAGCACTTGAGCTTTAATAATCATTGTGTCTCAAAACCTCCTCGAATTGTCCTTATATAGGATATATGAGGCGCCTAAATTTCTAACTAAGTTGCCTCAGATCTGAAAACTCATTAGATTCGAAGCCTGTGCAGCTTATCCTCTGAAAGTCGCCTTAGATCCATTTCGAGGCCCCTCAGTTCCCAACTGAGACACCTTAGATCCAACATGAGGCGCCTCGGATGCGGAAAACTTCATCTTTAACGGCGACTGCGCGGAGGCATCCTCAGCCAACGAGGGCACCTCCAATCCCAATTGAGGCACCTTAGGTCCCACCTAAGGCGCCCGAGGCACTATTCTTCCGAGGTTATTTTTTGCAGTTTAGACCCTGTAAAATGTGTTAGTCCAAAAACATAATATACATTGCAAAATAGAGCTAGCATAATTATAAACAGGGTAAACAAAAACTTAGTATTAATTATATCCTGTCTTTCCAAGACCAGGATCTAGTCAAAAGCCTCAGCTTAATGTCCCAAAATGGTTCTAAGTTGGACTGCGCCTAAAGTCCCACCGGGGACTCATCCGCACCTGAATTCGCTCCTCCAATAATGTACCTCACTTATCTTGTGCACATTAACTCAGCTTCTTGACCCACCAGGTCTTCCTGCCAGATGCCCCATTTGGACTTCATGCCAGGTTTCCACCAACCAGGGCTTCAGCCAGTTGTTAGGCCCCGTAGACCCAACTGGACTTCTTGTCAGGACTCAACCACTCAAAACATTAATCTGGTGTCAAGTCTTAAGCCTTTCAATCCTGCACACTAGGTAAAAAGGTTAGAAACACACAACATCTAACTTTAACCATTTGTGATACATCAAAATCTAAGTTTGATCATTAATGCAAACTGCACCAACACGTATAATCTGCAACATCTATATAAACTTATATGAAGAAAATAGTTGCTAGATAAAATATGAATTCAGAAGTTGCTCGAATGAATAATGTTTTCTACACATATGTATCGGTTTAGTAGGTGTTAGACAATCTTCTACAATGAAGATTGCTCGCCGGAGATTATAGTGATAGTTATTGAATTGAAACCGAAATTCAACTTCAACTTATCTGTCGAGTGGCCTGAACAGATAATCTTAGGCTGCTTGGCAGGGAAGGATGAGCTACTTGGATGGATGTCGAGCTGCCTTATATGGCCGAGTTCGAGTTAGCCGAGTTGTTGAGTCACTTGAGTGTCAAGGCTGAGATGTCCAAGATCAAGATATCCAAGACCAAGGCTGCGATGTTTGAGATCGAGGCCATGATGTCCGAGACTGAGATGCCAAGGCAGTCGAGTGCTGAGATGCCAAGACAACTGAGATGCCGAAGTTTTGGTCAAGTGTCGAGGTCGAGTTATCTGAGGCCTACGTTTGACGCAGTTTCCTTAAAACAGATTCATCCTCTTCCGGCAGTGTTTTGAGGTTATGATAGACATTTGTTCCTAGGATACAACAGGAAGACCACGTCGACAATGAAGCACTAGTTGTTTGTGGCGACGGAGTGTGTACCCAAGTGAAATGCATGGCAGAGAAATTTTGGGGACGAAGGTCGAAGAATATATTTGCTATTGCTTCTATAGTGTGCTTCCTTCTTCTTGATCATAGTCTCTTTATATGGGAGCTCAGAGAAGAAGCAACAATTAATCGTTGATCAATGGCCATTTATTGCCTTTATTCACTGAGATCAAAACGTTAGATGTCAACCTAATGGTTAGCTATTGTCACTCAGCCGGTTACGAATTTGTCATTAATCATCAATTTATGCATCCGTTACACACTTAAACAGCTTGTTAAATTGATTCGGGTGGCAAAACGTTAGTTCATTGGTTGGGCAAATATTGTCGTCCTACATTTGACGCGCACAAATCGTACTCGCACACGAGTCAACTTAGTTCAACATAATTCAGGCTCTAGATTTGTACCCTTGCGCATCCACGCGTGAGAGAGAGTCTCTCCTTATGCATATGTTCACAACATCAATGCATGTGATATAATATAAACCAATAACAAAGCCATGAGACTCCCAATGCGGGACTAAAAACTCATGCACAATAGAGTCTCCTTCTTTCACCTCTTATTGTTTCTATTTAAATTTCCAACAATGGGTATGATCGGGACTCCTCTCCATGTATAGGATCGTGAGGAGGGGGCACAAACTTCTTATAAGGGATTGTAAAATGACTAAACTTGTTATTAAACATGTTGCGTATAATTGCCGTTTTGTTAAAAAAAAACAAAGATAGATAGATTCGCTACCTCAACGACCCTTTTAGAGGCGACTCCACGGATATGGAGGGGGATTAATTCAGGTACATAGGCGTTAGGTGCAAGGAGGGGTGAAATCAGGTCATCAGTTCCCGAGACGACTTGGCTGTTACGCCAGAGATGCCGTGCGCCCACCGCCTGCGCTACATGGGGGGGGGGCATATCTCCTTTTTGTTGATATATGTATGCATAGGGTAAGTATAAAAATTAACTCTTACTTCACACTTACCATTTTGTCATGAAGCTACAAAATCACATTCTACATTTTTCTCTCAACCTCCAATGTTGCCTAGAGCCACATGAACTCATGGAGAGTGATCATTTTAAAAAACTATCGACTCAAAAACATCATCAGCATTAAGGAGCACTAACAAGAGTTATTGTATTGATTTAATTCCCGTTAAAACATGGCAGTTACAAAATTAAATGATTTAATTAATTTATTTGAAATTTCTCCAACAGAGCCTCTGTCAAGTTCCTCATAGTCACCCCTTTTTGTGAGTTTAGCCTTCAATTCTACCTTTGACACTTCTTCGGCTATGTATTTCCTCATCCTTCTCTTATGTGCGGTCATTCTGCTCTGGCATACTTTTGTTCTTGCTGATCTCTTCCTGAGATTGAATTGCAGAAATCCTCAACGGTGTCCTCTCCGCTGACCTATTCCTTCTGTCCACCACCAACCTCATTTTGCCAATCTTATGCCACTTGATCTCCCTCACCCGTTTAGCAATCTAGCTTCATACCAATCAGAGGAAACACCAATCTCCCTATTTGTCTCCATTTTCATCAACCACCACCCAATACTCCTTTTTGGCCACTGCCTCCAACTTATCTGAGAGAACCATCCACTCCTCTCTTACCTCCATTGGCTGTCATCAACAACTCTTTCGAAGTTGCTGATCTCCCTTGCTCACCTCACAGAATTATGTGGTCCCATCCATCTCTCTTGCAGCCTTAAGTGAATGACATGCATTTATGCATCATGGTCCATTACTACTGGTCCAGCTGCAGCTCCTTGATTCCTATGTGAAAGCCTCTTGATGTAGGCATGCTGCACCAGCTACTCAACATAGTGCCAGATCCACTCGAGAATCGTGCATTGCCTCCACTTGTTTGCATTGGTTTCTGTTTTTGTCCATGGGCAAGGTGTGCCATCTGGTTTAGTTTCCATAAATGGTAAACATCTCAACTTCAGATTGTCGTTATTTTGTTCAATGCAAACAAAATAATATCTTTGACACCTTTCGGTTTAAGAGTGGACTATTGACTACTATGAAATTATCACAAAAGTGGAAATAATTATGTACCTATTTTGTGTTTTCTACCTATAATTATCTTGTTCCTGTTATAGTAAGTTCACACCAATTCCTTCTTATTTTGTTGCATGCAAAGTTTGTATAAACTCAGTTTTATAGCTTTGAGAGATGCAATAATTTCCCCCCCTGAATCTCACTATTTTTTTACATTTGCTACGATAGAAATTTCTTGAAGACCTGCTTGTCGGATTATCCTCTTCTTCTGTGAAAAAGACCCCTAAGTCCCAAGTACTTTGGAAATTTTGAAGTTTGGCTGCACTAGCAATTGTTTTGGTTTTCTGGATAATTGCAATTTCTAGAGCAAAAAAGGATCTTAATTCTCGAGGGAGTTTTGGGTGTGGAACTGTGAACCAAAAGGAAATTTTAGTTCGGTTATAAACCATCTGTGTTAGAATGAAATGTAAGCAATTCACTGACAGTAGATGGATCAGGTTTACAGGCAGGGCCAGACATCAGTTGGCATCAACTACCCTTGTGCTTTTATTCTCTTGTCCAAGTCCACCCCTGGCTTGAGATGATTTTTTGTCAATGATTGGCCTCAAAATTATCCTATCATCCGACCTAGTCTATCAAAGGGAAGGGGAAAGACTAATAGAGCAACTTAAAATAGATATGATAAAACTATAATGTGCATTTTCGTCCAATAATATATTTTATTTAATGATATTTCTTCTCATGAAAGGAAGATTTAGTTGGCTATAGTGAATGAGATTTCAATGCTTTTCAAAAGAGAAATTATTCATTCACCTTATCAACCATCAGATGTCTGTTAATACAGAAATGCATCCTGGGTAAGTGTACTATTGTTGTTGATTTAGGATAAGTTGTTCGCTTATGTTTTCATTATTTTTGCATATCTAATGATAAAATTTTTGCATTCTAAGGCTTTAAGATGCTACAGACATATGGGTGCTTTGTAGTTTAGCAATGACTTGCGTTCTTTGTATTATCACTTATTTGTTTCTAGAACTGAAGTTATGGCAAAGGCGAGAGCACACTTTTCTACTCATGATGCATCTCCACGATCCTTTAAGAATAGGGTGTGGGACATGTCTAGATGGTCTGAGTACATAAGTCCTGATGAATCTTCTCCTTCAACATCTATGAGCTGGAAAAATTCAAGTTCTGAGGCTCCTCCAAACTCCGGAACTGGCCACAAGGCAATGAATATAGAATGGGTGGTTCAACTTTCAAAAGTTGCAGAAGGTTTGTTAGCGAAAATGTACAGGTTAAATCGGGTCTTGGACAGACCAGATCTGGGGGCGCATGTGTTTTCAGATGTTTTTTGGAAAGCTGGAATAATTCCAAACTTCCCAAGAATATGCATAGTTTTGTCAAAGAAGTTTCCTGAACATCCTAACAAATTACAACTGGATCGGGTAAGATATCCTTTTCTGATGTCATTTGTAACCATGCTTAGCTTGGTTTTTGTTTTACATGTCTAGTATATCTCACAGGTTGATAAACTTGCTTTGGATGCTTTGAGTGAAAATGCAGAAGATTATTTGCAGAAACTAGAACCTTGGGTCATGGTAACTCTTCTGGCTTCTACATGCTACTCATTCCTTGATTGGAAAGTTGCTTCCGTAATATTTATCTTTTTGGTTAATGTATGATTCAGAAACTTTCTGATTTGCAATATGCATTTGGCTTTTTTTTGGTAAAATTATCTGAATTAATTGAAAAAAAATATTATTATTTTTTGTGGGGATATGACTAGTTATATGGCCTTGCATGGACAAACCCTATTTGATGATGATGGTCTCTCCATTGAATTCTAAGCAAGACTACATCAATATTTTTATTAAGTTATTTTAAGTTACTTTTAACCACGTTCACTTGTGATTTCTTTTCATCTTATGTTACCCCTTAGAACTTTAACTCTAAATTGATTTAACTTTTCTACATGTAGATTTCTGTTTGTCGTCTCTGTTCATATATGCAGCATTTTGACCCATCTTTTTTCCTTATTGCTTGGGTCTACACCTATTTACTCTCACATACTATTATTTTTGATTTTATCTTTTCCATTTACTCCACACATCCCTCTTAGTATTTTCTCTTTTTTATATATTTGTTTCATATTATTTCCTAATTCTTCAATACTTATCTATGAAGGTGGGTTCACTACAATTTTATGATTAATTGAATGCCTTGATGTGTAAAAACTCTCCTGTCAATCAAAATTATATTGGCAGTTTTCTTTCGATCCTTGTTACTTGAGTTTACATTTGTTTTTTAGTGTGAATTCCTTTTTATCGATCTGACTGAATTTGTTCGTGAAAGATCATTGGTGAATATAGCATAGAAGGTTTGATTAAATTGAATAAAGTGTTATGGTATGAGCTTATCAGACATGTGGATAGCATTCATATTTTCGGGAAAATGTTGCTTGTTGGAGTTAACACCCTATTATCTTTTTATTCTTATTAGCTACTGCTTGACTTAATGGCATTTCGTGAACAAGCTCTCCGTGTTATTTTAGATCTGAGCAGTACAGTCATCACATTACTGGTATGGATTTTGTTTACCCTTCATTGATTACATTCTATTAGTGTCTAAGTTTATCTTACCTTATGTTGCTGGTTTCATTATGGCAGCCCCATCAAAATTCTCTGATTTTGCATGTATTTATGGATCTCTTTTGTGCATTCGTAAGAGTAAATCTTTTATCTGACAAGGTACCTCTTCAGTAGTTCCATTTATAGTTTTGTGTTTTTGTTTCAGTAACTATATTTTTCACTTCCATAAAATGCTTGTTTTTTTCAGCAATTTTTGTCTTTGATTTCTCATTTAAAAATACTTGTCTTTCAGATACCTAGAAAAATGATGCTCCAGGTTTACAACTTATTATATGCCATGTTAAAAGGTGGCCGCGATTGTGACTCCTACCACAGGTAAGATGCTTGAAATTTCATAAAGGAAGATGATCAGTTGAAAAAACTACATTTTGGATTTTCTCCTATTCAAGGATCTACCAACACTAGATGTTGCTAACTGTTGCCAAGAATATCTACCAATTATTACAAGTGCTTTAGAAAAATCAATGTTGCATAACTCTTTTATCACGATGTTATTTAGTAGTTCCTACTTCCTAGTACATCAACAATGAACCATTTGGATAAACAAAAGTTCCTCTTCCTAAAATTACCTGGTTATATATATCTCTTATCATTACACCATCTGAAGTGTGGCCGAGGAAAATGATAGATTGCAACATTTTGGTTTTGAGTTATCATTTTGGATGAGGAAAAGTTCAGCTTATTATTTTGGTTTTGGCTTGAACTTGTGTGAACCATTAATAGAGAATGGAATTTTTAAGGTACACACACACACACACACACACTAATATGTTATTTTTATGGTTTCTTTTTGATATTTACTTCACAATGATTTCCTCATAACCCCAAACTATAATTAATACTAAATTATTCCATTTAGTGCTGACATGGAGAAAAAGTTGGTTGTCGGTTTGGAAGAAAAATACGCCAATGATGGTAGAAAAATTCACTACGCAATGTATCGTTGAACCTCCACAGACCCGTCATTGGCTGGGGGCTTGTGCACTGGATGGACCTTTTATTGTCTTTGGCAACTTTTAGCTTGTCTTTGAGCTTTTCAACAGCACTAGTATATGGTTTTTTCTTCTTTATCATCTTCTGAATTTGCAAGAAAATACTTTCGATGCTTGGCTGATCAACTAATGATCACTTTTCTCCATTTGACAGATTGGTTCAGTTTGTAGACTCTTATGATCCACCAGTGAGAGGACTGCAAGAAGATCTAAATTTTGTTAGCCCTCGTATTGGAGAGGTCAATGTTGTTGGCCTGTTCCTATTACCATTCCTGCTTGATAATAGATTACTTGTATACTCTTGCAGTAGAATATTGATGCCTTCTTACACTGATATTTTTTTATTAGTAACGTTCATCATTGTATAAGATATGGCAATGCATCATATGTACATTAGTAAGGGAAGAAATAGCCGATATCTCAGTTTTGATCACTTGCTACCATATAACTGAATACAAAAAAAATCAGTAGTTTATGTTGTTTTGTCAATCAATCAATTATCATTCTCTAATTCACCTTTTAATATAAAAGGACTCATTAACCCTTCTTTGTGGTCAATTTATAACCCATTCTTTCACTTACATATTTATGCAACAAGCTCCTCTATGGTTCAATTTTGTGATAACACTTGCCTCGATTGCTATGAGCCATCTCATCTATACATCAGCTCATATGCTATTTCAATGCACTCTGACTGACATAATGATATCTTTTTTATTGTTATAGTCCAATACTTTTATCCTTCAGGAAGAATCTAAACTTGTAGGTTGATGTTTATTATGCATACTTTTAGCTAAAAGAAAAGTGAGTGTTCATAATAGCCATTCTAAGACATGAAAAGTTGAAAACTAATATTTTTAGTATTTATATGATACCAGGAAACAAAAACGTGTACTTTTTCCATGCTCATAGTTCAGATTTATGTATCCTCACATCATTTCTTGTTTTGTGGCAATATTTTCCATCAGATCAGAGAAGATGGGTATGAATCATTTTAATACAATATAGTTCTAGTAAAATGGATGGGATATTTATCTTCATTCTGTTGTCAGTTATAGTTCCATAAATAACTTGGTCCTGGCTAGCATCAGAGTCCTGGCAACCTGGTTGATGCACTTAGGTTCCATAACTTCCTACCTTTCAAATTTCGGAGTTGGAGAGTCAAAGGGTGATTTCTCACTCAATATGGTCAGGTTCAAGAATTCTTCAGGCTCTTACGTGAAGGGAGTGCCTCCATCCTGGCTAACCATTACATTTTGATGTCAAAGCCGACCTTCATGACAATAGGCCTAAGAATGGTTTTAAATACTTTGTCTTGCGTCTTGCTCAATTGTTCTATGGAGATACCAGCACTGATACCCGTTAACACGTCACCACAAGCACACATTGCCATGATGAATCTCAGATGGTTAAAAGATTTGCTGGAGAGGTAAACACCAGAGAGCTGATATGAACTAGAGGCAGATGATGCAAAATGACAATGAACTGGTGAAAGTCGAGGCTGGGATGTGAAGAAGAAGCTCTGGATCCTTCTTTGTTTTTCACTCTTCCTCTTCTTTTTTCTCTCTTCCTCTTCTTCTTCCAATTCCTTCTAATTTGTGCCAACCAGCACTATCTTGTAGCAACATATGGTGGGTTAGTGGGCACTAAAATCTTACTGTTCCACCTAGCTATAATCTTAGTATTTTGAAATTTTGGCCTATAGGACTAGGGCAAACCTAGTTCTAGAGCAAATTGGATTTGAGAGAAGGGGAGAACCGGAGAAGTGTGATGGGAATCTTTCTTGAATATAATCGGTGGCAGGATTGTGGGTGTAACCACCTTCTCTCCTGTCTTTCAAATATTGGGATGGAGAACTGCAGGATGACTCCTTTAGTTGTACACGGTCAGCTTGGGGAAGTCTGAAACCCTTATGAGAAGGTGCTCCTCCACCCAAGTGGTTAACATCTTGGGTAGGTTGGTGGCTCATAAGAATACATCATGAATGATATTGGATGATAATTCTGTTGGTATTCTAATTCATTGTTTCCTTCCTAAATAGGTCAGTTAGCAGTTTTCTTGAGAACATATTTGAACCACAATTTCTTATCATTTGTATTTGACTATTTGCAGGTTCTTGAGGCTGTAGGCCCCATTATTTTTCTTTCTACTGATACCAAAAAAATGAGAAATGAGGGATTTCTAAGTCCCTTTCATCCTCGTTATCCTGACATACTTACCAATTCTGCTCACCCAATGGTAGGTGTATTTCTCTAGGATAAAATTTACATGCTAGGAATGTTATTTTTGTTTCTTCTTTGTTC
>JAGFNQ010003015.1:0-40432 GCA_024364735.1 Boesenbergia rotunda | reverse complement strand
TATATGGAGGCATTATCTATATGGAGCGCAGTGTAAGATTTATACAGACCACCAGAGTCTGCGATATTTCTTCACTCAGAAAGACCTGAATATGAGACAACGCCGATGGCTTGAGTTGGTGAAGGACTACGACTGCGAGATCTTCTACCATCCAGGGAAGGCAAACAAAGTGGCCGATGCACTCAGCCGGATGTCAAGTGCCACCTTGATGTCCATAGCCATATTACCCCGACCACTCGAAGAAGAAATTATGAATTTTGGGGTCGAGGTCATCTCCGGACGACTTTCCACTATGACAATATCACCCATGCTATTTGAGAACATATTGGAAAAATAAGATGGTGATCTGAGTCTTCAGAAAATAAAACAGGAGATCCTAGAAGGAAAGGGCGATGGTTTTCATGTCGCCAAAGGGGGAATACTTTACCTTAGGGATCGTCTATGTATTCCTAACGATCCGGAGCTTCGAAGGGAAATACTGGCAGAGGCTCACGGAACCCCTTATTCGATGCATCCAGGATCCATCAAGATGTATCAAGATCTGAAGGAGAAGTTTTGGTGGTCCGGTATGAAGAGGGATGTGGCTCAGCATGTTGGTACTTGCATGACTTGCCAGCAAGTAAAAGCAGAACACCAGCGACCCGGAGGAGTTCTGCAACCACTCGCAATTCCGAAGTGGAAATGGGAAGACATCTCTATGGATTTTATTTTAGGGCTTCCCAGGACTACGAATGGATATGATGCGATTTGGGTAATTATGGACAGGCTGACGAAGTCTGCTCACTTCCTGGCAATCAGGATGACTGATTCAATGGAACAACTGGCACAATTATATGTTAAGGAGATAATCAGACTTCATGGAGTTCCCAAGACCATTATCTTAGATCGCGATGGTCGCTTTACTTCGCATTTTTGGGAGTGTGTTCAGAAGTCTCTCGGCACTAAATTACGATTTAGCACCGCCTTTCACCCTCAGACTGATGGGCAAATTGAACGGGTGAATCAGGTGCTAGAAGACATGTTGTGAGCTTGTGCCTTGGATTTCAAAGGGAGCTGGTGTCGATATCTATGCTTAGCGGAATTTGCTTATAACAATAGCTACCAAGCTACTATTGGAATGACACCTTATGAAGCCTTGTATGGGAGGAGATGTAGGTCTCCGATCTGGTGGTACGAGGGTGGTGAAAAGAAGGAAATGGGGCTCACAACGGAGGTCATTGACAGCACCACCCGAGCTATACAGAATATTCGACAACGGATAGAAGCTGCTCAGAGCCGGCAGAAGAGTTATGCCGATGTCCGGCGTAGACCACTGGAATTTAATGTTGGGGATTTGGTGTTCCTGAAAGTGGCTCCTATGAAAGGAGTGACAAGATTTGGGAGGAAAGGAAAACTAAGTCCGCGTTATGTGGGGTCGTACTTGATCCTGAAAAGAGTTGGTAAGGTGGCATATGAGCTGGAGCTGCCACCAGAGATGTCGGCCATTCATAATGTGTTCCATGTGTCAACGCTTAAAAAGTGTTTCCAAATATAGACCGAGTGATCGAGCCACAGACAGTACAAGTGCAGGAGGACCTAAGCTATGAAAGCAGACCTATCCAGATCTTGGATCGGGAAGTCAAAAAGCTAAGGAGTAAGGAAGTACCCTTAGTCAAGGTTCTATGGCAAAGTCAATGGTTCGAAGAAGCTACCTGGGAATGCGAGGACGAGATGAGGCGCAAGTACCCGGAGCTATTCTAAGTTCGAGGACGAACTTTCACGAGGTATGGGGGATTGTAACGACCCGAAAAATTTTCTTAATATTTCTTTAAAATATTAAGCATGTCTAGATAATTTTCTGAGGGACCTAGAAATATTAACACGAATTTTAATCTAGAAATCCATGCTTTTTCCATTTAAATTGGGGAAATAGGCACTAATGGGCCTTATATGGGCTTTCTAGCACCATGATTATTGGTGAATTTTAGGTAAAAATTTATAGAAATATAAAGGGATTTCAAGGAGAAATATTAACATAATTATGGGGGAATTTTTAGGGGATTTTCGAAATATTACAAAAATAAAATAAAAATAAAATGGAAAATTAGTGCATGCACCAAGGATTTGAACCTTGGACCTCTTGTACCACCATGCATGCTCTAACCTATTCACCTAGCAAGGGAGTGCTATGAGGAAATGAAGTGGATTATGGTTAAGGCTTAGGAAAAATGAAGAGTCATCAACCATGACTCTTCACTTACCCTCCTTAATGAGTTATAAAGAGGGGGAATGGGGGTTACTTCTCTTCTTCCATCAAGTCACCTTTCTTCCTCCCTCCTTCTCCATTCTAGCCGAACACCCCAAGAGGGATTCTCCCTTGGGAAAAATTCACCTAAGGCTTCATCCCCAAGATCCAAGGCTTCTACAAGGATACAAAGGCTAGGGGTGGTCAAGAGGCAACAAGATCTCCATCCTTCTCTCAAATCTAAGGTCTATAATCAAGATCAACCAATGTAAGACTCCCTCACCTGTGGTATGATAGTTCCTTTATGATTTTTAGCATGATATAAAGTTGGTTTTGGGATTTATATTGAAGAAACCATGATGTGTGACCCTATGACTTTCGGCCACTAGGGTTTTTGAGTCCAAAATGATGTTAAAAATATTACTCATGCTTTCTAATATTTTTCCATGATGAGTATAAGTTAAAATGAGATTTTGAGAAATTTTGGGGTACCCTAGGATCTCCTAGGGTTTCGGCCAACACCTTGAACCCATGGGTAGGGTTGGATTTAAACATTCAAGGATGTGTTTTGTGTATTATCATGCCATAAGGGAGATGGAGGGTGACTTATTTGAATTTTCACAAGGCTTTATGATCTTATAACTTTCGGCCAAGTAGGGTTCTAGGGTAAAAAGTTAGGACTTCCCTCAAGCAAGGGTCCTAATGGCCCTATGGTAGGGTATGGTTGGTGTTTAATGTTTGATTGGGGTTTTTATGAAATTTTTCCATGCACTCATGGACTTGAAGGGTTTCGGCCAGCCTTGTGAGGAAGGGCTAAAGGTTAGGGTTAGCCCTAATCATGAGCCCTAATGGCTTCCTATGGTCTTGTAGGTAATGGGTGGTTGTTTCTTTACCTTATGCTATCTTACATGTTAATTGAATGATGGAACCCTTCCTTATAGGTTTCGGCCAAACAAAGAAATTTAGGGTTTGGATGGAGTTAGGGTTTGAAGAATGATGGTTTATGGCTTATTATGAAGTATATATATGTATATATATAGGTTCAAGCATGTGGTAGAAATCATGTTACCAATAACCCTAACCTTAAGTACCATGTTTCATGTTTATATGTTTATAATTAGATGTCATGCTTAATAGGGTTTATTCATGAATGTCTTGTGTTCTATGCCATGCACTTGAATGGTGTAACGCCCGCTTTTTTTTTTCTTTCTATTAAGCGGCGTTACGTTAACATACTTAGGGCATGTAGACATCATAAGGCAGCGGAATAAGACTTTTAGACTTATATATACATGCCCTACTACCATTCTTATCATAATGACATGGAAACTCGGCATATTGCCTTCATACTTAAACATCATATCATGTCATACTTAACATCGCATCATAGAGTTCCATAAGTCATTATTCAAGCATTCAAGCATATAAGTGACCAAAGTAAGGTTCTAGCATAATGATAAACACATGGTTTCCTGGGCCAAGTCACTACCACACACATGATTTCTTGCCCTCCTGCTGCTTCCTCATTGTCCCCGTGAATGATCTGCGGTATAAGGAAATAAGACTATAAGCACACAGGCTTAGTAAGACTCTTTCCTACTCACAAAAATCATTCATCATCTCATAATGAGCACATGAAACATTAACATACTTGGTGCTCTACTTAGAACATAACAACTTAAATCACTTATCATATACTTGACATGGCATGATCATAAACATACGTGAACATTCTTATCATGGCATGAGACATGACATAAACGTAAACATAGTAACTATTCTAAGCATGGCATAATACATGGTATAAACATAGCATAATAAACATGGCATAATACATGATATAAACATAACATAATAACATTCCTAGCATGGCATAATACATGGTATAAACATAACATAATAAACATTCCTAGCATGACATAATACGTGGTATAAACATAGGCATACTTCCTATCATAGCATATGAGCATCCTCTTAACATAATCATGACATAGATCATTTACTCTCATGCATATTTCTTAACATGAAGCGTAAGCATAAAAAATCTTAGCAGCATAGCATAATGCATAACATGAATGAATGTATGAGTGGAATGCATATACATAAGGATGCTTAACTTTTAAAAACATACTTTTAAATGCTTAAACATAATCATCATATCATTGGGGTCCCTGGCTTGTACCACATACATATATCATAGCGCGCATCCCTAGCAAGTCCGAGGTAGCGAGCCCCGACCTACTAGGGTAAGGACAGCATAGTCGGTAGTCCCCGAACTGAGGCGTTCTTAAGGAGCCCATCCCTGTTGCACAGCTCCGGTAGTGCCAGAACCGTGGACAGCATAGTCGTTAGCCCAAAACCGGGGCGTTCTTAAGGTGCCCATCCCTTGGACCCATACTTCGGTCCGGTACAAGCCCATTCATAAAGTAAAATACTTTACATGTTTCATCATCCATAAGACATTCATAGCATAACCATGTTACATAAAACATGACTTAACACATGCTTGTCCTTTCATCGTTCATACTTATTGCATAGCATCATGATGCCTGGAAGGCATGAGCATTATCTTCATTCATAAACATGGCATGCATCATTCTTATCATAATATAAACATAACATACTTATCATGGCATCGTTCTTATCATGAACATAAACATAACATACTTATCATGGCATCGTTCTTATCATGAACATAAACATAACATACTTATCATGACATCGTTCTTATCATGAACATAAACATAACATACCTATCATGGCATCATTCTTATCGTGAACATAAACCTAACATACTTATCATGACATCATTCATTTCATGAACATACACAATAACATAGCATGGTTCTTAACATAACATGAGCATATAACATAGCATGGTTCTCTACATAACCTAAGCCTACATAGGTAGGACTTCCATAAACATGCTACCTACTATCCAAGTGCATGGCATAAAACATATGACATTCATAATAAACCCTATTAGGCATGACATCCAAATCATAACATACAACATAAAACATGGTGCTTAAAGTTAGGGTTATAGGTAACATGAGTTCTACCACATGCTTGGACCTATATATATATATATATATATATATATATATATATATATATATATATATATATATATATATATATATATATACTTCATGATAAGCATAAACCATCATTCTTTGAACCTTAACTCCCCCCCAAACCCTAGATACATGGCTTGGCCGAAACCTATAGGGAGGAGTTCCATCAATTCCATAAACATGTAAGACAGCATAAGGTAAAGGAACAACCATACATCATCTATGAGACCATAAGAAGCCATTGGGCCCATGATTAGGGTTAACCCTAACCTTTAGCCCTCCTTCCTAGGGCTGGCCGAAACATGTAAGGCCATGGGGGCATGGAAAAATTCCATTAAAATCCCCAATCAATCATTAAACACCAACCATACCTTACCATAGGGCCATTGGGGCCCTTACTTGAAATAAGTCCTAACTTTTTACCCTATTAGCAATCTTGGCCGAAACTTATAGGGTCTCTAGGCCATGTGAAAATTCACATAAATCATCCTCCATCTCCCTTACATCATGATAATACATAAAACACATACTTGAAGTTTTAGACCCAACCCTACCCATGGGTTCTTGAAGTTGGCCGAAACCCTAGGGGATCCTAGGGTATCCCAAAAATTCTCAAAAATTATATTTAATCTCTAAACATCATGAGAGTACATTAGACAACATTAGGAAGATTTTTAGCATCATCATGGACCCTAAAATCCTAGTGGCCGAAACCCATAGGACTAGGGTTCTTGGTTTTCTTTCTTTCAACATCAAATCCCAAAAACCAACCAATATATCATGCTAAAAACATAAGAAACTATTATACCACAGGTGAGAGAGTCTTACCTTGGTTGATCTTGATTTTTAGACCTTAAAAGAGAAGAAAATTTCAAATCCTTTGGACACTTGAACCCCCTTGCCTTTGTATCCTTGGAAAACCCTTAGATCTTGGTGATGAGACCTTCTTGTGGAGCTTTTCCAAGGGAGAACCTCTCCTTGAGGTTTCGGCTAGGATGAGGGGAGGAGGATGAAGAAAATGCAATTGATGGAAGGAAGAAGTAACTCCCAAACCCCCCTCTTTATAACTCATCAAGGAGGCAAATGAAGAGTCTCTTCATGACCCTTCATCTTCTTCGAAGCCTTAACCTATATCCACTTCATTTCCTCATAGAAATCCCTTGCTAGGTGAGTTGGTTAAAGCATACATGGTTGTACAAGAGGTCCAAGGTTCAAATCCTTGGTCCATGCACTAATTTTTCTATTTTATTTTTATTTATTTTCTATAAATTTTGAAAATCCCTTAAAAATTCTCCCATAATTATGTAAATATTTCTCCTTAAAACCCCTTTATATTTATACTAATTTTCACCTAAAATTCACCAATAATTATGGTACTAAAAAGCCCATATAAGGCCCATTAGTGCCCTTTTTTC
Organism: Boesenbergia rotunda; assembly: GCA_024364735.1. Lineage (NCBI taxonomy): Eukaryota > Viridiplantae > Streptophyta > Magnoliopsida > Zingiberales > Zingiberaceae > Boesenbergia > Boesenbergia rotunda. The sequence continues at coordinate 33,716 of JAGFNQ010003015.1, read as the reverse complement.
CCAATTTAAATGAGAAAACATGGATTTTCTAGGCCAAAGTTCACATTAATATTTCTAGGTCCCTCAAAAAATTATCCAGATATGCTTAATATTTTAAGAAAATATTAAGAAAATTTTCCGGGTCGTTACAAATGGTAGGTAGTATGTTTATGGAAGTCCTACTTATGTATGCTTGGGATGAATACCATGCTTATGTATGAAATGCAATGTTTACCTTAGATATCATGATCATGCAAACTCTATGGGTTAAAATAATTGCCTATGCAAACATGTCATGTTCAATGATTATAATGCAATGTTTACCTTATATGCCATGATCATGCAAGCACTAGGAATAAGAATGATGTTTATGTAAGTAGGCCATGTTCTATGAACGAAGATGCATGTTATGTTTATAAATGAAGATGCATGTTATGTTTATGAATGAAAGTGCATGCTATGTTTTATGAATAAAGACGCATGCCATGTTATGAATAACGGCACGGTCGATGGTCGACGGTACGACGGTATGACGGTTTTGAGGACCGGTAAATGGGCCGGTAAATGGGCCGATAGACGGGCCGGGTCGTTACGCATGCCATGTCTTATGAATGGAAATGCATGCCATGTTTTATGAATGAAAATGCATGCCATGTTTTATGAATGAAAATGCATGCCATGTTTATGAATGATGATGTATGTCATGTCTTACGAATGATGAAGCATGTAAAGTATTTTACTTTATGAATGGGCTTGTACCGGACCGATGTATGGGTCCAAGGGATGGGCACCTTGAGAACGCCCTGGTTCTGGACTACCGACTATGCTGTCCACGGTTCTGGCACTACCGAAGCTGTGCAACAGGGATGGGCACCTTAAGAACGCCCCGGTTCTGGGACTACTGACTATGCTGTCCTTACCCTAGTAGGTCGGGGCTCGCGACCTCGTATTTACTAGGGATGCGCGCTTATGATGTATGTATGTGGTACAAGCCGGGGACCCCAACAATGTGATGATTATGTTTAAGTATTTAAAAGTATGATTTTAAAAGTTAAGCATCCTTATGTATATACATTAGACTCATGCATTCATGTTATGCATTATGCCATTATAGTAATGTCTTATACTTATGTTTCATGTCAAGAAATATGCATGACAGTAAACGATTTATGCTTATGGTTATGTTAAGATGATGTCCATATGATATGATAGAAAGCATGCTTATGTTTATGCTATACAGGTTAGTTCATGTTTTATGTTTATGTTTATGCCATGTATCAAACATGTTAAGAATGTTTCTTTATGTTATGTTTATGCCATGTATCAAGCATGTTAAGAATGTTTCTTTATGTTGATGTTTATGCCATGTATCATGCATGTTAAGAATGATTATTTGTGTTTATGTCTATGCCATGTATTATGCTATGCTAAGTTGAATTATGTCCATGTTATGTCACGTTTCATGCCATGTAAGTTTATTTATAGTTATGTTCAAGCATAAAGTTATGTTTATGTTTCATGTGCTTATGATTAAGTGAATGAATGGTTTTAGTGAGTAGGAAAGAGTCTTACTAAGCCGACGTGCTTATAGTCTTATTTCCTTGTACCGCAGATCACGCAAGGGGACAATAAGGAAGCGGCAGGAGGACAAGAATGTGTGTGTGTGGTAGTGACTTGGCCACGAAAACAATATGTTTATCGGTCTTATGCTAGAACTTTATGTTTGCTACTTATGTGTTGAATAATGACTTATGCGACTATATGACATGATGCTAAGTATGATATGATGCTAAGTATGAAGTTAATATGCCAAGTTCCCATGCCATTATGATAGGAATGGTAGTAGGGCATGTATGTGTAAGTCTTAAAGTTATTCCGCTGCCTTATGATGTCTACATGCCCTAAGTATGTTAACGTAACGCCGCTTTATGGAAAGAAAAAAAAAGCGGGCGTTACACACGCAAGCCTCCATCTTGCCTCCATGCCATCCTTCACGCATGCCTCGAAGTCCGCGCCCATCAGCTCATCGTCCCTCCTCTTCAAGGTCCCTCGGATGCCCACGCAAACCACCAGCTTGCGTCCATGCCATCCTTCACCGTACCGAGGTCGTCCAGTCAAGTCCATATGTGTAACCTGTAAAACCTGCACACTCAACATACACATATAAGTACACAAGGGTAAACCTAACTTAAACCCTTTGCCCAAACATCAAAACCTATGGTCACTCCGGATCATCTTGGGGCCAATTGCTCCAACAAGTCTGTCTCACACAAATCTAGGGTTATCAATCACGTTAGCCTTATAGGTTTTGTGAGACAGGTTTTAATAGATAAAATTATTTTGTAAAATCATGATTTATTTTGAAGAAGTTAAATTAATTTTAAAAATAGTTGATTTTGAGTTTATTTAAAAAAATGTTTGAATCTACAATTAACTGAAAATTTGTGTTAGATTCAAATTTTACAAAGAATAATTTAAATTTAAATTTTAAAAATTTGCTTCCAGGTCTTGGTGAGGCACTAGGCCTTCTTTGGCCGTAGCCTTATTGGATCATCAACCCTTTCCTTGACAAAGCCTTTTAATGAAATTTCATTTTCATAATTATTTTTTAAAAAATTCTGGTCTAACTAGCTCGGGTCTTGGATCGGTAGCTTCGGCTAGTTTCACCAGTCTAAAGAGACCAAGTAGAGTATACTTGACCTTATTAGAATTGGCTTCCCTAACCTACTATCATCTCACCGCCACCCAATACTATGTTGTTCAAATTTCAGTTAAGATGATTCAGTCCTTAAACTAACCATTCCTAAGTGTAAGCATGGTAGATTGCAGAAATTAAATAAACAAGCAATCATGCAATTTGAAAACAAGAATTAAAATTTATCTAACTATAAATATTGTTTTAATTTGGCTCCCCCTGGACTAAAGCCACGATAATGGTTCGGCAAGATATGAATCTTGTCCTTGGGGATCCAATACTGATTTGATCCAGTTTGTTTGTTCAGGCATAGTTTGGGTACCCATGCCTGAATTTTAGGTCTGGACTGGTTCAGTACAACATAGTAGGATCTTTGTCTAGATTTGGTTCTATAGCCTAATCCGGATCGATTTAGAACCGACTTCTGTTTTCCAAGAATCATGACTAGACCCTTGGAACCAGAAGTGAACCGTTCTAATGCTGTTCTGAGGTCCTTGACTTTAGTTTTCAAGGAGGAGTTCTCTTTCTCAAGTTTTTCAACTTGAGTAGAGGTTCCTTCTTGAACCTTCTCAGTTAAGGATCCAGAGTCAGCTCCCTCTTTCAGGAGTTTTACTTCTTGTCGGAGAGATTCGACTCGGAGTTTAGCTTTTCCCAAGTCTCGAGAAAGATATGTAATTAATTCGTTTAATTGACTTCTAGAAAACCACTTACAGTGATTCCACCATCCTCTGAAAACGTGAGTTTGCCATCGTCCAGCTCCGATTCTGACTCGGTCTCGATTTCTTCTAAGGCGGTTAGTGCAAGCAGGTTCGACTGTGGGGTCTCTTCTTCTTCTTCGGAGGAAGACTCATCCCACGTTGCTTGAAGAGCCTTCTTTCTTCTTGCTTTCTTGGCTTCCTTTAGGTTAGGGCATTCCGATTTGAAATGACCCTTTTTGTTGCATTCGAAACAAGTCACACTTGATTTGTTCTTCATTGGTTCAGCTGGATCGTCCTTCTTTCGGCTGGCTTTTCTTCTGTTGGATTGATTCTTCAATTCCTTGTAGTAGTTCCGTGCAAGCCGGACCAGCTTGGATCGATCTCCTTCGTTATCTTCTGAGTCTGAGTCTGAATCAGACTCGGGTGCAGGTTGAAGTTTCTTCTTGGTTGTCTTTCCAGCTTTACCTGCAACAAAGGCAATGCCTTTCTCGGCCAGATTGCAGTTAGTCTGCTCATGCAATTCTAATTCAGAAAATAGTTCACCTAACTTAATTTTTGAAAGATCCCTTGAAACTTTGTACGCATCTACCATAGATGCCCACAAGGTGTTTCTTGGGAAAGCGTTAAGGGCGTACCTTATTAGGTCACAGTTTTCTACCTTGTGACCGATGGTTTGTAGACCGTTCATCAGCTCCTGAATTCTGCCGTGGAGCTGAGCAGCTGATTCACCGTTGTTTATCTTGATGGTATACAGCTTGTTCAGTAGAAGGTCCCTCTTGCTGATTCGGGTGTCGGAGGTTCCTTAGTGTAGTTCGATCAGCTTACCCCAGAGTTCTTTGGCGCTGTTGAATGGACCCACCCGGTTTAGCTCCTCTTTGGTTAGGCCGCATTGGAGTGTTTGTGTCGCTTTGGCATCGACTTCAATTTTCTTTTTGAGTTCAGCATCCCATTCAGTGTAAGATTGTTGTACTCCATCAGCATTCCTTGGTATTTCCAGTCCTGACTGGATGATTATCCACATGTCCACCTGAGTTTTCAGGCGGACCTCCATTCTGCTCTTCCAGTAGGAGAAGTTCTCCCCATTGAAGAGCGGCGGTCTTGCGGTACTGAAGCCTTCTTGCATGGCCATTTAAGAATTTATCTGAAAATAAGAGTAAAAAGAAAGAAATATCCCAAGACTTGGTCTTGGATTAGTAGTGCGGGAAGAAAAAAAATATTTATCGAGGGGTGTTGCACCAACCTCGATTAACGATGAAAATTCGAAAATAATTTAAAAAGAAATCCGAAAAAAAAATTCTCAAATTGGTGGTTGCACTAGATTTGAGCTTCCCCGCTCTGATACCACTTGTTGGATCGAGAATAATGATAGAGGGAGGGTGAATATCATAAAATGTTTCGGATTTAGAGAGAGAATGCACAGCGAAAAATTAAAACACAAAGAAAGACATGAACACAAGGATTTACTTGGTTTGGAGTCGCGGTAGGCTCCTACTCCGAGGCCCACGGTCCTTGACCGTTTACTGCAGGCAATTCTATAATGCGCAAAGTGTTTTACAGAGAATGATACAGAAATTTTGCACTAAATGAAAACAGAGTTACTCTTCGTGATTGTCGCCTGGTATGGATCGTACTTCGGTGCGTAAGGTCATTGTCGGCGCTTCAATTTCGAGATGGAAGGCTTCTGGAGGAGAGCGCTTGAGTTGAAGAGCGTAATAGCGTTGGAAAGATGTGTTGTTTGAAGCCTTGGGGTCGAGGGGCTATTTATAGCCTCCTGGGGCACCCTGAACGTTGGGGGCGCCCCCCCTCCCCACGTGTCAGTCGATCCGGACAAGTCTCGGTCAGCCCTTATCCCACTTGAATAGGGCTGACAGTTGACTGTGGGAGCCCGGGACGCAGAGGGCGCCCGGGTTGACTCGGTCCACTGGCTTCTCGCTGGCTTGACTCTATCTGCTTCGTTGGCTTGAGCCCAGGGCGCCCGAGGCATCCGTGGCGCCCGAGAGCACGGGGGCACCTGGGAGCAAGGGGGCGCCCTGGAGCATAGGCTTCCGAAGCGTTTTCTTACTAACTCTTTGTTTGGCTTTGACTTAGGGCGCTCGGGACCTCCCGGGCGCCCAACCTAGCTGCTGCTCCTCTCCTTTGGAGCGTTCTGAGCTGCAGAGACTCATTCCTTCGGTCCTGCATCTAGGGTTAGTACCAAACAAAACAATGCAAGCATGTTAGTGCATTTTACAGCCGTAGCTGTCTTGGTTATGACTTTGGGTCTCCAAAATGGAGCCCTAGGTCGAGCCAACGCCTACTGTTCCCTCGACGGGGAACACGTCCTCACCTACTCCTCTCAAGAGAGTTTACCTTTTGCCAACCGGCTCCTCCGGTTGGACCTTTGCCCGATGCACCTGACCAGGTCTTTGTGTCCACCTTCCGAGCAGGTCTTCGATGCCCAGCTCCTTGCCAGGGCTTCGTGCCCAGTCCTCAACCAGGACTTCATGCCCACCTTTCGAGCAGGTCTTCGGTGCCCAGTTCCTTGCCAGGGCTTCGTGCCCAGTCCTCGACCAGGACTTCATGCCTAGTGTACGTAGGGCTTCTTTTCCTGTACACTTAGTAAATATGTTAGATCAACATTATATCTTAACTTTTGAACCCTTTGCCATTATCAAAACACAAGTTCGACTTGGGTGCTGTCTGTACCAACACTAGTTGCGGCTAGGTGGTGAAGTCCTAGTAGGTTGGGTTGACCGAGGGGCAGAAAGTCCTAGTGGGTTGAGGATCGGACATCAAACGAAAAGGGTTTCCGCTTGAGGGGAGCTTGTGGTCCTTTGTTTAAGGGGAGGATTATTGGGGTTGCAAGGTCGCAAACATAGTCCCACATCAAAAACACATGAGAAATATCATAGGCTTATAAGGAAAAAAATATCTCCATTGGAATGAGGCCTTTTGGGAGAGCCCAAGAGCAAAACCACAAGGGCTTAGGCCCAAAGTGGACAATATCATACCATTGTGGAGATATCTAAATTCCTTTAAGTCCTAACATGTATGTCATGTCTTCTTCATCTTCTGAAGATTCCTCCTTGTCTAGGATCTTCCTCATGCTTAGGGCTATGTTGTTCATCATACTCTTTCTTGTGAACCGAGATTCATGAAGTTCTAATGTCGAAAATAGTTGTTCTAAGGTACTTACTTCAAGATCCGTAGATTTGATGTATGCATTTATTATGGAAGTCCAATCTGGTGTCCACGGGAATGCGTTTAAAGTATACCTTTGTGCGTCACGACTCATTACCATTTCTCCGAGGTTTTTAAGTTTCGTGATCAGTTCTTTGAGTTTGGCGTGTAGCAGGCCAACTGATTCTCCTTCTTCCATTCAGAGGTTGTTGAGTTGGTTACGGAGCAGATCTCGTTTTGCTAGTTTTGTTTCAGAAGTACCTTCGTGGAGTTCGAGGAGCTTTCCCAATGTTCCTTCACTAATTAGTACGCCCAGACTCAGTTGACTTCTTATGCAGGTAGTATAGTTAGCAGATGAAATTTTGCATTCCCGTTGGCTACAAAATCTGTTTGCTCCTTTTCATCCAGAGGCACTTGTCTTTATCTTTATTATCGACTTCTTTAGAAACATCAAAGTCATTTTTCATTATTAGTAGTAATTCAAAATCAGTTTTAAAAAATACCTGTATTTTTTGCTTCTAAGTAGCGAACTCCCCCTCGAACTTTGACAAGTAGATGACTAGTCTGACCATTTTGTACTTGCTGCAATTGGTAGTTAGTCCTTCTGGAGCGTCATGGCTCTGATACCACTTGATAATGATTGTGCAGTCGGCAAGAGGGGTGTGAATTGCCCCTGAAAAATAAATATAAGCAAGATGGAGGTTAGATTATAAGCAAGATAAACATAAGAATAAACTAAAAACAGAAAGGGAAAAGGGACACAATCAATTTACTTAGTTTGTAAGCAGCAAGGTTGCTAATCCAAGGTAAAATGTAGCTCGATCACTTAATTAACTCCTTGGGGTGGAGAAGCCTCGTACACAATGAAGAACTTAAGAAAATAATAGAAACTCATATTAGAATTCGTGTACAATGATTGCTTGAATATAACTAAGCTTTGGGGGTCTATTTATAGCCCCATTGAAGCTTATCCGATCGTTGATGTGGCCCTACACGAGCGCTCGAGTGCTTAGGGGTGACTAACACGTGGCTCATGTTAGGATGATACTAAAAGTCTTGCCTTTTTTATATGGACATCCTCATTTTGAAAGAGAATCACAACAATATAATTACATGTTTATATTAGTATATGCATAATAGTCTGATACTTTGCATTGTAGATAACATGGTGTGTGGTGACGTATAGAAGATCATGTTATCAAGTCCCTTGCATTGTATAAGTAGAGGCTCACAACCGAGATGGAATTGGACAAACCATCGGGATGGTTGTAGTGTAATTAGGTGTGGTTTATCTTGACCATAGAATTACACTAGTGTGTTTTGTGTGCATTGAGCAGGACCAAAATAGAGGTGATTCAATTTATACTGACTTAATAATTGGATCAGACCTCGGTGTATTATGGAGTACAATCTCTAAATCCCGATATAATAACGGGCACATGTAATTAGTATTTTATTTCTTCGATTTACCAATGAACAAGATTTATTCTGCTAAATCGATAGGCCCGGTAAGTTGGAAGATAATATTATTTACATGGTGTTCCATTGATTATTGACGGAATCCGTGTCCTGGTGAGTCGGGATGATGATGCCCCCTTGATGGCTCATAAGTTTCATCATGTTAAACCCTGCAGGTGGAATTGATCCAACACGATGATAAGGTTGAGTGCTACTAGTCAAGGAGTTACAAGTTGATTAATGAAAATTGTCAATAATTTAAATTAATCAACGGATATTCGATATCTTAAACATGGGGAAATGAATGTATGCATAATAGGTGGAGCCCATATGAAAATATGGGGGTAGGTGAGGAGTTCAATAGAGATCCTTTAGTGGAATGGATCTTCATTAATGGATCAAATTTCGATCCATTAGCGGGCCAAGACCCAAGTCCTCCTCATGGTCTCTATCGTAGCCCTATGTATACCCCATGGAATCATGAAACCAAGGCTAGTTTCAATTGATCACCACAACCTAGGCTTTTCTCTCTTCTCTCTCTTTTCTCTCTCCTAGGGCACCGGCGGCAACAAGAGGAGTTCATCCTCTTTGTTTTCTTTTCCTCTCTTCTTCTTCAGCCTTGGTGCTCGGCGACCACAGGGATAAGGAGGAGCTTCATCCTCCTTGTGTGGCTCGGCAAGAAAAGGGAGGAAGAGGGCTGCCGGCGTTGGAGAAGAGGTGTTTCCCTTGGTGGCCGGCGGCGCCGCAAGCATGGGAAGAAGAGGGAATTCCGGCCGGTTTGGGTTGAGAAGGAGGACTCTTCTCTTCTTCATCTTCTTCTCCATCTTCCTCTCTGGTGCTTCCTTGTGGTTGGCTAGCTTGGGAAGCTCTTTGAGGCCGGTGGCGCAAGGAGTAGGGTGGAAGAGGTGGGCGGCGGTGAACCCTTCTCTAGGGTTTTGATCGGCGCATGAAGAAGCGGTTAATTGGAGGCCTTTGGTGATTCCGGATCTTGGTAGCTCATCACCCACACGACGTCCAAGAGGAGAGGGGCATACGGTAGAAGACTGTAAGGTAAAGAGAGGTATATTTCTCTCTTGGCTCCTTTTTATTTTTATCATTTCATGTGGATGCTTAATTAATTATCTTGTTTAATTATTCATTAATTGAAATTGATAATTAATTATTTTGGACCCCAATAATAAACACAAAAATCGGTGATCCACTTGTCGCCTTTTTCGCGGTCGATCAATTAGGCGAATTACAAGGCTCGATCTTTGAGATTGACTAAGTTGTAATTCGAATTGATTGATACGATGACAAGATGGTTGTTTGGGAGACGGGTCTCCATTCGGATTAATTTTAATCCGTAGACATGGAGAGGTCTCTCAAGGATGACCAGGTATTCATTTAGGAAAGCTGCCAATCCATACCCAACAATTGGTATCAAAGCTGAGGTTTCCGGTTTTGCGTGTTTAGGATTCGGTTAATCTTTTGCAAATTATCATATATGTTATTTTTGCTGGATGATATGTTAATGTGCGTAGGCTAACTCTTTGTTGCAAGCACTAGATTCCAACGTATCATGGCTTAAATAATGGTTGTATGTGATTGATTGTGCATTATTGTAATTAATTAAATTCTCGGGGTTGACGAGGCTAGATAGGTATTTAATTTTTATAATTAAATACGACACATGTTTTGCCGAGCTTTTATTTACTTTCGATCTAGATTATATGTACACTCCTTCATGGAATATAGGATCGATGGATGTAAATAATTAGCTAGTCATCTCAGCTCAGAGATCCCTTCAATGGTGGCTTGCGCATGGTGTAGGGAGGAGCGGATGAGGTGACGACACGACTGGAGGCGCATTGGAGACCAAGGCCATAATTATTGGAAAAATCTAGGATTTTGCTTATTTGTTGCTTTGGTTATGTGCTTATTATGTGTGTGCATGAAAATTCCTCAAATTAAATAACTAAGTGGGAGAGGGACCCTAAGGGTCCCATGGCCTCCATTACTATCTGACAAGTGATGCGAACAAGTCTGCGCATCGACTCTGAGTGTCTTCCTCCCCATTGGATGGGCTTGTTCTGCAGATCACTGGGTCAGAAAAGATTATAAAAAGTTATTGAAGAGTGTGTGTACTTCCCCATCGGACGACACATAATCGAAAATAATTTTCTTAGTTTCGTGTAATGGTGAACACTTAGATGCAAATAATAGTATTTGTTGGATCGAGAGAATACGATAGAGGGGGGGGTGAATATCATAAATCGTTTTTGGATAAAACTTAAGAGAATAGGTAGCGGAAAATTAAAACACAACACAAAAACACAAGCGGTTTTACTTGGTTCGGAGTCGCGGTCGGCTCCTACTCCAAGGCCCACGGTCGTTGACCATTTACTGGGGGCAATATATGTGCATAAAAAGTTTACAGAAAGATTACAGTTGTAGTACAGTAAACTTAAACTTAAGCTCTTTCGTTACCGACACCCATTGTAGATTGTACTTCTGAGCAGAGGGTCGGCGGCGACGCTTCAATCTCGAGTTGGGAGGTTTCGGAGCAGAGCGCTTGAGTCGAAGAGCGTAGTGGCGTTGGAATGATGTGTTCTGTGAAGCCTTGGGGTCGAGGGGCTATTTATAGCCTCCTGGGGCGCCCTGAATGTTGGGGGTACCCCCCATGTGTCAGTCGATCCGGACAAGTCTCGGTCTGCCCTTATCCCACTTGAATAGGGCTGAGAGTTGACTGTGGACGCCCGGGACGCAGGGGGCGCCCGCGTTGACTCGATCCACTGGCTTCTCGCTAGCTTGACTCTATCCGCTTCGTTGGCTTGAGCCCGGGGCGCCCGAGACATCCGGGGCGCCCGGGAGCACGGGGGCGCCCGGGAGCAAGGGGGTGCCTGGGAGCATAGGCTTCCGAAGCGTTTTCTTGCTAACTCTTTGTTTGGCTTTGACTTAGGGCGCCCGGGACCTCCCGGGCGCCCAACCCAACTGCTGCTCCTCTCCTTTGGAGCGTTCTGAGCTGCAGAGGCTCGTTCCTTTGGTCCTGCATCCAGGGTTAGTACCAAACAAAACAAAGCAAGCATGGTAGTGCATTTTACAACCGTAGCTGTCTTGGTTCTGACATTGGGTCTCCAAAATGGAGCCCTAGGTCGAGCCGACGCCTACTGTTCCCTAGACGGGGAACACGTCCTCACCTACTCCTCTCAGGAGAGTTTACCTTTTGCCAACCAGCTCCTCCGGTTGAACTTTTGCCCGATGCACCTGACCAGATCTTTGTGCCCACCTTCCGAGCAGGTCTTCGGTGCCCAGCTCCTTGCCAGGGCTTCGTGCCCAGTCCTCGACCAGGACTTCGTACCCACCTTTCGAGCAGGTCTTCGGTGTCCAGTTTCTTGCTAGGGCTTCGTGCCCAGTCCTCGACCAGGACTTCGTGCCTAGTGTACCTAGGGCTTCTTTTCCTGTACACTTATTAAATATGTTAGATCAACATTATATCTTAACTTTTGAACTCTTTGTCATTATCAAAACACAGGTTTGACTTGGGTGTTGTCTGTACCAACAATCTCCCCCTTTTTGATTTATGGCAACCCGGTTAAAAAAGTTAAGTTAATTAAAATAGGTGATATTACAGTTTAGTTTCCTCCCCCTAGGTTTTTCAAAAGTTCGTGGGGTTTGAAAAAATTTCTAAGTCTAAAGATGGAATTGATTTTTCAACACTTAGAACATTTTTCAACAGAAGTCTTAGTAGCTATTTTCCAAAAGAAATTTTGGTCAAATTTTTTTTTTTTTGATTTGGATACTTAGAAACTTTACACTTAGAAAAATTTAAGTCAAAAAACTTAGTAGAATCATTTTTTGAAGTTTAACAAAAAATTCAATCTCTTTAGTGCTTTAGAAACTTTTCTATTCAAGATAAATACTTAGAAAAGGTTTTCAACATAGCTTGAGTTTAAGTACTTCGAAATACTTTTGTAAGCAGCTTTGGTCAAGTACTTAAAAATAATTTTGAAATTGGGTTAAGTCAAGTACTACTTAGAAATTTTTGAAAACCATTTAAGTCAAGTATTTTTTGAAAACAATTTAAGTCAAGTACTTTTTTGAAAATAATTTAAGTCAAGTACTTTTGAAAACAATTTAAGTCAAGTATTTTTTGAAAACAATTTAAGTCAAGTACTTTTTTGAAAATAATTTAAGTCAAGTACTTTTGAAAACAATTTAAGTCAAGTACTTTTGAAATAGTTTTGAAAAAATTTAGCTTAAGTACTTTTTGATAAGAAAGGATAAAGTTTTGAAGATAGAAAAAATTTAAAGCTTCTCTCTTTTCCTATCTCTCCCCCTTTGTCATATATCAAAAGAAAAGCAGCATAGCTAAAATAAATAAATTGCATAAGGATATAACAAAAGAATAATGTGCTGTACTGAACCAATTCAAGATGTAAACTGAATCAAATCAATTGAAATTATCTCTGTAGGGTCCGTCTAACCCAATTAGCTACTAACTAACTGTTATAAACAGTAGTTTTCGCTAGGGTTAGTCAAGTTAAGTGTTCTGTTCAAGTTAGAGTTTCTAAACTTGACACTTAACCTGATTACTGTTTAAGTTGTATTTAGTGCCCCAATTATTGCAGATGCACTGATCTACATCTTGAATTAAGGCAAAGACCTAAGTATCTCAACCCATTCTAGGTTATCAGTCAAAAGTACCCTAAGGTGCTTGTGAGATGATGGCTTCTAAATCTATAGGTGCATGTAGTTCTAGGGTTAGGGCCTAGGCTAAGTCCATTTACGAAAAAGCCCTACTTTTGAAGGGGGTAGTTTTTAAAATTAAACTAAGTCGAGAAGTTAAAAAGAAAAAGCTAAAAAGATTTGTCAAACTAATTAAAAGCTGATTTTAAAATTAAGTAAAGTGGTTTTTAAAATTATTTAAAAACTGAAAAAGCCAGTAAAGCAATTTAAAAACTGAAAAATAGAGTAAACCTATTCTACCAAGCATAATCCTAACTGCCTTCTTAGTGAGCTGAACTCAGACTTAGGTAGGGGTTTGGTGAATATGTCAGCTAAGTTAGATTTAGTGTCTACATGCTTAAGGACTATCTGACCCCTGGTCACATGATCTCTCACAAAGTGGTGTTTAACTTCTATGTGTTTAGTTCTGGAATGTTAGATTAGGTTTTTAGTTAGATTAATTGAGCTTATATTGTCAATGAAGACCTGAGTTTGGGTGTAGTTAAGCTGGAAGTCCTTAAGAGTGTGCATCATCAATAATAGTTGTGCTACACACTCTCCTAGGGCAACATACTCAGCTTCAGTTGTGGATAGAGCTACACAGTGCTGTTTTCTGCTGCACCAACTTACTAGACTATTTCCTAACAGTTGGCAGCTTCCACTTGTGCTCTTTCTATCTAACTTACAACCAGCGTAGTCAGAATCTGAGTATCCTAACAAATCGAAGGTTGAGGTCCTAGGATGCCAAATCCCTACATTTAGGGTGCCCTTAATATATTTTAGTATTCTTTTTAGGGCTGCTAAATGCGTTTCCTTAGCACAGGTTTGGTATCTAGCACACATTCCTACAGCAAAAAGAATATCAGGTCTGCTAGCTGTAAGTTACAGTAGACTTCCAATCATACTCCTATAAAGTTTAAGATCTACTGGTTTACCATCAGGGTCACTATCTATTTTTACATTTGTGGCCATTGGGGTACTTATGCTTTTAGAGTTATCCATTTTAAATTTCTTTATTAACTCTTTAGCATATTTGGATTGATAGACATAGTTTCCATCCCTAGTTTGTTTAATTTGTAACCCTATAAAGAAGTTAAGCTCACCAACTAAGCTCATTTCAAACTCATTTTCTATTATTTTAACGAATTTTTTAAAGAAATTTGAGTTAGTAGACCCAAAGATTATGTCATCGACGTAGATTTGGGCAATAAAGATTTCTTTTCCTAATGTTTTAATAAATAGGGTTGAGTCAATTTGTCCTTGTTTAAATTCTTTATAAATTAGGTAGGTTGATAAGCGTTCATACCAGGCCCTAGGTGCTTGTTTTAGTCCATAAAGTGCTTTAGTAAGTTTGTAAACATGGTCAGGTCTTTCTAAGTCCTCAAAACTAGGGGGTCGTCCTACATAGCATTCTTCCTTATTGAATCCATTTAGAAAGGCTGACGTTACAACCATTTGGTATAGTTTAAATCCTTTATGGGACGCAAAGGCTAATAACATCCTAATGGACTTAAGTCTAGCTACCAAGGCATAGGTTTCGTCATAATCTAATCCTTCTACCTGACTGAATCCTTTCGCTACTAAGCGGGCTTTATTTTTGACTATCTCTCCTTGATTATTTAACTTATTCCTAAAAACCCACTTAGTGTCAATGACGGATTTGCCCTCAGGTTTAGGTACTAGTTCCCAGACTTGGTTCCTTTCAAATTGGGCTAATTCTTCTTGCATAGCTATGATCCAATCAGGATCAGGTAGGGCTTCCTCTATAGTCTTAGGTTTAATTTTTGAAATAATTGCTATCTGACTAAGGTTTCTATAGGAAGACCTAGTTCTGACTCCTAAAGTTGGATCACCCATAATTTGATCAGTAGGGTGACTAAGTCTGGGTTTCTTGGTTTTTCTAGAACTTGGTTCAGCCTCAGGTCCAGCTGGTCGATTTGGTTCAATATTTGGTTCAATATTTGGTTTAATGTTTGGTTCAATGTTTGGTTCAATGTTTGGTTCAACATTTGGTTCTATTGACTCAGAAGTTGGTTCAATAGTTAGTTTATTTAAGGGTTCAATTAAAGGTTAACTGTTTGTTCATTATCTTCTTGATCAGTTTTTGATGAAGTTGGATCTGGATTATCAGATTTTGAGTTGATTTCTTCATCAAATACTAAATTTGTTGTTTCTTCAATTTTCTTAGTTTGTTTGTTGTAAACCCTATAGGCTCTACTTGTGGTTGAATATCCTAGGAAGATGCCTGGGGTTGACATAGACTGGAATTTACCTAGATAGTTCTTAGTGTTTAGGATATGGACTTTGCACCCAAAGACCCTTAGGTAGTGTAGGTTTGGAAGTCTATGGTAGTATAATTCATAGGGTGTTTTATTGTGTCGTTTGTTAATTAGTACCCTATTTTGGATGTAGCAACCCGTACTAATTGGTTCTGCCCAATATTGGTTTGCTAAGTTGAATTCATTGAGCATAGCCCTAGTGGCTTCCTGTAGGGTTCTATTTTTCCTTTCGACTAGGCCATTTTGCTGGGGGGTTCTAGGACACGAAAATTCATGTATATATCCATTTACCTTACAAAATTCCTCGAATCATTGATTTTCAAATTCTCCCCCGTGGTCACTCCTAAGCCTTTTGATTTTTGTATCGTTTTGATTTTCAATTAACTTACAAAAGTCATTAAATAGGTTTAGGGTTTCATCTTTGGTCTTTAGAAACCTAACCCAGGTAAACCTAGAGTAATCATCAACTATTACTAAGCAATACGGGTTTCCGCTTAGTGACTTGGCTCCATGTGAATCAAATAGGTCAAGGTGCAGGAGCTCAAGTGTGGTTTGAGTTAGATCAGATTGAATTAGTTTGTGATTAGACCTGGTTTGTTTACCTTGATTACATGATTCACATATTAAGTTTTCATGATTTTTAATTTTAGGGATACCTTTAATTAGGCCAAGTTGGGTGATTTTCAAAATTATTCTCAAATTTGTGTGACCTAATCTCCTATGCCAGAGGTTTGATTGTTCTAACTGAGTTAACATGCACTTAGGTACTAGAGGTAGGTTTATAGTGTAAACATTATTTTTCCTAGTGCCCTTAAGCATGATTTCTGAGTCTTGCAAGTTTCTAATCAGGCAGTTAGAATTGGTAAAGGTAACTACATAACCAGCATCACACAATTGACTTATGCTAAGCAAGTTAAATTTAAAATTTTCAACCAAAAGAACTTTCTTAATAACAAAGTCAGATTTAAGTTCAATATTACCTGACCCAATCACCTTGAGTATAGCATTGTTGCCAAATGCCACTGAGCCTAGGTTTTTGAACTTGAGTTTGGTGAATTTCAATTTATCCCCAGTCATGTGTCTGGAGCATCCTCTATCCAACATCCATTGGTCCAAATCTTTATGTTCCTACACATAAAGAGTTTTGTTGATTTGGATCCAATTAGAATCAGGAATAGCCTAAATTGATTTTTCACAGCCTAGTCTGTCTCACCCAAATCTAGGGTTATCAATCACGTTAGCCTTACAGGTTTTGTGAGACAGGTTTTAGTAGATAAAATTATTTTGTAAAATCATGATTTATTTTAAAAAAGTTAAATTAATTTTAAAAATAGTTGATTTTGAGTTTATTTAAAAAAAATGTTTGAATCTACAATTAACTAAAAATTTGTGTTAGATTCAAATTTTACAAAGAATAATTTGAATTTGAATTTCAAAAATTGGCTTCCAGGTCTTGGCGAGGCACTAGGCCTTCTTTGGTCGTAGCCTTATTGGATCATCAACCCTTTCCTTGACAAAGCCTTTTATTTCATTTTCAAAATTATTTTTTGAAAAATTCTGGTGTATCTAGCTCGGGTCTTGGATCGGTAGCTTCGGCTAGTTTCACCAGTCTAAAGAGACCAAGTAGAGTATACTTGACCTTATTATAATTGGCTTCCCTAACCTACTATCATCTCACCGCCACCCAATACTATGTTGTTCAAATTTCAGTTAAGTTGGTTCAGTCCTTAAACTAACCATTCCTAAGTCTAAGCATGATAGATTGCAGAAATTAAATAAACAAGCAATCATGCAATTTGAAAACAAGAATTGAAATTTATCTAACTATAAATATTGTTTTTAATTTGGCTCCCCCTGGACTAAAGCCACGATAATGGTTCGGCAAGATGTGAATCTTGTCCTTGGGGATCCAATACTGATTTGATCCAGTTTGTTTGTTCAGGTATAGTTTGGGTACCCATGCCTGAATTTTAGGTCTGGACTGGTTCAGTACAGCATAGTAGGATCTTTGTCTAGATTTGGTTCTATAGCCTAATCCGGATCGATTTAGAACCGACTTCTATTTTCCAAGAATCATGTCTAGACCCTTGGAACCAGAAGTGAACCGTTCTAATGATGTTCTGAGGTCCTTGACTTGAGTTTTCAAGGAGGAGTTCTCTTTCTCAAATTTTTCAACTTGAGTAGAGGTTCCTTCTTGAACCTTCTCAGTTAAGGATCTAGAGTCAGCTCCCTCTTTCAGGAGTTTTACATCCTGTCGGAGAGATTTGACTCAGAGTTTAGCTTTTGCCAAGTCTCGAGAAAGATATGTAATTAATTCGTTTAATTGACTTCTAGAAAAAAACACTTACAGTGATTCCACCATCATCTGAAAATGTGAGTTTGCCATCGTCCGGCTCCGATTCTGACTCGGTCTCGATTTCTTCTGAGGTGGTTAGTGCAAGCAGGTTCGACTGTGGGGTCTCTTCTTCTTCTTCGGAGGAAGACTCGTCCCACGTTGCTTGAAGAGCCTTCTTTCTTCTTGCTTTCTTGGCTTCCTTTAGGTTAGGGCATTCCGATTTGAAATGAACCTTTTTGTTGCATTCGAAACAAGTCACACTTGATTTGTTCTTCGTTGGTTCAGTGGGATCGTCCTTCTTTCGGCTGGCTTTTATTCTGTTGGATTGATTTTTCAATTCCTTGTAGTAGTTCCGGGCAAGCCGGACCAGCTTGGGTCGATCTCCTTTGTTGTCTTCTGAGTCTGAGTCTGAATCAGACTCGGGTGCAGGTTGAAGTTTCTTCTTGGTTGTCTTTCCAGCTTTACCTGCAACAAAGGCAATGCCTTTCTCGGCCAGATTGCAGTTAGTCTGCTCATGCAATTCTAATTCAGAAAATAGTTCATCTAACTTAATTTTTGAAAGATCCCTTAAAACTTTGTACGCATCTACCATAGATGCCCACAAGGTGTTTCTTGGGAGAGCGTTAAGGGCATACCTTATTAGGTCATGATTTTCTACCTTGTGACCGATGGTGTGTAGACCGTTCATCAGCTCCTGAATTCTGGCGTGGAGCTGAGCAGCTGATTCGCCGTCGTTCATCTTAATGGTATACAGCTTGTTCAGTAGAAGGTCCCTCTTGCTGATTCGGGTGTCGGAGGTTCCTTCGTGTAGTTCGATCAGCTTACCCCAGAGTTCTTTGGCATTGTTGAATGGACCCACCCGGATCAGCTCCTCTTTGGTTAGGTCGCATTGAAGTGTTTGGGTCGCTTTGGCATCGGCTTCAATTTTCTTTTTGAGTGCAACGTCCCATTCAGTGTAAGATTGTTGTACTCCGTCAGCATTCCTTGGTATTTCCAGTCCTAACCGGATAATTATCCACATGTCCACCTGAGTTTTCAGGTGGTCCTCCATTCTGCTCTTCCAGTAGGAGAAGTCCTCCCTACTGAAGAGCGGCGGTCATGCGGTACTGAATCCTTCTTGCATGACCATTTAAGAATTTATCTGAAAATAACAGTAAAAAGAAGGAAATATTCCAAGACTTGATCTTGGATTAGTAGTGCGGGAAGAAAAAAAATATTTATCGAGGGGTGTTGCACCAACCTCGATTAACGATGAAAATTTGAAAATAATTTAAAAAGAATCCGAAAAAAATTCTCAAATTGGTGGTTGCATCAGATTTGAGCTTCCCCGCTCTGATACCACTTGTTGGATCGAGAGAATACGATAGAGGGGGGTGAATATCGTAAATCGTTTTCGGATAAAACTTAAGAGAATAGGCAGCGGAAAATTAAAACACAACGCAAAAACATAATCGGTTTTACTTGGTTCGGAGTCGCGGTCGGCTCCTACTCCAAGGCCCACGGTCGTTGGCCGTTTACTGGGGGCAATTCTATATGTGCGTAAAAAGTTTACAGAAAGATTACAGTTGTAGTACAGTAAACTGAAACTTAAGCTCTTTCGTTACCGACGCCCGTTGTAGATTGTACTTCTGAGCAGAGGGTCGTCGTCGATGCTTCAGTTGTGGATAGAGCTACACAGTGTTGTTTTCTGCTGCACCAACTAACTAGACTCTGACCTAACAGTTGGCAGCTTCCACTTGTGCTCTTTCTATCTAATTTACAGCCAACATAGTCAGAATCTGAGTATCCGGTTAAATCAAAAGTTGAGGTCCTAGGATACCAAATCCCTACATTTAGGGTGCCCTTTACATATCTCAGTATTCTTTTTAGGGCTGCTAAGTGCGTTTCCTTAGCACAGGTTTGGTATCTAGCACACATTCCTACAGCAAAGAGAATATCAGGTCTACTAGCTGTAAGATACAGTAGGCTACCTATCATACTCCTATATAGTTTAAGGTCCACTGGTTTACCATCAGGGTCACTATCTATTTTTATATTAGTGGCCATGGGGGTACTTATGCTTTTAGAGTTATCCATTTTGAATTTCTTTATTAACTCTTTAGCATATTTGAATTGATGAACGTAATTGTCATCCCTAGTTTGTTTGATTTGTAGTCCTAAGAAGAAGGTGAGCTCACCAACTAAGCTCATTTCAAATTCATCTTCCATTATCTTGACAAATTCTTTTAGGAAGTTGGTGTTGGTGGATCCAAAGATTATGTCATCTACGTAAATTTGGGCAATAAATATATCTTTTCCTAGGTTTTTAACAAATAAAGTTGAGTCAATTTGACCTTGTTTAAATTCTTTAGAAGTTAAATAGGTTGATAACCGTTCATACCAGGCCCTAGGAGCTTGTTTTAGTCCATATAATGCTTTGTTTAATTTGTAAACATGGTTAGGTTTGTCTAAGTCCTCAAACCCTGGGGGTTGTCCTACATAAACTTCTTCTTTAATAAATCCATTTAAAAAGGCTGACTTTACATCCATTTGATATAATTTGAATCCTTTATGGGATGCAAATGCTAATAACATTCTAATGGACTCAAGTCTAGCTACTGGGGCGTATGTCTCATCGTAATCTAATCCCTCTACTTGGCTGAATCCCTTGGCTACTAAGCGGGCTTTATTTCTGACTATTTCTCCATGATCATTTAGTTTATTCCTAAAGACCCACTTAGTATCTATGATGGATTTGCCTTCAGGTTTAGGCACTAGTTCCCAGACTTGGTTCCTTTCAAATTGGGCTAATTATTCTTGCATAGCTATGATCCAGTCAGGGTCAGGTAGGGCTTCATCTATAGTTTTGGGTTCAATTTTCGATATCATAGCTATTTGACTGAGGTTTCTATAGGAGGACCTAGTCCTGACTCCTAGAGTTGGATCACCCACAATTTGATCAGTTGGGTGACTGAGTCTGGGTTTCTTGGTTCTTCTAGAACTTGGTTCAGCCTCAGGTCCGGCTGGTCGGTTTGGTTCACTATTTGTTTCTCTTTGGGCTGGTTCATTTGTTGGTTCGATTCTTGGTTCAGTTGATTCATTAGTTGGTTCAATAGTTAGTTCGTTTAAGGGTTCAATTAATGGTTCAATAGTTTGTTCATTTTCTTGGTCAGAGTTTGATGAAGTTAAGTCGGGATTATTAGATGTTGAGTTGATTTCTTCATCAAAAATTAGGTTTGTTGTTTCTTCAATTTTCTTAGTTTGTTTGTTGTAAACTCTATAGGCTCTACTTGTGGTTGAGTATCCTAGGAAAATACCTGGGTTTGACTTGGACTGAAATTTTCCTAAATAGTCTTTGGTGTTTAGGATATGGACTTTACATCCAAAGACCCTTAGGTAGTGTAGGTTGGGGAGTCTATGATAGTACATTTCATAGGGGGTTTTGTTGTGTCGCTTGTTAATCAAAGCCCTATTTTGGATATAACAGGCCGTACTAATTGCTTCTGCCCAAAATTGGTTTGCTAGATTAAATTCGTTGAGCATAGCCCTAGCGGCTTCTTGTAATGTTCTATTCCTTCGCTCAACTATCCCATTTTGTTGGGGGGTTCTAGGACATGAAAATTCATGTAGGTACCCATTTACCTTACAGAATTCCTCGAATCGTTGATTTTCAAACTCTCCCCCATGATCACTCCTAAGTCTTTTAATTTTAGTGTCGTTTTGATTTTCAATTAGTTTACAGAATTCATTGAATAGGTTTAGGGTTTCATCTTTGGTTTTTAGGAACCTAACCCAGGTAAACCTAGAGTAATCATCGACTATTACTAAGCAGTATCGGTTTCCGCTTAGTGACTTGGCTCCATGTGAATCAAATAGGTCAAGGTGCAGGAGCTCAAGTGTGGTTTGAGTTAGATCAGATTGAATTAATTTGTGATTGGATTTGGTTTGTTTTCCTTGATTACAAGGTTCACATATTAGGTTTTCATTATTTTTAATTTTGGGAATACCGTTGATTAAGCCAAGTTGGGTAATTTTTGAGATAGTTCTTAGATTGGTATGACCTAATCTCCTATGCCAGAGGTTTGTTTGTTCTAATTGTGTTAACATACATTTGGGTATAAGGGGAAGATTTATAGTGTATACATTGTTTTTCCTAGTGCCCTTAAGTATGATTTCTGAGTCTTGTTCATTTCTAATCAGGCAGTTAGAATTGTTGAAAGTAACTATATAACCAGAATCACATAACTGACTTATGCTAAGCAAGTTAAAATTAAAGTTTTCAACCAATAGAACTTTCTTAATAATGAAATCAGATTTAAGTTCAATATTACCTGACCCAATTACCTTGAGTGTAGCATTATTGTCAAATGCCACTGAGCCTAGGTTTTTGAGTTTGAGCTTGGTGAACTTCAATTTATCTCCAGTCATGTGTCTGGAGCAACCGCTATCCAACATCCATTGGTCCAAATCTTTATGTTCCTACGCATAAAGAATTTTCTTGATTTGGATCCAATTAGAATCAGGAATAGCTTAAATTGAGTTTCACTGCCTAGTCTGTCTCACCCAAATCTAGGGTTTTCAATCACGTTAGCCTTATGGTTTTCGTGAGACAGATTTTGATAGTTAAGATTATTTTGAAAATTTTGATTACTTTTGAAAACAATTAAATTTTGAAAACATAATTAATTTTGAAATTTTCGAAAAGATGTTTAAATCTATACTTAACTGAAATTTTGTGTTAGATTCGAATTTAACAAAAATTAATTTGAATTTGAATTTCAAAAATTGGCTTCCAGGTCTTGGCGAGGCACTAGGCCTTCTTTGGCCATAGCCTTATGGGATCATCCACCCTTTCCTTGACAAAGCCTTTTAATGAAGTTTCATTTTCAAAATTATTCTTTGAAAAATTTCTAGTCTAACTAGTTTGGGTTTTGGATCGGTAGCTTCGGCTAGTTCCGCCAGTCTAAAGAGACCAAGTGAACTTGATCTTATTAGAATTGGTTTCCCCAACGTACTATCATCTCACCTCCACCCAATACTATGTTTTCAAGTTTCAGTTAAGTTTGTTTGGTCCTTAAACTAGCCTAAGTCTAAGCATGGTATATTGCAGAAATTAAATAACCAATCAAACAAGCAATTGCAATCAAGAATTAAACTTATTTATCTAATAATGAATATTATTTTCAGTTTGGCTCCCCCTGGACTAAAGCCACGATGATGGTTAGGCAAGATGTGAATCTTGTCCTTGGGGATCCAATACTGATTTGATCCAGTCGGTTTGTTCAGGCATAGTTTAGGTACCCATGCCTGAGTTTTACCTCTGGACTGATTCAGTACAGCAAAGTAAGATCTTTGCCGAGATTTGGTTCTATAGCCCAATCCGGATCGATTTAGAACTGATTTCTATTTTCCAAGGATCATGTCAAGACCCTTGGAACCAGATGTAAATCGTTCTAATGCTTATCTAAGATCCTTAACCTGAGTTTTCAGGGAGGAGTTTTCCTTTTCAAGTTTTTCAACTTGAGTAGGAGTTCCTTCCTGAACCTTCTCGGTTAAGGGTTTAGAGTCAGCTCCCTCTTTCAGGAGTTTTACTTCCTGTCAGAGGGATTCGACTCGGAGTTTGGCTTTGGCCAAATCTCGAGAAAGAAAGGAAATTAATTCACTTAATTGCAATCTATTAAAACCAGTTACCTTAATTTCTCCGTCTTCTGTGAATGTCAGCTCGCCGTCCTCTTGTTCTGTTTCTGACTCAGTCTCGACTTTATCTGAGGTGGTCAGAGCTAGGAGATTGGACTGGGGTGCCTCTTCTTCTTCTTCTGAGGAAGACTCGTCCCATGTTGCTTGCAATGCCTTCTTCCTTCTCGTCTTTTTAGTCTCCTTTAGGTTAGGGCACTCTGACTTGTAGTGGCCCTTTTTCTTACACTCGTAGCAGGTCACATTAGGCTTGTTCGCGGGTTCCGCTGGTTTGTCCTTTCTTCGGCCGGTTTTCCGTTTGTTGGTTCGGTTCTTCAGCTCCTTGTAGTAGCTTCGGGCTAGCCGGACCAGCTTAGTTTAATCTCCTTCTTCTTCTTCTGAATCTGAGTCTGAGTTAGACTCCGGTTCAGGTTCAGGCTTCTTCTTTGTTGTCCTTCCAGTCTTGCCTGCAAGAAAAGCAATACCTTTCTCGACCACATTGGTGTTAGTTTGTTCGTGCAGTTCAAGTTCGGAAAACAACTCATCTAATTTTATTTTAGAAAGATCTCTAGAGACCTTGTATGCATCTACCATAGATGCCCACAAGGTGTTTCTAGGGAAGGCATTTAGAGCATACCTTATTAGGTCACGGTTTTCAACCTTGTGACCTATTGTGTGAAGACCGTTCATTACCTCTTGGATTCGTGCGTGGAGCTGGGCTGCTGTTTCGTTGTCGGCCATCTTGATGGTGTAGAGTTTGTTTAGTAGCAGATCCCTCTTGCTGATCCGAGTATCTGAAGTCCCTTCGTGTAGCTCGATCAGTTTTGTCCACAGCTCCTTTGCACTGCTGAAGGGGCCCACGCGGTTCAACTCCTCTTTCGTCAATCCGCATTGAAGAGTCTGAGTAGCTTTTGCGTCGGCTTCTATCTTTCGCTTTAGGGAGTTGTCCCATTCAGAGTAGTTCTGAGGAAGTCCTTCGGCATTTTGGGGGATCTCCAGACCGGCCATTTAGTCTTCTCCACTGAAGAGTGGAAGTCTGGTGGTGCTGAATCCCTCTTGCATGGTCATTTAGTCTGAAAAAGAAAAACTAAAAGAAAAATGAATTTTCCAAGACTAGGTCTTGAATTAGTAGTGCTGGATAAATTAAATAACGAGGGGTGTTGCACCAACCTCGCTTAACAAAAAAAATCGAATAAAATATTTAACGAAAAATTCGTCAAAAAAAAATTAAAAATAATAAAAATCCAAAAAAAATTTCAAACTGGTGGTTGCACCAGGTTTGAACTTCCCCGCTCTGATACCACTTGTTGGATCGATAAAACCGATAGAGGGGGGGTGAATATCGGAAAACTTTCGGATTTGAGTAAGAGTAGGTACGCAGCGGAAATTAAAAACAATACACAGAGACACAGTCGATTTACTTGGTTCGGAGACTGTGTCGACTCCTACTCCAAGGCCCACGGTCGTTGACCGTTTACTTTGGGCAATTCTATATTTGGCGCAATGACAGTTTACAAATATTGAATACAGAGTAAGTGCAGTAAACTTTAACAATTAAGAAAAAGATGCTCTTCTTTTACCGACGTCCGATTGTAGGTTCACTTGTTCGGAGCAGCGGGACGTCGTTAGCTCGAGTTGGGCAGTTTCCGGAGCAAGGCGCGAGAGCAGAAGAGCGTAGAAGCGTTGAATGAATTGATGATCTGAAGCCTTGTTCGAAGGGCCTTTATATAGGGCCTGGGGGCGCCCGGGACGTCGGGGACGCCCCCCACGTGGCCTTTGATCCGTCAAAGTCTCGGTCGCGTCTGATCCTCTGGATCCGCTTTGACCGGGGCGCCCGGAGGACTAGGGGCGCCCGGATTGACCGGGTCAAACTTTATCCGCCTTGGCTTCGAGGGGTTCTGGTTCGAGGTACGCGCATGGGGGCGCCCGGGAGCAGCGCGGGCGCCCGGGAGCATGGGGGCGCCCGGCCCAGCAGCTATTCAAACCCTTTTTCTCTTTACTTGTTTTGTATGCACCTTGGGGGCGCCCGGGACACTCCAGGCGCCCTACTCAGCCTTGCCTCTCTCCTTTGAGGCTTTCTGAGCTGCAGACACACATTCCTTCGGTCCTGCATCCAGGGTTAGTCCAAAACACAATAATAATAGTTTATTAGATTTATACAGCCTTAGCTGTCTTGGTTCTGACTTTGGTCTCCAAAATGGAGCCCTAGGTCGAACCGACGCCTACTGTTCCCTCGACGGGGAACGCGTCCTCACCTACTCCTCTCGGGAGAAATTACCTGATGCCAACCGCTCCTTTGGTTGGACTTTTGCCTGACGGTCCTTTGTCAGGTCTTGTAAACCGGCAGTCCTTCTCCAGTTGCCTAGCAGTCCTTCGCTAGAGCTTCTGTAACGCCCGAAAATTCTCGAAACTAATTTTAGAAATATCTTAGAATTTATGGATATTTTTATAGAATTTTTCCGTAAACGAAAGTGGCAAAAAAGGTTATAAACAGAAAATCGCGTAAGTGGGAATTGATCCCTTCACCTACGCTGTGAGAGGAGAATGGGAGGACCAGCTGGGCTGGTTCGTTTTTGTTGAAATAGATTAAGCGAAACAATAGATAAGGTATAATTAGGTAAATTCACCCCCATAAGTATAAAAGAGAGAGTTACGAGTTTTAGGTTAATTTTCTCCCAACCTAGCAGCGCCGACGGCCTCCCTCACGCACGCGACCTCTCCTCTTCCTCTCTTGCGTTTTCTTCATCTTCTCCTCTTCTTTTGCCGCCCAAGACAAAGGGGAACAAAGGGAAGGTCTCAAGAGGCCCTATTCTCTACGAGAATTCTCGTAGACGCGAGGAGAACACCAAGGAGCAAGAAGAACGTCGAAATTCGACGTTTCCTCGGGAATTTCAGATTTTATTCGTAAGGAAAACCTAGCGCAGGAGGTAAGTACTGCTCACCTGCAGTAAGAGGCGGTTTTCCGCAAGAATTTTCCCTTCAAAGTTTTAAAAGAGATATTTACTTTTAGTTTAAGATTTCGCATGTGATCTTAGTTCATTATATGCTTATATATATTTGATAGAGTACCCTATGTGAGTGTAGGGTCTAAGAAAAGTTATGAGAAAAGAAAAGAGAAGATAAAGATAAGAAAAGAAAAGGCCAAGGCCTTAAGAAATCCCCAAAAGTCAAGACTTAGGGATTTGGGCACACAAGGTGCTTGTTAAAATGCCAAGGCATTCAAGATAAGAAAAAGTAAGTATTTTATTTTCTAAGGCCAGTACCCGGCGTCCAAGGGCGTCGTTAAAGAAATCCAGGTGTCCAATTCGAAGGTCTTGGCCCTGGTAGACCAAGGTCTGCTCTACTAGGATTGGTGGCTCGCTACCCCAACCTTTTAGGGAACGCGCATCAGATGGTACTTACGTCTTAAGTGGATCCAAGTGAGTTATTATTTTCAACTATATGCTTTAGCAAAGTTTTTCTAAAGTTTAAGGAAATTTTCTAAAAGTTAAAGAAAGATTTAAAGTTAAAGAATTGCTAAAGTTTCAAGTTAAGCCAAGAGAAAGTGAGTTAAGACTTATTAATGCTTGAGTATGCATGTTTTGAGTTATACATGTTTTAGTGTTTCTTTTAAGTATAAAAGTATCTCATGTGATTTCACATTATTTAAAAAGCATGCTTGCACATTTCAAGATTTTGTGAGCTAGATAGTACTTGCTAAGCTTTATGCTTATTAGTTGCATTTCCTCTTGCTGCAGGAAAAAGGTAAAGGCAAGCAATTCTGAAGGAAGGCGACGAGGCGGTGCTGAGTGACGTGTGTGTGGTGGCTGACCTTGGAGAGGTCCTTGGGACAAGACAGTTTAGCTTATTTGAAATGCAATGTTTAAGATTTCCAAATTTCAAGTTATTGTGTTATGGAGTTTATTAAACATTTATGCTTCGGATAGTTTTACATGCTTAATTTTGTAGAATGAAGATTTCATGTCATTTCAATTAGTATGCATACTTTTGTGAATGCACTAGATGAGCAAGGGCATGAGTAGTTTAGCATGTGGATACATTGCATTTTAGACTTATTCTTGAACTTATTATTCCCTTTTGGACTAGGTCCTAATTGTGCTTAAAATGCTTGTAAATTCGGTAGAAAAGTAAGATTTACATTCTATGAATTTCTAGAAATGTTATAGAATTTTATAAGTGGAGTTTGGATAGGGATGTTGCTAGTCTCCTTTTGAATTAAGTTTTGTTGCTTTAAATATGCTTAGAAAAGTTGCATTCATATTCCATAATACTTTAGTAATGTTATAGAACCCTGTGTGATGAGTTTAAATGGTTAGGATTGCTAGTAATGTACCATTGTATCATGCATGACTATTAAAGTTAGAATCTCATCCTTAGATAGATTAAATACAAAAAAAAACAAAGTTCCGCATTTTTAGTCGTGCATTAGAGTCAAGAAGTAGACAAAGTAACGGTCCGTCAAAGGTAGAGAAGGCGGGGCGCTACAATTGGTATCAGAGCAGTTCCCATTCTCCAGCATCACACACACATCAGTATCAACCTGGCCGTCTTCAAGTAAGAAAGCTTTAAGTTTCAATTTTTCTATTGCTCCTTTACTTAATTGCAGTATAGAGAAATGCTTAAGTACTTACTCATATGTGCATAGAACAAGGAAGCATGTTTAATACCTTCGTATCACGGAATCATGTTTAATCCCTAGAATGGATACTAGGTTACTAAGTAAGAAAACAAGTTCTATACCTAGAAATATAGTGGTGATTCTTGTTCCCTTATGCATTATTAGATGGCAAGAAGAGGTCGAGCTCCTAATGCAAGGAACAGAACTCCAGTTCAAGATAACAATGAGCCTGGCACAGAACAGCCAAACCTGATGGCAGTCATTGCTCAAATGCAAGCTCAGATTATAGAACAACAGAAGACTATCGCCACACTGATGGCAAATCAGCACCCAGTGCCCCCTACACCACCCACAGCAGGAGTGGAGACTCCAGTGGTGGCTGAAGTTCCACCAGTCACACAGGAGACCCCTGCCATGAACCGAAGACAAGAAGCATACCTCGTCCAGTGGCAGAGGCTGAAACCTGAAAGTTTCTCAGGCACGACTGAGCCCTGGGATGCCCAGGCTTGGTTCAAGACTTTAGAGAGCACAATGGAGCTTCTTGACTGGCCAGAAGTCGAGAAGGTCAAATGTGCCTCCTTCTGCCTAACTGGAGATGCTCGTATGTGGTGGGAGCGGGTCAAGAGTAAGAGGATAGTCAACCAGATGAGCTGGACAGATTTCGAGCAAGAGTTCTATGAGGAGTTCTTCCACATGCGGGTTACCAACAAGCACTACGAGGACTTCATGGAGTTCAGACAAGGTAACCTACCAGTGGGAGAAGCAGTCGCGAAGTTCAACAGACTAGCTCGCCTCTGCCCAGAGCTAGTCAGCACAGAGAAGGAGCGAGTCAGACTGATGCTCCGCATGTTGAACCCTGAAATAGCACTCAACGTGAACAGCGGGACGCACCGACCCCAGACCAGCGAGGAGTTGGTCAGTAGTGCTCTAATCTCAGAGCACTATCTGAATAGCATCAAGGCACAACAAACACAGCAGAAGCCAGTCCTGATTGAGAACAAGACAACAGGAGGCCAGAAGCCTCAGCCAAATAACCAGAACTGGAAGAACAAGAACCACAAAAGGAAGCAGTGGCCTGGCAGCCAAAAAGGAAACCCAGAGAACAAGCAAGCTAGGTATCCACCTTGTCCTAAGTGTGGGAGGACCCATCCAGGAGCATGCCTTTTGGGTGTAACTGGATGCTACTCATGTGGACAAGAGGGACACAGATCCAAAGACTGCCCAAACAAGTTTAAGGTACTTCCTCAGCAGTCCGTACAGTATGGAGGCAAGCCTCAGTTACATTACATGCCTACTATACTGGAGGGACCTCAGATCAGTCAGGGAAGGTTGGAAGCAGCACCAGTTCCAACCAATGCCAGAGTCTTTTCCCTCACGAAGGAAGAAGCTGCCAGCGCCTCCACGGTCGTAACAGGTCAAATAGTTATTTTTCAGCATTTAGCTACTACACTGTTTGACACTGGGGCGACCCATTCTTTCGTATCAGTACCTTTTGCTAGTAAATTACAGGTGCCTGCAGAGAGTTGGGAGTCCAGATTCCTGACAACCATGGAATCCACCCAGCGGCTCCGGGCTGTGCCAATCAAGATTTCAGACCGAGAGCTACATGTCGATCTAATAGTCCTTGCGATGCAAGACTTCGACGTCATACTGGGCATGGATTTCCTCAGTAAGTACAGCGCTTCAGTGGACTGTCGTAGAAGGAAGGTGGTTTTCAGCCCAGAAGGAGAACCACCATTCGAGTTTCAAGGAGCCCCAAAGAGGAAGACTCAGAAATTCCTCTCAGCCTTGGCAGCCCACCAGATGCTAGAGCAAGGGTGTGCTGGTTTTCTTGCACACGTAGTGGACTCAGAAGCAAAGAAAGAACTCAAGCAGGAGGATGTACGGGTAGTCTGCGAATATCCAGAAGTGTTCCCAGAAGAACTACCTGGACTACCGCCCAACAGGGAGGTGGAATTTGAGATTGAGCTGGTGCCAGGTACCGGTCCGGTCTCAAAAGCCCCATATCGTATGTCTCCTGCAGAGCTGAAAGAATTACAAGAGCAACTCCAGGAGCTACTAGACAAGGGCTTCATCCGCCCGAGTCATTCACCCTGGGGAGCTCCTGTACTTTTCGTCAAGAAGAAGGATGGGTCTATGCGTCTGTGCATAGACTACAGAGCTCTGAACAAGGTAACCATCAAGAACAAGTACCCCCTTCCTAGAATAGATGATTTATTTGATCAACTCAAAGGGGCTACAGTGTTCTCGAAGATAGACCTGCGTTCTGGGTATCATCAGCTAAAGGTTAAAGAAAGTGACATCCCCAGGACGGCCTTCAGGACAAGATACGGCCACTACGAATTTGTAGTGATGCCTTTTGGAGTAACCAATGCTCCAGCAGTCTTCATGGAGCTGATGAACCACATCTTCAGGGAGTATCTCGATAAATTCGTCATTGTATTTATTGATGATATTCTCATATACTCACAGACTCCAGAGGACCATGCTACACACTTGAGGATAGTGCTGCAGATCCTTCAGTAGGAGAAGCTCTATGCAAAATTCTCAAAGTGTGAGTTTTGGCTAGATCAGGTGACCTTCCTAGGTCACATTGTATCCAAAGAAGGCATTCAAGTTGATCCAGCCAAGATAGAAGCAGTCAGCAACTGGTGTAGACCCAAGAATGCCAGTGAAATCAGAAGTTTCTTAGGCCTGGCAGGATATTACAGAAAATTTGTGGAGGACTTTTCCAGAATAGCCTCTCCACTCACAGCCTTGACCAGAAAGAACAAGAAGTTTGAATGGTCAGATAAATGCGAGCACAGTTTTCTAGAGCTGAAGAAGAGACTGACCAGTGCTCCCATCCTGACGGTTCCAGAGAGTGACAAGGCCTTTGACATCTACAGTGATGCATCCAAGATGGGCCTTGGAGCTGTCCTCATGCAAGACGGTAAAGTAATAGCATATGCCTCCAGACAGCTCAAGGACTATGAGAAGAATTACCCTACTCATGACCTTGAGCTAGCAGCTGTGGTTTTTGCACTGAAGCTCTGGAGACACTACCTGTATGGAGTGCAGTGCAGAATCTTCACAGACCATCAGAGTTTGAAGTACTTCTTCACTCAGAAGGATCTGAATATGAGGCAGCGCAGGTGGCTAGAGTTGGTCAAAGATTATGACTGTGAAATCCTCTACCACCCAGGTAAAGCTAATAAAGTGGCAGATGCACTGAGCAGAAAATCCTGTGCAGCACTGATGTCCCTATCATCACTGTCTCTACCACTTCAGAAAGAAATAAAGGATTTTGGAGTCGAGGTAATAATTGGGCAACTTTCTGCATTGACTCTAGAGTCAACCCTGCTTGTGGATATACAAAGAAAGCAAAGTCAAGACCCAGGGATCCAGAAGATCAAGCAGGAGATCCAAGAGGCAGAAAATTCAGAGTTTCGAGTATCAGATAGTGGCATCCTCTACCTTGGAGACCGCCTTTGCGTCCCCAATGATGAGGAACTAAGAAAGAATATTTTAGAAGAAGCCCACAGTACCCCGTACTCTATGCATCCTGGTTCTACCAAGATGTACCAAGATTTAAAGCAAAGGTTCTGGTGGTCTGGACTCAAGCGAGACGTGGCCAGATATATCAGTACCTGCTTGACCTGCCAGAGAGTCAAAGCAGAGCACCAGAGACCAGGTGGAGTTCTGCAGCCTATTCAGATTCCAGAATGGAAATGGGAAGATATTTCCATGGATTTCATAGTGGGACTACCCAGAACAACGAATGGATATGATGCAATCTGGGTAATAGTAGACAGATTGACTAAGTCTGCCCACTTCCTAGCCATCAGGATCTCCTATTCCATGGAACAACTAGCTCAGTTATACCTCAAGGAGATCGTCAGACTACATGGAGTCCCTAAGACTATCATTTCAGATAGGGACAGTAGGTTCACTTCGCACTTCTGGGAGTGCGTACAGATAGCTCTAGGCACCAAACTGAAGTTTAGCACAGCTTTCCATCCTCAGACAGATGGTCAGACAGAGAGAGTTAATCAAGTACTAGAAGATATGCTCAGAGCTTGTGCTTTAGATTTCAAGGGCAGTTGGTGCAGATATTTGTGCTTAGCGGAATTTGCTTACAACAATAGTTATCAGGCCACTATCGGCATGGCACCCTATGAGGCTTTATATGGACGGAGGTGTAGATCTCCTATCTGCTGGTACGAGGGTGGTGAGAGGCAAGAGTTAGGCTTACAGACAGATCTTATAGATGATACCACCGTAGCCATACAGCAGATCCGCCAGAGAATAGAAACAGCTCAAAGCCGCCAGAAGAGCTATGCTGATACACGGCGCAGACCATTAGAATTTGAAGTTGGGGATACAGTGTTCCTCAAAGTGGCTCCCATGAAGGGAGTAATGCGTTTTGGGAAGAAGGGCAAGCTAAGTCCCAGATATGTAGGACCATACCCCATCACTAGAAGAGTTGGCAAAGTAGCTTATGAGTTGGAGCTACCTCAGGAGATGTCAGCTATCCACAACGTATTTCATGTTTCTATGCTGAAGAAGCATATCCCAGATGCCACCCAGGTGATAGAGCCACAGACGGTACAAGTTCGCGAAGATCTCAGTTATGATAGTCGGCCTATTCAGATAATAGACCGAGCAGTTAAGAAATTGCGAAACAAGGAGGTACCATTAGTGAAAGTCATATGGCAAAATCACAGAGTAGAAGAGGCAACATGGGAACCAGAGGACAGCATGAGGCAGAAATACCCAGAGTTGTTTTAAGTTCGAGGACGAACTTTTTATAAGGTATGGGGGATTGTAACGCCGAAAATTCTCGAAACTAATTTTAGAAATATCTTAGAATTTATTCCAAATTTATGGATATTTTTATAGAATTTTTCCGTAAACGAAAGTGGCAAAAAAAGGTTATAAACAAAAAATCGCATAAGTGGGAATCGATCCCTTCACCTACGCTGTGAGAGGAGAATGGGCGGACCAGCTGGGCTGGTTCGTTTTTGTTGAAATAGATTAAGCGAAACAATAGATAAGGTATAATTAGGTAAATTCGCCCCCATAAGTATAAAAGAGGGAGTTACGAGTTTTAGGTTAATTTTCTCCCAACCTAGCGGCGCCGACGGCCTCCCTCACGCACGCGACCTCTCCTCTTCCTCTCTTGCGTTTTCTTCATCTTCTCCTCTTCTTTTGCCGCCCAAGACAAAGGGGAACAAAGGAAGGTCTCAAGAGGCCCTATTCTCTACGAGAATTCTCGTAGACGCGAGGAGAACACCAAGGAGCAAGAAGAACGTCGAAATTCGACGTTTCCTCGGGAATTTCAGATTTTATTCGTAAGGAAAACCTAGCGCAGGAGGTAAGTACTGCTCACCTGCAGTAAGAGGCGGTTTTCCGCAAGAATTTTCCCTTAAAGTTTTAAAAGAGATATTTACTTTTAGTTTAAGATTTGCATGTGATCTTAGTTCATTATATGCTTATATATATTTGATAGAGTACCCTATGTGAGTGTAGGGTCTAAGAAAAGTTATGAGAAAAGAAAAGAGAAGATAAAGATAAGAAAAGAAAAGGCCAAGGCCTTAAGAAATCCCCAAAAGTCAAGACTTGGGATTTGGGCACACAAGGTGCTTGTTAAAATGCCAAGGCATTCAAGATAAGAAAAAGTAAGTATTTTATTTTCTAAGGCCAGTACCCGGCGTCCAAGGGCGTCGTTAAAGAAATCCAGGTGTCAATTCCAAGGTCTTGGCCCTGGTAGACCAAGGTCTGCTCTACTAGGATTGGTGGCTCGCTACCCCCAACCTTTTAGGGAACGCACATAAGAGTACTTACGTCTTAAGTGGATCCAAGTGAGTTATTATTTTCAAGTATATGCTTTAGCAAAGTTTTTCTAAAGTTTAAGGAAATTTTCTAAAAGTTAAAGAAAGATTTAAAGTTAAAGAATTGCTAAAGTTTCAAGTAAGCCAAGAGAAAGTGAGTTAAGACTTATTAATGCTTGAGTATGCATGTTTTGAGTTATACATGTTTTAGTGTTTCTTTTAAGCATAAAAGTATCTCATGTGATTTCACATTGTTTAAAAAGCATGCTTGCACATTTCGAGATTTTGTGAGCTAGATAGTACTTGCTAAGCTTATGCTTATT